>KN846963.1:1403977-1848290 GCA_000835435.1 Phialophora macrospora | reverse complement strand
AATTAGAGATACCAGGTCGGAAGTAGTCTTTAGGTCTTGAACCGTCTTTACACTTGTCGTTTCTCTCGCCTGGAACCAAGGTGAGGCCTAGGTAACCCCGCCTAACCTTTCTGACCGGGCTAGTTGACCCTTTCTACCCGTTACTGGGCTAGTTGACCGCCCGCGATCGAGGGGTATTTTTAATATAGTCTTTTACTTATTTAGCTAGTCTACCTTATATAGATACTTAGTAATATTAAACTAGCCTTTATACTCAATCTCTCTATTTATATTATCGAGATTATAATAGTAATACCCGCCTTTTATTATCTCTATATCCCTATTACTATCTACGGTAAAGTAATGCGTATACTCTATTCTTAGTGTAAGACCTCCGTCTTCTCCTGAGTAGAAGATACTTAGGTAAACTAATAGCCTATATTTATTATCAGTAAAGCCTATATCAAAGTATCGTAGCCACTTATTTATATCTTCTCTTGACCCGAACAGCTTTAAAGGAAAGTCCGGTATAATATATAACCTTACTATCCCTCTCTTAATCAGAAACACTCCTCTAAGGGAGATTAACTAATCTCTAAATAAAGTCTTTAAGGCTGTCTAAATAGTTACTATGAAATTAAGAGGACCGCTTCGATTCTTAACGATAACGTGTAGGTATAGCCCAGGCTATCTATCGGAACAAAATAGACTGTACATAAGCGTAAAAGCTATGGAATTATTCGGGATATAAGCACAGTATACTGAATCATCGGGCTTGATTTTAGCGTAGTGTGTCCGATTCCTTACTGCCTGCGAGCCTTCTCCACTAACTACGGCACCGTATACGAAATTAGGTATCAACTCGGAATTTTGGCCAACGATATAGAACGAGCCGGCTCTAGCACCAAGCATAAAGCCTAACGACGTGGACATGTCGGCCAGGTGGGAAATAGAGAGCAAGTTATATTTCTTTATCCGGTTCGGGACAGGACTGAGGTTTGGTGGTCCGCCGATATTGACGACGCGAGCGCGGCCGGTGAGGCCTGGAGCGGGGAGGTGATAGGGTAGGAGAATAAGGTCTAGGGGAGTGGAAATAGTACATAAGGAATGCGTAAAGTTTAAGGAGAGCCCGGCGGAGATACTCTGAGTAAGCGAGGGAAGGGAGGACGGCGTTACGAATCGCTCCACGTAAGGTGATACTGCGCTTCGAGGGTTTACTCGCTAAGGAGTAGTAACCTAAAGCTTAGCCTGAGGTAAAGGTACGCGGTCACTTATAATGGCGTAAGGTAGAACAATACTCCTTTGTCCTAAAGGTAGGGGTTAGAGTATAACTAAGATTGACTACGGCCCGTCCCAGAGGATGGCCCAGACCGTTAACTATATAGACTATATAGACGGGGTGGCTTTACGTAGCTCAGGGGGGTTGCTAACGGAGCTATTAGAGCCTTATAGAGCCACTCCTGAGTTACGTGACTCTGGGCCAGCCTTGCTAACGAGGCTACCCTTTTCTCGCCAGACCTTCCTTCTTACTACGGCCCTTTAGGTCGTATAAAGGTTAGCTCGTAATAGGCGGGACGAGAGAGACCTTCTTAATAAATAGGCTATCGGACGATATAACGGTAAAGAGATTACGACCATCTTTAGGCAGGCTATCTATAGTTAGACTATAGATTAGACAGTTTCGGATCGGGTTTTCTAAACTTTTATCCAGTCCGACAGTAGTACTTAGATACTTTTATCCTATCTAAACCCGAAACCGATTAATACTAGGTATAGTACTTAGACAGGTCGGGTTTTGCTAAGACTATCTAAAACCTTAAACTTTTACTAAAAATAGTAATAATTATAGTAAATAATTCTTAAAATAGTAAGAAAATATACTAATTATAATAATTTTTTTATTTCTAAAAGATTTCGGACTATACTAGTTATCTAATTATCTAGTCTAATACTTATAGTGTCTAGTCTAGTAGGGCTCTTAGCACTAAAAGGGCTGTCCAGTAGGGCCTAAAACCCTATAGGGCAGTACTACCCTATAGTACTACCTGGTATTTAATCTATAGTCTACTTAGAGGCTCTATCTAAAGAATAAGGGAAAGATATTATAATATTTATAGTTAATAGTAAAGATTATAGAAATACTAGTTAGATATTTATACTAAGGTTATTTAAACTCTTAATATAAATACTTAATATAGGCGCTAAAGTCGGACTCTATACCTCCCCGTAGGAGCGCCTAGAAACCTCCTAAGTAAATAGGAGGGCTAATATAGAAACGTAGACAGGTAGTGTATTATATATAGGGAGTCGTAGTAGGTAAGAGGCGGGAAGAGCTGGAGTACGCCTACTAGGACCTCGCCTACCCTACTAGTTTAGAACGTCGGAGCACGATTCAGTAGAAAGAGCTAGGGTATTAGGAAAGCTAGAAGCTAGCTACGTAGCTTATCTAGCACGATATCCCTCGAAACCTCTATACCGCCGTGACCTCTAACGAGTACACCTACACCTAAGGCTAAGAATTATAGTACTCGTACACGAGAAATACGAAAGGCTACTAGCTACTACTAAGAAGTCGTATCTCTTAAGCGAGTAATATAGCGCTAGGAAAGCTACTTATATATAACTATACTATGGTACCCTTATATCTTATGACTAATTACGCTTAGAATTTAGACTACTAGTGTAATAGGGGAGATAAAGTTTATATTTTTTAATTAGTTATATATAACTATATAAATTGCACGGGCGTTCTGATTAGCTATAGACTTAGCGCTAGCTACTACCCCCTTCAGCATAAGGGGAGACAGTATACTTGCTTATATTTAATATATAGTATACTAGACAGGTAATCGAACAGTATCACTTTGAGAACAGTGCTATTTATTTGTAATGTAGTGTGTATTCTATATTAGAGGCAATACCCGCCGCCGTACGATCCTTTACCTAAAGGCTCTAAAGCCTGTCCCTAGTTCACTAGCTATACTTAAGAGAAGTAATTAGTATATAAGTTACCCTTAAGAAGTATATAAGGAATACTAGACTATACTACTTTATAAGACAGGATACGATACTATAGAAACACTCGAACTAAGTAATAGGGCGGGCGATACTATTAGGAACCGAGTTCCGATAGGTATATAAATTGAGAGGTCTAAGTCCTAGGCACGAATTACCAGGATATTTAGTCTTTTTAGGCTAACCTCTAGGGGCTAGGACCTCTCTCTAACAGATATACCCTAAGGGAAAACGAACTCCCTTATAGTCCTAGCTAAACTATTAAAGTACTAAATAATAAGAAACGAAACTACGTTAACTATTCGTATACGTAGCGTAGGGCTTTCGTACCTATATCGCGGAGAGAATAGTAAGCGAAGAAGGAGGTTAAATAGTTACCTTTTTCACGGAAAACACGTAGTATAAGGGGAGAATATATACGCTAAGCTAAAACCTAGCCTTAGCTAGGGTGAGTATAAGAGCTAGGCGAGGCGCTAGTATAACGTATATAAACTGAATACGCGGCGCCTATATAGTTTATAACACCTTAGCTTTTCCTCTACCGCGGGTAAAGGTTTTTATAGCTAGTTATTATATTATAGTCTATATAGTCTCTTACGGAGATCTAGATTAGACTTAAAATAAAACTTAATTAATTAATTAAATACTTAATATATTAAGAACTTAGTAAAATAGCTATCTAGAGGGAGAAGATATATCCTTATATAGTTTAAAGGATACTAGCTATAGAACTATAATAAAGGTTATAGAAGCTTAATTAGTAAGCTTAATTATAAATTAAGTATACTAGAAGCTTTTAGTCTATTCTAGATTAAGCTTATATAATCTATTATATAAGATTATATAGTATTATCAATAGGTCTCTATTAAAATCTAAGCAACTTTAACTATAACGCTAAAGACCTATTACTATATCTAGATTACCTCTTAACTCCTTAAACTAGGGTTAAAGATCAAGTCTCTAGAGTAATACTATAAGAAAGGAGGGTACTTTAGATTTAAATAGGTAATATATTATACTAGCTATCTAATTACACTCGGCTATTTATAGAGCTCGACCTTCCTCCCGTATTTAGGAGTTGAAGAATATCTGTATATCTCTCATTCCACGGCCAGCGTGGTCAGGATAACTGGTCTTACTAGCTTTACCAGTCTTGCCGCTCTGACGTGCTCTGTTAGGAACAGCCTATGACGATAGGCAGAGAGAGTAACAATAGAGGTTTCGATAGTATTAGGTGTCCCTAGACCTCTAGGTCAAACAGGACTCGAAGCATGAGAGGAGGACAGGACTCGCATGCGAGAGGCGGGCGAGTTGTAAGCGTCCTCTTGGCAGGCTTAGTAAGCTCTGGTAGCCATTCCTGACATGCTCGGGAGCGTCTGTTTCCACTATTTCTATCGTTATCACCGTCATCATCTTTATTATCTTCGTCTTGGTGGTCTTACCTATCTGAGCCGCGGTTTCGGTTTCAGAATGTCTTGGTCGGTTTCTCTCGAGGACTGATTACGGTGAGCGTTCCTCCTAGCACTGGAGTCCGACAACAACCAAGCACGAATACCGCGCAGCCAACTTCTCTCTCAGTATTGAGGTCTAAGTAGCACCAAGCACGAATACCGCGTAGCCAACTTCTCTGAGCCGCTGTAACGCCGACCGGGGGTGGAACAGATATATATATATATATATATGACTCTTGGCGATGAATCGTGATAAGTCAGGTCGTCGCTATCATCGATCCGCGTTTAGAGTTTGATAAGGTATGATCCTAATATTGAGTATGTCGAGTACGATAGCTTTCCAGACAAAATAGGTCGCGCTGGACACTGTCACGTCGTGAGTGAATAAGACTATCTCGGGTATTGTAGGGTATTGGTCTCAGGGACATCGTCGATCATAAAATCAGGGTTGATCAGTCTTGAAATCCACGTCCGCATGAGAAGGGCATGTACGTCCTGTTATAATTTGTCGTCGCCTTCCAAGAGCATTCCGAGTACTGAACTGGGGACAGGCTTCAGAGCCTTTGGGTGAAGGATCGTACGGCGGCGGGCATTGCCTCTGATACAGAATACACACTACATTACAAAGGAATAGCACTGTTCTTAAAGTGATACTGTTCGATTGCCTGTCTAGTATACTGCATATTGAATATAAGTAAGTATACTATCTCCCCTTATACTGAAGGGGGTAGTAGCTAGCGCTAAGTCTATAGCTAATCAGAACGCCTATATAATTTATATAGTTATATATAATTAATTAAAAAATATAAACTTTATCTCCTCTATTATATCTCTCCCACTCTCTGCTCGCTTCCTTAACGCCCTCGCTTAACTAGTAAAAGAAAAAATATTCGCTTACTCCCTTATACTAGAGTTATACCCTTAATATTCCCGGCTAGTCCTCGTTATCCGTACCTTCGTAACGAAATTATCTATCTACCTAGCTAGTAAGGTCTTAAGGCTCACAATAAGCGGCGAGCTCCCTATACTAGTAGTAGCCGTTGAATTAGCTAGTTTTAAATTATTTTTAACCTTCTAGAAGATATTATACGTAATCTTATAGCGATCTTCGATATTAACGGTAACTAAAGAGAGTACCTACTAAAGGTGGCGTTATTTATATATCTCGGCGTTTATAATAGCGATAGTATTCTTAATTACCTAAATTCCGTAGCTATTACTATCAGTTTAGGGATTTAACTAAAGAACGATCTCACGGACTAGAATATTAAAGATATTAGTATTCGTTTATTTAATAAATAGATTAATTATATATTAAAGGTCCTTATTACGACTAAATTACGAATTAATAATTAAGTAGAATTATATTATAGCGTCAATAATAAAAACTAGTTAATATAGACCTTTATTATTAAGATTATTATTAAATACTAGAAGACATTATATAAAGTCTTTCTTATCTCCCTAAGCTTTAAAATTACTTATACTACCCTTACGTTAGTAGTTCCTTACTTAAGAATAGAACAAGGCGCTTAAAATAACCTTATAGTATATATACTCTTCCTTTCGACAAGCTATAATACCTATATTAATAAAGAAATCGCTTACTTAACTAGAGCTATCCGGACTAATAAGGGTAGTCTTTAGACTATGAGAGAAAATATCGATACTATAGTAATTAGGATAACTAGAGAGGATATAATATCCTCCTATTCCTAGTTCTTTCTCCTATTATTTAATTAAACCTTAAAGCCCTTTTATTAAGTCTTTAAATTATATAATAAACCGCTAAATTCTATTAAAGTATAGTTTAATCCCTTACTTAGCTATATAAATATAAGCGGCTAGATAAGTCTTAAGAAGATTCCGTATAATTAGGGATAGTGTATCGATTATTATATTTATTCCGAATTAGTAGTATCCTTTAACGTCTTCTTTAGATAGGAGCGGTATATCTTTAGCGTAATTCGTTTATTTAACGTATCGTTAGATTATTAACTATATAAATTTAATAACTTTACTTAGATTTAGGATCGGATTCGGTCTAGCTATAAGCCTATCTCTAGTTAGGTCGCTTAAGATCGACCTAGATAAGAAAGGAATGTCCGTAGGGCTCGCGATACGTATTCCCTAGTCTATAATCTATTAACTAACCTTAATACTATAAAAGCGTTTAGAGATTTTTAGCTTCTTAATCTATAATTATAAAGTACTAATAGAGCCGCTTAAGGTTATAGTTATTAGTTATACTCTCTTTTTAATAACTCTAATATTAATTAAGTTATTCTTTATTTCTATTACTTATTCTTTACTTCTAATTATAGAACGAGCTTTATTAGGCCTAGTAAATTAAATTAAATCCCGCTTAATAGTATTAGCTAAACTCGCTTAAACCGTTAAAGTACTTTACTAAGGTTATATTAAAACTAGAGTAATAGGTCTATAAGGCGAGAGTAAAGGTAAAGAAGACTTAATATTAGTAATTTAAGGTTAGTAAGGATTAAAACGTTTTATAGACGTATTTAAATTTCCTAGACTCGCGAAACTCTAGATAATAAATAGTAAAAGCTTACTAGTACCTAAATATATAACTAGATAGTAGCTTACTAATACTATAAGAGTATTTAGGATCTATCTTTATAATTTAGATAGTATAGAGTAAGGCTTAATAATTATATTAAATAGTCCTTATAATATAATTAAATTATCGTAGTTATAAGAAATAGCGTCGATCTAGTATAGGCTAACCCGCTTAATAAAACTAAACTATATAATCGTCGCTACTTACTTTAGGCTACTTCTTTTAATATCTCGTACTTCTTTAGTTTAAATATAGAGTTTATCGCGTATAAATTAAAAGTTAATTAAGTTAATATACGGTATAGTAGTATAATAACGGCGCTCACCTTTTTTATACTTAATTCTTACTAATTAGTAAATTATTTTATATAAAGCTACGTATAGTATATATAATAATATCTTATTATACTATTTTAAATATTAGCGAATCTTAATATATTTATTAAAGAGCGTAATAAAGTCTCCGCTATATAAGATAACTATTTAATCTAAGAATTCTTTAGAAGTCTATAGTAAAAGCTTATTTAGTTTTGGTTCTATTTAGACTTTTATTTCTTTATATCGCTATTTAAAGCTACTAATTATATTACTACGGGTAATAAGCTTAAGAAGGTTATCTCGAGCTTTAGTTCGATAGTTACGCTTCTAGCGATATCTTATAGCTCCCTTCTTTAATTCTTTAAACCTATTAAAGTTCTTAAGTATAAATAGATAATATTTTATAAGTTCGTAGACTCTCTCTACTAAAGAGTTACGCTAATCGCTAATTTATTAGTATTTCTTATTAAGGCTATTTAAGAAGCGCTCGATTTATAGAAGACTTTCCTAATTAATAGTATTAATAGTAACTTTAAGCGCTACTTCTTTTAATTTATATAGATATTATACTAATACTATAAGTTAATTATTAAGAGTATTGACATTAAGAGCGCTATACTTCTATCCTTTACTAGAAGGAACTATAGAATTAGGATTTGATTAAATAATAAGAGGCTTTAGTAGTAGTTAACGCTAAGATTTAAATATTTTAACGGTCTAATAAGAGAATTAAGCGTTTAAATACTAAGTAATTAATATATTAAAGAAGAAGGAGAGCGGCTCTAAAGATAGCGCTAATAGTAGAAGAGATACTAAAGAACGATATAAAGTCTTACTTAAAGGTTCGAAGGTTAAAGTTATAATAAAGAGAAAAGATTAGTTATTTAAACTTAGTATAAAGGAGAGAGAGTAAAAGATTAAGAGAGATATAGATAAATATAGATATATAAAAAAGTAAATATAAGCTATAAATAAACCTCTTCCGCTCTTAAGTAAAGATATTACTATATATAACGTTTTAAATATCTCTATTACTCTCTTTTCTTTATATACTAACCTCTTATCGTTATTTAGTTTATTTAATAGTAACTAAGACTAGAACTATTAAGAGAGGCGAATCTAAGAGTCCCTATAGTCTTATATAGACTTAATTAGTCTTCCCCTTCTTACTTTAATCTCTTAACTTTATAAAGCTTTCTACTTTACTATAGCTAAGTTATACTTTATCTTACTATTAGTAGCTTTTAATATAATAGTCCCTCTAAGTATATTAAGGTTTAATTAATTATAATGTTCCTATACTCTTATACTAAATATATAGTTATATATAACTAATAAAATTTCCGCGCTAGTATATTAGCGCTAATCTTAAACTTTCCTCGCCTTTATTATACTCTTTCCTTTTAACGTAATTCTTTTAGGTTTCTAGTAAGTCTAGTATCCTCTATCTTATTATTAAAGCGTTCTTCTATCACTATCTATATCGCGATACTTTATTCTCTCTCCCCCCTATCTTTATTAATAGAGTTTTATAGCTAATAGATAAGTAAATCTTTAATATATTACGGCCTAACTTATTAAGTTATTAATTTAAATAAAAGAATCCTTATTATATCTATATACTAAACGCTAGCCTTAACTTAAAACCTAAAGATATAAATAAATAAATAAATAAAGAAATAAAGAAATATAATCTTAAGCACTTCTTATACTACTAATAGTAATGTCTTACCTCCCCTCCCGCTTTATAATAGCTAAGCGCGGAGAGAAAGGAAGATAGGGAAGTAACGTATCTCTCCTTTACTATTCTATTAATTCCCTAACTATATCTAGTACTCTATACTACCTTCGTATCTTATTTATTACTAGAGAAACTTCTATTTTAAAGTTTAGTCCCCTCTCTAGACGCGACTAAATAGTTAATTTTTAAATAAGCCTTCTACTATACCGCGAGCCTAAGGGCGTTAAGAGTAAATATTTATCGTTAAATAAGACGTCGTTATTACCTACTAATAGGTCGTGAATATCTTACGTTCTTTAGAAGTCTTTAATTTATAAGTTCTTCTCTTTTTATATAGCTTAAGATAAGAAATCTACGTAACGCGGATAGAACTTCTTAAATTAACTAGTTACGTAAATACTTTATAATTATATCTTATTAAGTTTAGTTAATATATAAGTCCCTTTTTCTTAATTTATCTTTATAATCTTAAATAGTCTAAACTAGCGAAATACTAATTTCTTCTTAAATAATATATTTATAAATTTTATAATATTATAGCTTAAGATAAGCTAGCCTTCCTTAAATAGCTCTAGATATAAGCTATAATATTTATTAAAGTACTTTTTACCTACTCTCTATATCCTATTTAGATAGGCTACGACCTTAGCTAGGTCTTTAGTTCGCCTTTTAAGTACTCGTACTCTTATTATAACTAAGTTAATAGTATTTACCACTTTATCCTAGTTTATAATATTCTAAGTAGTAATCTTAAGCTTAATTAGTAAAATCAGTTAGTCTAAGAACTTAACTTTATACGAGGTTATATTAATACTAGATTTTATTATCGTACGGTTAGTCTAAAGAACGGCGTAAAGATAATTTATTTAAGTATTAAGACTATTGTCTCGAATTATCTTTAAGAGAACGTTTATTATACTCTTATATCCTACTTCTATTTATCTATTTATTTATAGGTTATAGACTAAAGTAACGATATACTTAATCCTATATTTCTTAACTAGTACTTTTACCTAGCCCTTATTCTTAGGTCCGTTATTATATATTAATCTTTAGAATAGTTTATACTAGTAGATTACCTCTTTTTATAAGAACTTCGCTATTATAGCGCTATTAATAGCGGCGATTCCGCGTACTTTAATCTATCCATTAAAGTTACTTTACGCTTTAACGATATATTGTTTTCTATATAATATTAGTATTAATATATAATTAATACTAACTTATTCCTAGCGTATATTAACTAATATAAGAAATATCTCGTTATATAGTTTTCTACTCTTATAGAGTTAATACTTAAGGTATATCTTAATAAACTCTTAAACGTCCTAGTACTAGCCTTTCTAGAAATATCGGTCCGCTATACGCTAGTATATTAACTTCTATCCGTAATATCCCGTATTATTATATAAGTATTCGAGAATCCGTCGCTTCTTAGCGTTAATATTAATAACTCTTTAACTTAGCTAATTAGAAATCGGTTTTTAAAAGAGATATCCTCCTTAAATAAAGAAGTTAACTAAGTTACGTTATAGCTTATAGAATTTATTATTACTTAATCCTTTAAGTTATTATTAGTCTTAAAAATATTTCGCGAACCTCTTTAAGTCCTTAGAGTACTCGTTTTTAAAGAGCTAAATAATACACTAGTTATTAAGTCTTATAGATTAATCTCTCGCTCGTATAATAACCGGCTATATTATTATAAAGTCTCTTTATTAAGTTATTTATTTAATAAGTTAAAGGCTACTATATACGAAGAGTATTTAAGCTTCGATCTAGTTATTAATATCTTCTTCCTCCTCCGTCTCCTAAATATCTTCTTTAGTTAAAGGATAGTAAGATAAGGTATTAATAACTATATTCTTCTTTCTAGATATATACTTTACTTTAAAGTTAAACTTACGAATCTACGCTAGCTATTAATTAATAATAAAACTAAAAAAATCTATTAATTAACGGTTAAGCTACGCCGTTAGGGTTATAGTATTAGTCTTAATAACGAAATAAATAGCGTATAGTTAACACTTAAACTTCTTAAAGACTTTTAGTAATACTCGTGCCTCTCTCTTTAGCGCGTTATACTTTTATTTAGTCTTTAATTAGATCCCACTTTTATACCTCGTAGCTTAGCGCCTTTCTATTACTAAATTAATCTATATAATTATAACTCTCTATTCTTTACTACTAGTATCTATAGCTAGAATAATTAAACCTCTAAACTTACTATAGTTAATACTAATTAACGTAAGTAGCGATATTAATATTTTCTTTAACTTAAGTATACTTTTATTTTAAAGTTCCTTTTATATTTAGACGACGTTCTTTTAGAGTAAGTCGTATAAAGGTTCCGTTATTATTATAAAATAAGAGATCTAAATATAGTAGTAGATATAGATTCCTAAGAATTTACGAAGCTCTAGTTAGTTTATTAGAATTAGCTAGGTCTAGATCTTATAAATCTTAGCCTATTATAGATATTATTTATCTTAATTATAAATATACTTAACGACCTTAATTCTTATTATATAAAGCTATAGCTTCTATCCGGCGATAGTAACTTTAGTAAGCTTAAGATTAAGTAGAACGTTATCTAGATTTACTAAATACTCTATTATAAACTATCTTAGTCCTAAAGCTACCTCTTCCTATTAATAGTCCGTCTTTAAACCTTTTACTATAATATTATCTAAGAATAAACGTATAGTAGTTAATATTTACTCTTTTAGAATATAGTTAATAATTTATATAAATTACGTTATAAAGTTCGTTATACCTTAAAGTAAAGTTATATAGCGAACTAGCTTTAGCGAAGTATAGATTTCTATTAAATCTTAACTTTTTTTTATAAGTTCGATTTAGTTATATCTAGAGAGCTAGTTTAAGAGAGAGGTTATCTATATCCTTATAAACTTTTCTATAAAGTTATTAAATAACGAGGATAAGTTAATATTACGTATTATTATATAGTTAATATTCTAAGCTATAATTACTAAACAATACTTACTAAGCTTCCTCTTCTTAACTAGGAAGAACGAATTTTAATATAATCTATACCTTAGTTTAAAGAGATCTAGATTAATCTTATCTTTAACTAGCTTAATTACTATAAGTTTAAGTACTCTTAATATAGAGAAACTCTTAATCTACTATAAAGTATAAAATATTATTTAAATTACTTATAAAGAAGTAACCTTATAATAAACTCGCCTAATTTCCTTAATATCTTAAGTAAGAGCTTCTTTATAATTATATAGAATCTCTATAAGAATCTCCTTCTCTTTAAAGGTTAAATCTAGACTAATTACTAGCTTCTCTAAATATTCTAACGTTAATTATTAATTATAAAAGAACTTCGCGAGATAAGGATTAATCTATTCTAAGAATACGTATAATTAATCTTAAAAGACTTCTTATATTCTCCTCTTTACTCTTTCCCGCTAGTCTAATAAGCCACTAAGCGTTAAACTATTTTAGAAGTCTATATTAATAGGCTTTACTTTATCTACCTTTCTCTTATATAGAGTACTAACTTAGGCTTCTAGAGGCTTTCTTAATTAGTAACGCTTATACTATTACTCGTTTTCTAGATTCTATCGTAATACTTTAGCGTTAATTAGCTTTAAGGACCTTATTAGTAAACTATTATCTTTAACGTTAAAAGCTTAAACCTAGAAATACTAGTTCTAAAAATTATTCTCTCTTATCTTGAAAGTATCCGTAGATAATATTAGATTATTATTCTTATTTACTTTAAAGTTAATAACGGTTCTCCTTTCTCTATTTCGTTAAACTCTTACTAAGATAAGTACGGGTTTTTTTAGTTCTTTATATCTATCTAGCCTTTTAGCGAGGCTATATATATAAGCTTAATTATTATTTAAATTCTATATCTATCTTTAATATTAAGAGTAGTTTAGGCGATAATCTAGATTCGCTTACTAACGAAGCTATCTATTAGGCTTATAATATAAGTATTATCGTCCTTTTCTTAAATAGTACCTTAAGTAGCTTTTTAAAATAGCTGACCTAAGATAAAGTAATATTATAAATTTAGAGTATTCGTTATATAAACGTTCGTTACGACTTTAATACTAGTAACGCTTACTACTAAATCCTTAATTATCTTAATAAACTTCTCTTAGTCTCTATTAAATCCTATAACGTTATAAATAAACCTTATCTTATATAAATACGAAGTTAATTATAAGTCTTTAACTAATTCTAAAGATATTAAGTTAATTTCTACTCTAGTATTTAGTAATAAATCTTTATATCTTCCTCTTATCTTTACTAGAAAGTAGGGGTAGCTATTATAGTATAGTTAAGGGCGAACTTAGCGATCTAAGGGCGGGTTTATTTATATAGTACTAGATCCTATAGTAGATTCTTTCTTTCTATAGGCCGTTTAAACTCGCGGTACGTACGCTTAATAAATAGGCTTTTACTTACTTTTATCGTAGTACTAATACTTTTAAGAGAACTACTTATCCTAAACTTCTTATATTAATAGTAAGTCTTCTATATAGATACTTACTTCTTAATCTAATAGCTATTTTATAATCTTCTTTATAATATTTAAATCTTATAAGAGCGTCTTTTAAAGAGGAATAAACCTAAACAGTCTATATTATAGCTCCTTTACTACCTATAGGCGTATAAGTACTTACCTAGAGAGAATAGTAATATTATCTATCTTAGTATCCTTTAACTTTAGATTACGTAATTAATCTCTCTATATATTTTAATATAGAGATATTAGTAGCCTCTAATTAGTTAATCGTTTAAGTTTAAAGTTATTATTACTAATACTATTATATATAATCTCCTCTTACGGGCGCTATTAGCGTATTATATACTAACGCTAACTATTAATAATAGGCTTATACGTTCCTATTCTAAAATATTTTACTTATATATACCTACCTTATTACGAAGTAGGTCGCTTACTAAGAGTATCTACTTAAGTATCTAGTAATAATTTATTAACGCGAATTTCTTTTAATCTTACTTATCTTAAAATAAATAAATTATCTTCTAAATCTTTTAGAGTATTAAAATTAAGGTTTAATCTTACTACTCTAATTAAATTTATCTAGGTAAAAGGCGGCTTAGGGTTAGTATCTTTTATCTTATACGGCTATTCGGACTAAATACTAAAATACTTATTAATCTCTCTTATAATCTATTCTAAACGTTTATTCTTTATCTCTTTCTTTAGGATTAGTAGTACTAATAAAGGCTAATTATATCCGCGGAACTTTCTAAACATAATCCGGTACTCTAGGTTAAGATATAGTACGCTAGCGGCCTTTTAATATATTTACTAGGGATTATTACGTAGTATATAGCCTATTTAATCGTATAAATAATAAGGTCCGTTAATTATACTTATATTTAAACCTCTTTAACTTAACTACTCCTTAGTATAGTACTATAGATTACTTAAAAACCGCACTATACGATCTTACGAAAGCTAAAGTCGTAGCTAGATAGCTTCTTATAGTATAGTCCTTAATACTTTAACTAGTTAATTTATAAACTTAAGAGTAATTACTTCTCGTAACTAGATAAATAAGGCTATTATATTTATTAGCTAAGTTAGCTTATTTACTAGCGTTTTAATTACTCTAGAGACTACGTTTCTACTCTCTTATAGTAAGATCTTTCTATTATTCCTTAATACGCTATCTATTTAATCCTTACGACGCTTAGTCTCTTAAGCTTCTTTTTTCCAGAACGTAGAGAGGCGAGTTTTCTTCTCGTATACTAAATCCTTAAACTCCTTATTAAATACTCCTTACGTAAATTTATTAGTCTTATTATTACTATCCTAAAAGTCTTTCGCTAGCTTCTAATATTATATAAAGTTTAAATTCTCTAGCTTATAGTCTAATAATTCCTTTTTCTTTCTAATTTTATCTATATATACTTTTAATAATCTGGAGAGAAAGAGATAATAGTATATATAGTTTATCTTAAACTTATTATTAATTAAATATATTATAACTTTATAAAATTAATAAAAGTATAAATTTAAATTTTAAGATTTATCTTAATAATACTTCGCGAGCGCTTAAAGATAGTATATACTTATTATTTATTAATTCTTATTATAGTCTTTATACTTCTTTAAGACCTTCTTCTTAAACCTTTACTAGTTTATCTTATTATACTTTAACAGCTCTTTATAGCTATTAGCGCTACTCCTTTTAACTAACTAATAAAGGTTAGATCTCTAATTACAAGGCTCTAGTAAATATATAGAGAATACGGGATAAGATAGGTATAGTAAACGGAATATACTAGATACTTAAAGATAAGTATAAGTAAATAATATAAGTTAGCTACGAAGGAGTATAACTTAACTACCTATTTATAGATATATATATAATAATATATTCCTAAGCTACTTTATTACCTCTACTCGCCTTTACTTATAGAGTTTAATAGAGTTAATAAAGCCCCCTTCCTATTCCAGCTTATTATATAATAGTCTCGGGGTCCCCTTATCTTACTCTATATACGTACCTCCTCGGTCGACCTTCCTTTCTTAGTTATTTACCCGGGCTACCTCTAGTCGTTATATAATACTATCCCTCTTTTAGCCTATTCATTATCCTTAACGTACTTAAGGTAAGCTATACCCGCGGCTTAAGTCCCCTTCTCTTATAACCGTTCCTATAGCTAACTATATCCTAGTTCCGTATCACTAAGCCTCGTACTACTAACTATCGACGTTTTAGGGAAAATATTATTTCTATAGGCTCTAAAGCTATAGCTCCTTATCCCTAGTATTAAAAATCTAATACCCTTTATATTGTCCGTAAGGGGAATAAATATTATAGTCCCTATATAAAAAAGAACGTATCGTACGGGGATAACTTCTCTTAGACTACCTTTAATAACCTTAAGCGTAAGAAATAGGAATTACTAAAGGTACGAAGAGAGAGATAGAAGTTAATACGTATATTTATAAAATAACTATTTCTATAGTAGTAGAAATAGGAAAACGTTAAGAAGCGCTTAGAGGAGATCTCGCGTTATTAGGACGCTATACTTAACCGGGAGTCTCGGGCTTTAAGGGAGTTAGTTAAACTTACCTCCGCGCCTAACGAACTTAAGTAGGAAGTTATAAGGTTCGAAAATAACTTCTTCTTAATAAATAACCTTAAGCTATTATCTTAAGGCTTTAAGCTTCTTAAAACCACTTTAAGTAGCTCTCCTTTATTTTCTATAGAGTCTCTAAGGAGAGGTTTATCTCTAGTTCCTAACTATTCTCTAACTTATTATACCCTAACTATTTAATTAGATAGTAAGAAATACCCTAAACGGTCTTCCTCCTAAGGACCTATTCTACGTCGTACTCCTTAATATTAAATTCCTCATTTAGAGGTACTAATTTAGTAACTTCCGCGGTCCTTAGTACCGGTTCTAGTAATATTATATAGAATACTAAGTAAATCCTTATATCTTTAAGTAAACCTAACTAATATATTACGAGTCTAAGTTTTTCCTTAACTCTAAAGAGTTCTAACTTAATATAATTTAACTTTCCGCTTAGTTATTTTATTTTAACGTTTTTTTATACTAGGTATACGGGGTCCCCCCTTAAAAAGGTCGGTCCCTTAATCCTTTTTTTATTAGCGTATTTAGCTATCCTATCTAATAGAAACTTAATATCTATTTTAAGTTTTTAGTAGAGTTTATAGATATCCGTAGCTATTTCTATCGCCCTTTAGTTTAGTTACTACTCCGTAGCTTCCTCTAGCTATAGGTAGAATCCGTAGTTCGCGTAGAATAGTGTCATTCCTATTACTACTTTATAATTATTAAAGTAAAACTATATTATTAGTAAGAGTTATACCTAATTTATCTACTTATAGTTAATGTATATTTAGAGATACTACTTAAGGGTTTAATTAGTTCGTTCTATCTAGCTATTTATTTATAGATAAAATAAAGTTAAGAGTTTATATTTTATAGCGAGTAACTTTATTAGTAACTTCTAGAACTTAGATATAAATAGTTTATCTCTATCCGAAATAATTTCCTTAAGTATATCGTAGTTAGTAAATACTATTTATAAGAACTTATAAACAAGATCCTCCATTATTAATAACTCTATATATAGCCTAAAGTAGCTATACTTTATTAGTTTATTATATACTACTAGAATACTATCGTAGGCTATATCTATAAAGAGCTCCCTAGACCTAAATAGTTTAGTAATAAAGTCTAATATAACTAATTTCTATACTCCTTCCGGGGCTTCTAGCGATTATAGTAACCCGTAAGGTTTATACTTTATATACTTAGTCTTTATATAAGTATCGTAATTATTAATAAACTATTAAATATCCGCTCTTATCTCTTTCTATAGCTCGTAAGTCCTTGTAATAAGTTTAATAGTTTTATCTATACCTAGATATTCTATAAGCGCGTCGTTATAATATTTCGTAATCACTATTTATCTATCCTCGAGATCCCTAATCTCTATTACTACTAAGATAAGTTATACGTACGTAAGGTACTCTCCTTCTTATTATAGTAGTAACGCTAGTATCGTTCTAAGGTCTTTTATATAGTCCGGTCTTTAGCTAAGTATATCAACCTTATCGTTTTCCTTATCTTTAACGTAGAAGATTTAGAAGTTATATACTACGAGGGTCTTTACTTAGTATACTTATTATCTATTAAGGGTCTTAATAGTATTCTAGTAGAGTAAATTCTTATAGTCTAAGAATACTTTTACTAAATATTTAGGTCCTTTTAAATAGACTCTCTAAGTTTAGAATACTTCTATAATAACGAGCAATTCCTTATTATAAATATTATAGTTTAACTCTAGTCTCGTTATCTTATAGAAATAATAAGCTATAAGTCGAGTTTAGTTATCTAGGTAGACTTAAGTTAAGATAGTAGTAATAGCTCCGTTTAAAGCGTTAGTCTCTAGAACTATCTAGAGACTAGGGTTAAATAGTATTAGAATTAACGCTTTCGTAAATACCTATTTAAGCTATTAGAAAGCTTCTCTAGCTTCCTATATAAAGAAAAAGGGGCCTTCCCTTTTTTTTATTAGATTCGTTAAAGAGGCCGTGATCCGCGAGTATTCTTTAATAAATTTCCGATAGAAGTTAAAGAATCCTAGAAACGCTTAAACTTCTTTTAGTGTTTTAGGTTCTCTTTATTCTAATACTAATTTCACCTTATCTAGGTCTATTTATAGACTCTATTAAAATACGATATAACTAAGGAACGTAACCTATTCTTTATAAAACTTATACTTTTTAATTTTCACTAGGAGGCTATACTCTTTAAGAGCCTTTAAGACCTTCTAAATATATTCTATATACTCTTCGTAAGTTTTAAAGAAGATTAAGATATTATTAAAGTAAGCGATATAAAAGATATCTAGATACTCCTTAAGAATATTATTAATCAGAGCCTAGAAGGTTACTAGTATATTAATTAACCCGAAAGGTATAACGTAGTACTTATATAGTCTGTAACGAGTTCTAAATACCGTTTTCTACTTTTCTCCTTCCTTTATTCGGATTTAGTAATACGTGTTATATATATTAATTACTATAAAGAACTATATACCTTAAAGGCGATCTTATAGCTTATTAATTCTTAATAATAAATAGATATTTTTTATCGTAATATTATTAAGTTTCTAAAAGTCAATATAGAGTTATAGCTTTCCTCCTTTTTTAGAAATAAAAAGAATAGAGTATCTTATTAAGGATTCTAATAATTAAATATATCTTTTTTTTATATTCTCCTTTAAATACTATCTTAATACTTTCTCTTCTTTTACTAATAGCGAATAGAGAGATCTAAATATTAGTTATTCTCTTAGTTTTAAAGGTATTTAGTAGTTCTATAGTTTATACTCTAGTAATATATTAATACTATACTTTTCTTTAAAGAATTCTATAAAGTCCTAATATTTTAGTAGGTAATTATTTAAAGCTACCTTAACTATCCTTCTTCTTAAAGGTCGTACTTATACCGCTCTAGCTATTAGTTATTTCCCTTTCTTCTCGTAATTATACTAAGAGAAGATAAGTTTATTAGTTTTTTAGTTAATTTAAGGATTATACTTCTTTAACTATATTATTCTAAATACGATATTATACTTTATAACGTTAACTTCTAGAGTTAATTTTTCCTTATATCTCTTAATATCTAGATAGACTAATTTTAGTTTCTTTAAGATCTTTAATATAATAGTACTATTAAACTTTATAAGTTCGTAAAGTTCCTTCTTTAATTTCTTCTACTTAGCTAATCTCTAGACTATTCTTAAGTAAATAAATAATTCTATACACTTTAAGTTAATTAAGATATAGATATATTAATCCTCTAGTATTCCGCTAAGGATAATAACTCGTGCGTACTAAGTCTTAGCCGTGTTAAACTAAAGAACTAAGGCTACGTTAGCCTACCCTAGTTCTAGGTTTAGGGACTAAGTCCGAGATTTAGTAGGTCGTCCCCTTAACGCCGAATCTACTCGTTTTTTAGTTAGTAAAGGTAATCTACGACGTCTCTATTTAAGAACTCTTAAATATTATATCTCTATATAACGTATCGTTCTATTACTTATTTAAGTACTTCCTTTACCTTAACTCGAGTTATCTCTAGCTACTAAAGTTAGAGATAATTAAAATACTAGTCGTGTATATAAGGAATCCTCCTTAGTAAATAAGTCTAGACCTAGTTATATAGGTAATATAATAATATAAAGATCCCGTTAAAAGTCTTATTTATTTAGGATATTAATATCCTTCTTTCTCGATATACTTAGTATATCTTCGCGATCTTTCTTTCCGCTTAAACTATAAGCTAATCTTATTCTTATTTAATTTATTAATATTCTTCTTTTATAAGTTAAGAAAGGCCTATTTATTTTAGCGAGTCTTCTTCGTTAGTTAGCCTTATTTCTCTATTAACCGTTAATATCCCCGTACCGTTCTAGTCCTAGTGTATATATCTAAATCCTTCTTCTTAATCTAGATAATCAGGTTTCTAGTAATATTATAAAGTAACTAACTTCTTAATATCTTTTAGGTCCCTCTTTAAGTAGTACTTAAGATATATATACTTACTTATTCTACGATATTTATTTAAGTAACCTATTATATCCTAATAACGGGTTCTTAATACGATTAGCTCTTTAGTCGCGAGTATATACCTAGTTTTCCCGTTATCTAAGTCTACCCCTTCTATAGGTTTAGCTATACTATATTCTAGTAATAATTCTTTTTCTAATTAAGGGTTTTATACCTTAATTTCATATATATATTAAATATTAGAGTTACCTCTTTAATAAATATATTTCTAATCCGGACTAAGATCCTATCTTAAATACCGTTCGTTCTAGTAAAACTAAAGTCTAACTACTATCTTCGTGTTTTTCGCGTATCTCTTTAGGTTATAAACGTAGTAGTAGTACTAAGCCTTCTATAGATAAGAAGGGTCCGTATATAGTAGAATCCTCTAGTACTTAGTACTTATAAAGAGATATATCTTTATTAGTTATACGACTTTACCCTTTCCTTCGTCTAAGGTTAAGTCTCTTTAGACTAGCGTTTTATAATTAGCTATATTTATTTCTCTATTAGCTTTCTCCCTATTATTTATTTATATCTTTATACGATAGTCCTTTACGATATATCCGGATTTACTATAATATAGATATAACTTTTCCCGGAATCTCCTTTCTTATTCTCCCTTTAGGATTTTAATACCTTTATTACTCCCTTTACCTATCCTAGGCTTATCTTTATTAAGTCCTCTTTTCTAAGTATTATTAAGGTCTATTAATATAGGTTTATAGTAAGGCTCTCTATACTTATAGATATTAAGTTTATTCCTTCTCTTAGCTATATATATAGCCCTATAGTTAGTATATTTTCTTTAGTAAAATTCTTAGAGATTATTATTAATCTTAATAGCCTCGGTTATTAGTTCGCTTAATTTATCTATTTTACTATTCCGTAGCTCCTAGCGGATAGCGGGTTTTAGACCCTCTCTAAAGATAAGTACCGCGACACCGTCGCCCTATTTTAAAACTATAATAAGTCCTCTAAACTTAGTTACGTACTCCTACGCCGAACCTATTTATCAGAGGTTTATAATTTGCCTTTCTACTTCCTATTCTTCGTTCTGGGCTCTAAACGCGGATTTAAGCTATCCCTTAAAGCTATTATACCTATTAAAGATTTCTTTAGTATTAATTTCTTTATTCTTCGATTTATTAGTAGTGTAATCCCTAAGATATAGTCTAAACTACGTTTCTATATTATCCTTAAGGTATAAACTTATAAAAAGGACTTTAGTAAGTTCGTCGAGAAACTTAGTTAGGTTTATAAGGAAGAATATATCTATATATTATAAGAAAGGGGCTAACTCTTTCCTATCTCCCTTATAGAGTTTTAAGGTATTACCTAAGTACTTTTATATACTTATACTAGTATTACTTAAAGCTAGCGTAGATAATATCTAACGTAGAGTACTAGGTCCCTCTAATATAGTCTTATTTAGGGATAGACGTAAAGCCTATTAAACTAGATCGTTAGTAGGGGATAAGGGTCTAGTATATTTACTTATATATTTATTTATATTATATTAAGGGTAGTAGCTAAAGTATTAGCGCTACTCCTTTTAACTAACTAATAAAGGTTAGATCTCTAGTTATAAGGCTCTAGTAAGTATATAGGGAATACGGAATAAGATAGATATAGTAGATAGGATATACTAGATACTTAAAGGTAGGTATAAGTAGATAATATAAGTTAGCTATAAAGGAGTATAACCTAACTATCTATTTATAGATATATATATAATAATATATTTCTAAGCTACTCTATTATCTCTACTCGCCTCTACTTATAGAGTTTAATAGAGTTAATAGAGCCCTCTTTCTATTCCGGCTTATTATATAATAGCCTCGAGATCCCCTTATCTTACTCTATATACGTATCTCCTTAGCTAACCTTTCTTTCCTAGTTACTTACCTAGACTACCTCTAGTCGTTATATAATAATAGCGTTCTCTCTTCTCCTTTAATATAAAGCGAACTAATCTCTAAATATACTTCTCGCTATTTATTATCTAGTTATATCTATATAGCTCTTTAAACTCCTTAAAGAAGGAGGTCGCGTTTCTCCTATTAAAGTATAGAAAGTTATCGCTTCTATCTAAGCTCTAGAGTATCTCTCTTATTAATATCACTATAGAAGAGGTAAATATTAATTATATAGATAAACTTAGCGTCGCCGCACTAAGTATTAAGTTAAGAGTTAATATTAGCGAAATTAAAGATATCGCCTTTTCTCGCTCCTTTATAGTTCTAATAAAAGTTATTCTCTCTTCTTTTTCTTCTTTAGTTAATTAATGAAATAAAAACGAAATAAAATAAATAAATAAATATTCTTTATAACTAAGTAGTTTAGACTCTAATTATTTTTATATTTTATATTAAATTATATATATATATATATATATTATACTAAATCTTCTAATAACTAGTAATTCTAGTCCTCTTTAATTATTTATAAGTAGCTCTTAGGCTCCTTATTAAAGTCCTCTTAATAGTCTCGATCTAAGTAAGTAGTTAATCCTCTAAGACTAACTATTAAGTCTCTTTTTACTAGATCTAGTTAAGGCTTTAATACTAACCTTCCTTAAATAGTACTCCAATATAAGATATCCCCCCCCTTTATCTTCCTAAGGCTAAAAGACGTCTAGGTTAGCAGTTCCCCCTATCGTCAAGTAATAGTCGTCTCTCTCTCTAGTTTTTAGTCGCCTAGGTAGTTATTTTATTATTAGTATCTACCCTATATAGTAATAGCTAATATATATAGCTAGAACCTCTAAAAGAACACCCCGAGTAATAGTTTCCTTATATAGCCGACGTAGTTATAATCTACGCTCTATATAGCGGGACGAACTTACCTAGCTAGTAATTTAAATAGCTCCCCGTATAGCGGTCCTATATATATAGCTAGCTTCTTCTAGTTAATCGATAATTAATTAAGTAGTTAGTCTAGTTAGTCCTTAATTAAGTAGTTAGATAGACAAGTAAACTATTAAATAGTTAAGCGTCCTTAGTTTAGTTTAGTCCAGTTCAGTTTCGTTAATTCGTATTATTATAACGTCGTAGGCCTTTTATCGTACTATTTCTCTATTATTTTATTATTTTAATTATCGTTCCTTCTTCGCTACTGTCCCGCCGCGCGTAGAGACACCCGTCTTAATACGGTTCTAAATATTTCGACGAATATTCTTATTAGAGGCACTAATAAACTAGGGATAGGCTTTAGAGCCTTTAGGTAAAGGATCGTATAGCGGCGGGTATTGCCTTTAATACAGAATATACACTATATTACAAAGGAATAGCACTATTCTCAAAGTGATGCTGTTCGATTACTTGTCTAGTATACTATATGTTAAATGCAAGTAAGTATACTATCTCCCCTTATACTGAAGGGGGCAGCAGCTAGCGCCAAGTCTATGGCTAATCAGAACGCCTGTGTAATTTGCACAGTCACATGCAATCAATCAAAAAATGCAAACTTCATCTCCCCCATTACAGTACAGCTCCATACTAAGATTGCTATCTATATTGTGGATTGACCGCCGAGATTGCTTGTATACCGCATCAAGCTGGGCTAAGGATATAGTTGTTATAGCGTGATGGAAGGAAGCGTGACAATATAGGCCAGAGAATTAACAAGACAATGACGGAGACAACGTCAGTCCTTTATCTCCTTTCGACGGCGGATCGGTGAATTGGTGAATCGGCGGACCATGCGTGCTCCGGCTCTCGATGCGGGAGCTCAATGAGTTATGGAGCATAATGTGCCCGAGCGGTTAGCAAGGGACTTATACTATCGGGTCAGTAATGGCCGAGTCTAGGGACTATCGACATGGTGACAGTAGTTGCAATTTCCTTGTCCCGTAAGCGAAGGGAGGAAGAGTATAAAGAATACGGTGATATGGTGAAAGAGGATAATGATAGACCGTAAAGGTGACAGGAGAAGCAGATACTTATACACATAAGAGGCAGCTATACGCCCTTCCTAAGGAGTAACGCCACGCTGGTAAAACTCTCTTTGACCTGATAATGGGTTTTGTACTATGATTCTTAGGCAGTAAAGGGCGCTTTGTCTATAGTTCTCTCAATAGCACACAAAGTATTTAATTCACCACTATATTAACAAAGAAAGTCTCTACCAGAGGAAGTAACACTAATAAACTGGCAGTAGGTAGCTGCCTATATTATACAGTTAGGGTCTAGTTTCGTGGTGGAATTTCTAATAGAGGCCTCGTGATTTAAATAACAAAGAGACTATTACCGTAACTAGCCCCTTTTTAAGTACATATTCGGATTCAAAGAGGGGACGTATCGAAGGTGGGTTAAATGCAGGTACAGGGGCACGAAAAGCTATAGAGAAGATCCGCAGAACCGAAATAGAAGGGGAATATCAGGTATAGTGG
The DNA here is from genome assembly GCA_000835435.1 of Phialophora macrospora. NCBI lineage: Eukaryota > Fungi > Ascomycota > Eurotiomycetes > Chaetothyriales > Herpotrichiellaceae > Phialophora > Phialophora macrospora. The sequence goes on along the minus strand of KN846963.1, from coordinate 1,823,695 downwards.
TACAGAGATTACGATAGTACACGTTATGAGTCTGAACCAATCCAACCAGTCAGTCGGTCAATTTCCGTGCTCGCGCATCTTTATGCGCATACGGATAGAGACACGCCCCTTCCAATCCCGGAAGATATCAATCTCCTGGGGGCGGCAGAAGTACTAGGCAACACCCTCGGGCACACCTTCGTTAATAAAGATCTGCAGATTACGGCTTTAATATAGCAGGTCATGGGAGAGCCCATTCCTCGCCGCCACATTGAAAGCTTGGCCGAACTCAGCTTTGAGCGAAGGATCCGAAACCCTCGACTGTTGCCACGTAGTGTACGGCCAGCAATGCATCATCATGAAGATCCGCCGACTCCTTTAGGTGGAGTCCAGCCATATCTGAGCGACGCCGAAGAATTGACCAGCATTGCCCGACTCTGCTCCCCATCGTTGGTGTTTGTCTCTGTCTCTGTCTTGGTGTCTGTGGATGTCGCCCAGGCACCCTGTTACTTACGGGTACTGGATTTAAGGCCTGTGCCTGCCGGTCCATAACCAATTGCCGCTGAAGGTCAAAGGGGATGTCATCATGCGTGGCGGGCATTCCATGATGGGTAACATGCGCTTCGAGCAGTTTGAGGGCTTCTGGTATCATCCTGTGATGGACGCCCCTGGAATTCACCCAGCAAAATGGTCCCAGTTCGCAAGACGTCGGACAGCACTTGAATACGCACAGATCATACAAGAAGGTGGACGCCCTGGCGGTGTTGATTCCATGACAGTCTCCCAGCTCTGTGGTGCAGGTAAAGGGCCCCTACCTGATACGTGACTCCCCTCGTTACCTCTTGTGGTGGCGGTGCGGGTGACGGACTAGAGGTTCGGTGTCACGAATTGGAACAAGAGGTTGACGTGAAGAGACTGGCCTTCCTGACCAGTGTGGACTCCAATCGAGCAGTTGCTTGTCTGCCACAGTCCAATCGATGTCAATACTGGCATACTCCTGAACAACCCCTTGCCGCGAGCTCGTCTCGACGGTACACTCACATCGGGCTCGTCACTAGTACGAGTATCGCTCCCACACGGCATCAGCAGGGACGAGTGGCGTCCGCTATGATAATCCACCCGGGACGCAGCTGAGCGTATATCTGTGAAGACAGCAGCCATGGCCTGGACCGTGCGTACCCCAGCAGATAAACAATGGTCGCTGCAGACTCTGAAATGCGCGACAATACACGAACTTGCCTCCGAGCTACTGATGTCAAACAATTCAAGTGAGAGTTGTCGCCAGCCACTAACCTAATCCTGCTTGGGTCACTGGACCTCAAACCCTGCTTCTTTCCCGAATTGCTTACGCGAATTCCCCTTTCTTCCGAAAATGGTCGCTGTTAGGAGAAATAAGCTAATCTGGATCTGGATACAGAGCTTCGATAAGGTCACCGTCCTCCGTGGTACGTAATAGTTCGCCACACTCTCAGGTGCAGGTCAGGCGTTTGAGAAGACGTCGACTCGTGCGTGTCGAAACTGCTAAACGAGATCGACCGTAGTTACACAGAATCTGCCGTCGTTGACCCAGTCTTAGGGACTTTGCGATTGCTGGTTGCAGGGTCCGGCTTTGTCAGTGCGGCCCACGAGAGTAAATTCGAGGCTGCGGATTTCTTACGCTGTCATGTTATTCTAGTGGTCGAGATCATGATTTGATCGGATAGATGAATTCTCGATCAACGAACTTCGGCCCTTCACCAGTGATCAAAATGTTGTACCGAACCAGATCCCTATGGAGGACACCAAGTGTGTGCAGTTGGCGGGCCGCTTTCTTACAGACGCCTATGTCCGCTGATGCTGGTCGGCCCGATAAAGCTTGCACCAGGAGCCCGATGACTCGATGTGATCCTTCAAAGACATAGCTCGAAAGCTCAGGTCCCAGAATTGACTTGCTTGTTGCCAGTAGTGGTAGGCCGCTAATTCCTATAGTATCCACGGAACCTCGAATTCGAATCTTACAATCTTCAAATAGCATTTTTGCGATCCTGTGTCAACATAAGTGACTCTAGACTTCGGGCGAGATAGGACATGAAGATTGACAATGTTGAAGTCTGGGTATTCTTTCAGGACGTTCTCCAGAGGTATCGGCGTGAGCTTTGAAAGAATCCTGACGGTAACGAATCTCATCACCGAGCCTCGATACTGTCCAAGTGGTCCACTTGTCGTACTATCCGCTGAGTTTTGATAATGCACGGATAGGCTCATCGTTCGATGTTCTTGAATCCTCTGGTAAGATGCTGATATCCGTTACGTGAACATAAATCACTCTCGTCTCGTCGTCGCGGTCACGTCGGATCCGATAGAAGCAGTCTTCGCGGCCGAGATCGAGTTCCAACAGAGTATCGTGAGCATCCTGCTGGGATGAATCACCCGCCGCCATCAACCTTTCAGTCTCGAACGTCCATCTAAAGATGAGCCACCCTTGCTGAAAGCGTCTCACGTCAACGAAAGTTCCTCGCGTGACAGACGCAGAGCTTTAGTTGAAGATTTCTTATGTATGTCTTGGAGTTCAACCTGGCACTGTAGAGATGTAGCATAGACAGAGACCGGGAACAGTCAGTCGCGGCAGGTACGATGGCTTTAGACTTTACGGGCGAAAGGGGCCACGGTGTGCATGTGTAGAACTGATTATTGGAAGATCAAGCATTAGGAAACCACGGGCTAGTTGCACGACGGCGCGGAGGAAAAGCGGCGGAGACCGGACCTGTCACATGACAGCACTAGGCCACGCACGTGATATTGCACGTGAATCGTGAATCGATAGTCTGACGCTCTTCCATGCGCCGCCCTACGAGGCTATTGGGTTAACCACAGTAGACTTCTTGTGATTATTCGGCCTCCCTCTCCGCCTCCGTTGCAGACCTCGACCGCTGCGGAAATATCTCATCGGTCACTCCTTTTAGAATGCAAGGGAGCATGACTCCATCAAACCAGATTCCATTGGACGAGACTACTTTGAAGAGAAGACTTTCCGACAATGGCTCAGTCGAACACACCCAGGAGCCAAGAGCCTCACTACGTCCCTCCGAAGCGGCAGCTTTGAACCAACGCGTTCTGAGAAAGCTTCATCGCTTTCTCGCCGACAATCCAGAGGTCGATCTCCTCTCGCTATTCCCTACAGACTACTCAACGCGTCTGAAGCTGAGGATTAATGAGCCTAGTGCTTGGGGTAAGTCATGACGCTACGTCTATACGTGTTAACTCACCCTGTTATTAGGTAAGGAAGCTAGTCAGCTTAGCAAGCAGGCGGCGAAGGAGCGATCTAAAGACGACATACGCTTCCAGATAGACTGCAGTTGTCCTGCCGAAGAGATCTATCCGCTGTCTCCATCCATTCAGCACCTTGTCACCGCGGGAAATCGGCCCTTTGACGGGAGTGAAGTCTCGCACCGTTTATCAGAGCTTCTCTGGAAATGTGAAGTCATTTACCAGGGACCCATTCCTCAAACAAGGACCGTCTTTCAACTTGGTTCGGAGGCAGTCATCAAGGTGATCTCGAACGCCCATGACTACACGGAGTATACCACACTCCAGTATCTCGAGCGTGTCTCGCCGGAATTTCCTGCGCCTAAGCCATTGGGCGTCTTGCGCATCGGCCATTTATCATTCATCATCGCTACGTACATACCGGGGCGATCTCTACAGGATGTGTGGCCGGCGTTGACGCGAGACCAGAAGCTTTCGATCAAGGACAAGCTCCAACAGATAGTCTCAACTTTGAGATCCATTCGCCGATAACCCGAGCAACCTTTAGGAGGACTCCAAGGCGAGGGTTGTAAGGATTTCAGAAGAAACCTGCGCCACACAAACAATCCAATCCACACCGTGGAGCAACACGATGACTTCTATTCTTAAATGCTCGCTTTGGGAGCCAGTTATACCTCAGCCTCCTACGCACATTTACGCTCGGAACCAGCCGTCAAATTTGTCTCTCGCACGGTGACATACGAGCAGATAACATCATTGTCCGAGAAGGGGAAGACGGTATGTGGGTTATTTCTGGTCTCATCGATTGGGAGTTCAGTGGTTTCTATCCTTGTCACTATGAGTCGACGAAGGCTACGAATTGTCTCGGCACGGATGAAACGAGTGACTGGTATGAGTATCTACCAGAGCTGCTTGCACCCGTCACTTGGGGCCGGAGATGGTTGTTGGATTACTTACTGGGTCGGCTCCTGGAGTGACCAAACCAGCCCCGTCCTCACCGGCAGTCTCATCAGACATTGGCACCACGCTTCCTCCTTAGAGCCTTCCGGGCTTCATTGTAACCCTCGTCGTGACACTCAATCCGGCCTCAACAGCTATGCCGCCATTTCCGGCTCGGCTGGCATTACGCAAGTACAGATTTACCATCAGGTGCCAATGGCACGTTCAACCCAAGTCACATCCGTCTGGAAGGTGCGTTCATAACGGGTGGGTCCAATTAGCATGTACTTCGGCGTGCGGAAGCCCTGTTCTGGACGAGGTGGAGGGAATCCCGGCTTCTGCGACCCCTAAACGTGGGGCGTTTTGGGGTATCCGCTGGTTCACCTTCAACCAACCTACTGCCATCGTCACCTCCTGCGGATAGCTTGGAGAACCGAAAAACGATGTGGCTTCGAAGGCAAGGTTGGACCAAGGAGAAACGCTTCCCAAGGACGGCAAGAAGGACGAAGACGAGCCAACCGACACTTACATGTCAATGTCCAGGCGAACAACCACGGATCAGTCAGTCACGAGAAATTCTCTACGGTCCAAGTGAAGCCAAGCAACACCAAAGAAGAAATCAGAGCGAAGTTGAAAATGCTGCCCAATCCAGGTGCCTCATCTGAGCCAGTGTGCAACTGAATGACCACGGTGTCTTCCGGCAAGTCAGGCCCTAATGATGAACTCTCCCATTTTGTTTCCGTACATTGTATCTCTTATGTGCTGCCCTCCGCCTGAAACGGTGTGGAGGAGTAGCCATTCTTTTTATGTGTTGCTACTATTCTGATGTGGCACTTGTGTTGGATCATTCAGCTGACTTGCTGGTCTGATTGACGTCGGGTAAGGTGGCAGCTAGGACTGATGCATTTAATGTTGATGTTGAGGTATCGATATGTTATAAAGTCCCATCGTCGGCTCTCCCTCCCCAAAGTCACTCGCTATTCGTCTATAACCGCCACACGATCCTCCTCATCCGGACGCAGGGAGCATCGTGTGGACATGGGCGTGGACACAGAACGAATCTTACGCCATTGAAGATTGACCGCAGCAACAGGCGCCCCTTGCATATCTTGCGGTCTTCGTACTTCCGCTTGCATTCGACACAAATGTGTGTCGGCTCGATGCACAAGGGGTCGTGGCAGCGGTGGCTGGCGTGCTGGCTGTCGTCGCTCAGGAGAAGTTGCACCTCAGCATCGGTCTTGTGCGCGACGACAGCCAGGCGATGTCCACATTGTGGAATGCGACCAGTTTTCGATGAAACCGGGAAGTCGATGGGGTTAATCTGCACATAGCCGTTGTCCTGTTGTAGTCAGCTCATCGTTGTCCCAATTCGGAAGTCTGGCAACAATCCACTCACTTTTAGACAAGACATCAACACTCGCCCACGCTCCTTCCCAATTTCTAACTTTCTCCTCTTGCCGCTGCTCAACCTTATCATTTTTATGGTCTGCAGCTACCGCCCATCTATAATATAACATCAGTTGCTCTCACACCATCTATTGCTTAGCCTAACATACTTGGAGCTACCGTGAGACCCCCTATACACTATAATGCCCTCAAATATCCCAGGCCATACACGCACTAGACTATCCAAGCTAGTAAGTGTAAGCTATCAACTTAACCCAAGCGTAACATGGTTAAGGATTGTGGGTGTTTCTTGAAGCTCTGAGGGTTGGACGCGAAGCATTGATTTGATACTTTCGTGCGCGGGGACGAGAACTACGCTGGGAAGAGTTCACACCACGGGGTTGTTAGAAGGGAGGGGAAAAGGCAGTTCAGGATGCATTGGGAGAGAAAAGGGTCTAGCTGCCCTGTCTTATGTTCACGAACGTCTGCTCGTCGTGCTCTCTCTCTCTGTGGATAATAGTTCGTTCCGTGTGTTTTCAGGCCATATCTCATACACTGGCCGCAATGTCCTGGTACAACTCGGGATCGTGGGCCGACCGCTCTATTACCATCCAGCCCCGATCCACATGTCCCTCCAATCTGTTGCCTGTGGCCCATCAATTTACTGCCCGTTGTTGCCTCCAGCTTGCTATCCGCGTCGATTGTGTATTCAGCGGCAACGCTCCGGGTTTGGGCACTCAGGAAGGCGTGTACGTTTTGTCGCCGACTAAGCCTGCACGGCCTAGACTTTCCTTCACCCAAACGCGACCCCTATTGATAGCAAGTTGTCTGATCGCGTCTTTTATGTCCTGTCGGAGTACATCCCAGCCGAACGACGTTATCTGCGGATCGTGCGGACTGATATCGAGGAAGTCGCCGAGTTGAAGTTGTGGGGACGAACAGGTCGGAGGGATAATCTGTACACGCTTGCCCTTTCGCTCGCATTTGTTGTTGGCAGGATTGATTGCCCAAGTTTCCGTATTCACCTCCGAGATACGCCCTGACCACTGGTGTCCCCTGTACTCGACTGGCCCATGCGCTCCCTTGCATGAGAAATCGCTTCCGAGTATCTCCGTGTGTTCCCGAGGAATATCAAGTTTGTCACAATTTTCCAGGTCGAGGGTAAGGGGGCATTTGTATTTTGGTGTTTCTACAATGTTGACAAGAACCACCATCGATGGTGCAGGGTGACTCTCAAGTAGGAGTTGAGCGTCTTGATCCAGCTGTTCATGGGTATCAGAGAAGCCTATCTCGATCGCCAATTTCATCTCCTTCAGTCGGTGGGGATTCTTTACGCTGACTGCGAGGTCAGGAACTTTTGCCGAAGCTTTATGTTGCTCGGAAAATACGAGGTTTTTGGAATGTTGACTGAAGCTGAGCTTGCTCTGGAGAGGCTCATGAATACCGCGTACGGCCCGTCCGAGGTAGTCTCGAAAGAATTCCACGGCGGACTCATGGATTGAGGAAGGTATGGCGGAGATCTTGAGAGTTGAAGTCGCCGAGTTGTATGAAAATCTAGGCCATCTAAAGGCAGGCAGTCAGTCAAAAACTCTCGAACCAGTAGAGCGGTGCCTCGAAAGAACAGAAGAATAAGGACATACAGGGATGCAGTTTCGTGGTTGAGCTTGACCTCGCTGCGCAGTTTCGACCACTCAGTCGTGGATATCTGACCTACGAAAGGCGCCCCAAAGTCTTCACGAGAATGGATTCCGTCGGCGGTCCTGAATTTCCACTGGTAGAAATTCTTTAGGTACGTACGCGTTTGGGCAAGTGAAGATGCCTCCGCGCTCTGTTCGGGTGATTTTCCTGTCCTGCAGTGTCCAAGATTAGCACGGGAAAAATCACCCAACAGATTTACTGACCGTGTTGATGAGATGAAAACGGGCCTGGGCCCTTCACCTCGCCCAGATATGGATTGGAGACGTTTAGGACGATGTGCGTCGTGCTCTTTTTACGCGGCAGCTTGTTCCCGTGCTGCCTAGTGGACACAAATAGATATCTCAGAGCTCCCGCGCACTGAATACCTGGGAGTTTGTTGAGGATAAAAGGTGGTGGGGGAACTTCAGGATCACGCCAAGACAGACAGCAGACAAGAAAGGCAGCGATGAAGTCATAAATTCGGGGAATCTCCGGCTCCCAGGAGAGGAAGGATTAGGGGCATGGGGCACGTGCGGGGGTCCCAACGGGAATTCTTCAGCGATCAGAAGAGGAAGGATACCTTAAACGACAGCTTACGAGACAAGCGGCGCAAGAGGGGTCAGGCCGGGCAGGAGATAAGAGGCAGAGCATCTCGTTGCCTATAGAGAGAGAGAGAGAGAGAGAGAGGCAGCAAGAGAGGCAGCAGGGGAGGCGCCTTCCGAGATATATAACGAGGGCTGACGGCCTCTTTAAATAAAGGGAGACAGGGCAGAAGTTGCGTATATATATTATATGACCAAAAAACAGCACTTTGGCTTAACACCAGCACTGACCCTGAAGGCGTAACAACGCGGCAGAGGAACAGTAGAGTAATGTGTAGCATGACGGGGGGGGCACTTCCGAAAAGAGAATCTAGCAACGAGTAGAAATTGGCGGAGAAGCGCGTAGGACATACAGGCGTGGACGGACCATGGTTTGGAGGTATGCAATATACGAGGACATGCTTTTCTGCATAATAAAGACCCTGGTACTAATAGCCTGCCGTCGTCAATCAAACAACGAAGACAGGTCTTTTCAGCTTTGCCCGTGCCCTTGTCCTTGTCCTTACAAACCGTCAGAAGTCATGGGGCGAGTACATTTGTCCGCTAGCCGCTGCGCCGTTCCCTTGTGGCCATAGCAGGGCAGCGTAGTAGGGTGTTGTGACAAATCCCAACGGATCGGTCACCGCGATGTTGACGCCTCTGCCCAGCAGGAGATGCACGATGTCCGTGTTGCGACGGAGAGCCGCCCAGTCCAGTGGGGTGTGTCCGACGATGTCGGCCACGTCGACGGTGGCGCCTCGGTCCAGCAGGAGCTTCGCCATTTCCGTGTAACCCTGTACCGATGCAAGGTGTAGTGGCCTCAATCGACACGCGTCGGTCGCCTCAATGTTTGCACCCCGGTCTAATAGCAGCTGCACCACATCCTGGTGACCTCCTTGACATGCCCGGTGGAGTGCTGTCTCTCCAACCTGGGTGGACGCGTTGACGTTGGCGCCCTTGTCCAGCAGCAGCTGCACCACTTCCTTGTGCCCCCGCTGAGATCCCCGGTGTAGTGCGGTACAGTCGGACGAGTCAGCCGCGTCGACGGTGGCACCCTTGTTCAACAGCAGCTGGACCATTTCCAGGCAACCTGACTGGCACGCCCAGTGCAGCGCTGTGTGTTGATACATGTCAGTCCGCTCGAGGCTAGCACCCGCGTCTAGCAGCAGCTGTGCCATGTCCAGCCAACCTGACCTACATGCCCAGTGTAATGTTGTGCGTCCCTCCTCGTCGATCGGCGCAATGGTCCACATTTCTTGTCTCTGGCCAGGGGCAATGCGGCCCTTGTCAGTCGGGTGTAACGCAGGTCGCAATAAAAGCGCCCACGCCGCGTGGCGGTGACCATTTTCAAAGGCAGCAAAAATAGGGTGGTTGTGCCGTTCTCCTTGAACGTTCACCGTCCACATATGAGGCGGGAGCGAGTAGATCAGCTTAGGACAGTTATTTTCCGCGAGGATGTACAGAAGACTGGTATTCGGGTGGTGACGCCCAGTGTCATTTGGCTGAAGGAGGTTGGATTTGCGGAGCCATGTACTCAGATCAAAACGCCTCAGGAAGTCGCCTTGAGGCGTCGCATTGGACACCGCTTCCTCGGCGTGGTGCCATACATACCGGGTGGCATATTCGAGAAAGGGGAAATTGTGAGTGACCGTGGTTCGAAGACGTCTGCAGGCTTCCGAGCCAGCGTTCGGAAGCGGCTGATTCGGGGGGGTGTGTCGGGACAGATCAGTCTGGAGATAGGCTGCGCAGCAGCGTTTCAGTTCATGATGGCTCCAGGACGGCACATCACCTCCAATATCTGGCCACAGCGCAGCAAATCCGTTGTCCTTGATCAGATAATCACGGACGCATTCGTGGACAAACTGGACCGTGGGTCGCTTGGACTTGGTTAGCTGGGCGAGTCCTTTACATGCGCCGAGCACAAATCGAACCACATGGTCTGACGTGGATTGTTCGGGGTCCCACCACTTAAAAAGCGCTGCTTTGCGACCGAGGCCGGCCAGGGTGGCATGGTAGAACTCTTCTGTTGTCAGTGGTCGGACCGCAAACAAAATCCATTGCAAAGCGAGGACCAGATGCAACAAGGTTTCATTGTCTTTCCTCAGCTTGTATGCGAGGAATGGACTGAGCCCTGATGGGATCTGTTCGAATGTCCGCTTCACGCGGAAGACGTTGCTCCGTTTGGATTCATCATTCAGAATGCTGACCACCCAAACTACCCACAGAAACACGCCGCCGGCCTTCTCTTGCACTTGAGCTGCGAGCGCCTCTGCGGTCTTCCCCCTCCCAGTACTACCGACTCGCATGTGGCTTTTCACATAATTGGCTATGTCCTCGGCGTGACCTTGTTCCATGTCCAAAATCAGCCGCCGACCGTATCGAATGCCAGTAGTGGTGGAGGGCCGACCAGTGCAGCATACATGGAGCCGGATACCGCATTGGATGGCGTTCATACCGACGTCCTCGAAGAAGACAATCATGTCTCGAATCTCCCCTTCCTCACACTCGTCGAGACCATCAACAAAGCATTTCAATCGCCGCGGTCCAAGCCCGGCGATTGCGGCGACGAAGATGTCGCGCAGAACGGTAACGGTCCAGGGCTGGCACTGGAATCTCGAGACGGTCCCGTGCAGATCTGCAGCCTGTGTGAGAATCTGGACTAGTAGAGCACGATACATTCCCTCGGTCGACCTTTCCAGGCGATCTCCTCCAGCGTTGAAGAAGAATGAGATGATGACATCGTCTTTACACTGCACTCGTTCAGCATGAGCAACGACGAATTTCATCAATGTCGACTTCCCGGTGGCGGCGTTCCCAGTGAGCCAGAGGAAACCGCCGTGCTGGTGAAGATTATTCGCCGTGTCCCAGTCCAAATAAGCAGGATGAGTCAAAAACCATTTGCAGGTGGACGGGTCCGCATCTTTGATTGTAGCTCGCCGCGACTCCATCTGATCAAACCCTAGCGCCGCCAACATTTCCGTGCATTGGACCGGTGCTGACGAGGCGGGCAAGCTGGCATCTCTTGCCGCACTCGTCTGCGCGCCCAAGAAATCCGAGGTTGACGGTTGGCAGGGCCGTGGAATTTGGTCAACTTGGACGCCAAATGCTTCTGCTATCAGGCGGCGCAGGCGTCGAAAGGCGTTTTGTCCCTCGCCGTAGATCGGCAACATGGGGAGGTCAAAGAGGCCGGCCAGACAGTAGGCCTGATCCTCAACTCTTGTCGTCATGCGGCCAAAAGCCCAGCCCATGCGCTCTTCAACCGAGAAATTGGACAAGGGCAGTCCACGAAGAGCATGCTTGGAAATATGGGTGATGTCGTGAATCCGCTGCTCAAGGGTTTTCTTATCCCCGAGAAACTGACCTTCCTGAGAGTAGAATTCGACGCATTTCGGGGCGAGGAGCTCTTGGAGCGTCCAGCCGCGGGTGAACCAGCGGGCCTGCTGTATGTTTGGTCCTTGTGGAGCGTCGTCATCCGTGACGCGACGCTGGTGCGAAGACACGTCGCACAACGAGACGTAGCACTTCGCCGCCAGGGCATACCAGAGAAACATGGACGTGATCGCTTCACGAAGTTCAGTCTGGTTTCCTTTGTTAATGCAGCACGTGTCGATCCAGAAATAGTCCAGACCGTCTTTCCTGGCGAGCAAAGCACCGAGTTTCAGCTTGGCACTTCCGGCCTTGGCTATCCAGCTGCTGTTTTGCATGTCATCAAACGTAACCTCGTCTTCCGCAGTACCCCAGGTGTGTGAGATGATCGCGTACGGAGGGATCTGGCTGGTAAGGTGTCTGGTCAGGCTGAGCCTGCCATGCTGATCGAGGTGTACCAAGCGCATCGTCAACGTCCGCCGGTGGCGGTGGGAGAGGTTCCAGACGCAGCCGGCTCAATGGCAGGGAGGCCAGATATGAAAGAAGAGCGCAGTCAGCCAATACTAATGTATCACGAAGCAGGAATGGGAGGGGTCGCAGGCGCATCGAGTGCCCTGTCGCGGATGTGAAGCCTCTCCCCCCCGATCACACTGGCATTCTGTTGAGACTCGTGAGCGCAGGGACCATCTCAATACCGACTTTCTGGATTTCTCCCTGCCCTCACCTACGGCTGGCGATTGGTTTGTGTCTGTTTGGACACCTTCCCGACGGCCAGCTCGAGAAAGATAAGCCGAGCATGACAACACGATGCTGAGGTTGAGCGGCCATCATTCAGTCGCAGTGCCGCTTGGACCAGGGAGAGAGAGCACGTTCGTATCTGGCGAGGCCTCCGGACATTCAGGGAGTCTGCCCTCCCCCGCAAGGACGGATGGGTTTCTCCTCTTTCCTCAGGAATGCTCGACCGGGATGGCCATGGAAAGCACAGGAAGTATTGGGCACGTGCGCGAGTAGAAGGGAATGGCTGCGAGCAAACACGGCGTGATGGCAGCCCGTTGAGTGGAAATCCGACTTTGCAAGACCGCATGGTGGTTTCAGACGCCATTCATTCATGCTGGCATGTTGTGGTAAGCGAAGTGAGTTTGAAGTGAGCGAATCAGCAACGGCGACCCCGCGTCTACCGAGTTTCGGCACCTGTGGGGCGGACAATCGCACCAATCGTCGGCTGGTCTCTCGCATTCGCAGTTCATCGCCTGTCCTCACTTGCACCTCACTTGCACCTCACATGCACCACCAGAATCACCTCGTATCTGCATACAGCGATCATGGCTATCATCACTCCCCCATGTCTGCAGCTACTCGTATCTTTCGCTGGTGCAAATCACTCATCAATCAGAGTCCTCCCCTGAGATCTCAGAATCAGAAGCCCAGAACGAAGCGCAAAATCTGGTTACCAATCATCGGCTTGCGGATCGGGCGCCCCTGCATACATTGCGGGATTGGCAAGCTCAATCATAGGCTCTACCATGTATGCGTCTCAATAGCCAAATCCGGCGCCTCAGTCCCAAGTTCAGTCCGCTCTCCTTGCGTGTGCTGAGCAGGCACGAGTGTCCGCATCAGGTGCTCAATGGTGGCAAATGCTGGTCCCCGAGTCGGGCTCCATTCAGCGTCGGAATGTCTCATCAAACTGCGTTGCATGAGCGTCACGCGTCGACGCACGTCTGAATGTGAGGCATGGACCCATTGAGTGCTCTCCTTGAGCGCTGATCACGCGCGCGGTTGCCAGACTCTTTGACGCCATACACCTGACCACATGGTGTGAAATGGTCATGGAGGAAATGTCATCATCGTTTGGGCTAGTGGTGCTCATCTTGGGTAAGACCGTGGCCAGTCGCGAGCTTGGGCAGTGTCAATCATCTTACATCGACTTCTAAGAGGCAACTCTCCTCGACAACCGCTCGCGTGATTGTAGTTGCGTAGATGGTGGAAGGAGCGTCCAAGATGACCAAGTCGGTGAAAAGCCACGCCGTGCTGGGGCTGCTCAAGGCCGGTGGTCTGGTCAATGCTGCTGCGGCAATCCCTGTGACGGTGATGGGTAGAAGTGCCGATGCAGAGGCCTCTGAGACTTCATTCGAGCATGTACCGAGGATGTCACTGGGATCGGTCAAATCACAATGTTTTGATTGCGTCGAAGGCAGGACGAGTCCTCGTAGGCGAGCGCAGCCATGCACCCACCACGCGGCTTGCATGAGAGGAGACTCGATTACCGTCCCACCAGTCCAGCTGTATGCCAATCAAGCTATGTTTTGGGGGGGCATATTGTACCACCATCGACAGCAATATCTGTTCACGACCTGTGTACAGCAATGGAATCAGTATGAGAGCTCGAGACAGACTCGGGCATTGGGTGGTTTCCAATAAACGCATTGCACTCGTAGCTTACGGCCCAAAAGTCCCCGGGAGGTGATCAAACACCTGCAACCCTCCAGACTGTGGGACTCACTCATTGCGGGTACAGTATCACCGGCAATCCCGAACGATTCAGTGCTGCACTCCGGACTGGCCGAGCGCACATATCGCCGGCAATCAGAGCCAATGTTGACAGGAGACGGTGCTTGAGCTTAGGATATGTGGCTCCCATGCCACTGAACCGGCTCGACGTCGAATCCATGAATGGAATTAGCCTAATGAATAAATGGCGCCGACGGAATTCGGGACGTGCACCACGCCAACCGCATGCTCATGCCCCTCAAACGCCGTGACGGCGAAGTCAAATCCTGCTCCGCCGAACTTAATTAGCACTGCCTGCCTTCCTCTGACGTCGTCACTCTGAGCTCCTCGACCAGCTGAGCGATCCTGGGCTAGACCACCATACATGGCAGACAAGTCAGATACGGGGGAGTGGATGGCCGCACCAGGCTCATCAAAAGTTAACCTCAACCTCATATTGTGAGTTTCGTGCATGCTCATGCATTCGTCCAATCGTCCTCGTCATTTCCTTTCCGCACGACGAATGCCCAATCTGGAGATCTCTCTCTGGCCCACGCGAAGAAGGAACCATCCCTAGCAAGCGGTGAACGGTTCGCCAGCCCCCTCCTCCCCCACCACCGTTACTTAGTTAGGATCTACTGTGTACCCAGTATCCTATGTAAGGCTTTGTTGACAGTGAAACTAGCAGAATCAGCAGACTAGTCCCCACAACCGAGGTAGGTGAGCTTGATGAAGTAAACGAGGCCAGTCCCAGCGTGCAATGAGATTTCAGGAGAGAGTGGCAAAGCGCGACGGTAGACGGTATAGGTGAGCTGATCTAGATCTGATCCGATCCGATCTGGTGGACGGACCATTATTAGTATTGCTACGTACTGTGGCACGCTACGACGACGCCGAGAGTATTCAGTCCGGCACGGTATGAGGCTAAGACTAGTGAAAATCCGGGTTCGCCAGCCCAACAAAACCCTTTCCTTACTCGTCTTCTGGTATCCTAGTTGTTGAACGATTCCGTCATGCCAATGCATGCGGCATGTCTCTGGTTCACCCACAGAATACCGACCGTCCCTCGTACATCCATGTATACTTAGTACTACTGACCAGCTAGGTGGCTGGCTAGCGAGGTAGCGAGGAGCTAGCTCCATCCAAACCAAGACGTCCGGGCAAGAAAGGTTCCTCCCGAGGAGATGAGATGTCCCATGCATGTATGCCTGTCAACATGCGTGCGCGAAACTCCTGCCTGCTCCTCCTCACAAAGTGTTCAAGGTAGGGCTAGCCATTAACCCCCTTTTGTGGACGTTCCTGAAAGCCAAGAGGACAACCATAGATGACTCCGATCCCTGCTCGTGGGTTGTCGCCACTTGGGCATGTCATTACTGAGTCTCCCGAAGCGGACGAAGCCAGGGGTTTTCCAGAGATGACTGCTTCTTCGGGGCAGGAGTATGTCCACGACAAGGGTAGGAAGGTCTATTTCGGCCAGGAGGGCGGCACGGTGGTGCAATCTTTCAAGTGAGCAGGTATGAGTAGCAGGGGGTAGGTCACGGGGAACCTTGGCATAGGATGTGATGAGACGGGATGCGCTGACATGTCCTGCGTACTCTAGCTCTAGCACGTGGAGCCCCAAAAGGCGAGGTCTAAGACGGCCGGTCGACGTTAGGGGCGCCGAGCCTACAGGCCACAGTCATGAGCTAAAGAAATGCCTTTCCGGACGCGGGAGAAAGAGAGAGGTTGCGTTATACTTGAGGGGCGGGGACAAATGGCAAAATGGGTAAGCCGATGGCCGCGATAATAGAGGGTCCCGATCTGGAACACGGCAGGCAATCAAGGCAGAAATACATGCCGAAGCTGGGTATGGCGGTGACGATAATCGAGAACTGGCTTCCCCAGGGCTTTTGTTAGGTGCTGTACTATTTCTCTCCATCGGTCACTCAGCCGCCAGCCAGCGAGATCCTCTTGTCGGGGGAATGGGTGGAGTGAAAGGCGGTGCAACACCCGAGCCGGACATGATGCTGACTGACAGAGCGCAGAAAAAAACACCCTCCTGATGGCTTCGCTCCCATAGATGCCTCTGCACCGTGGGTTCCAACAAGATTCGGCCAAGCATTCCGGCAAGCTCTCAGGACCTGTACTGCGTGCTATGATGTGGCTGTGCTGTGCTGTCGACCTCAGTTTGGGGCTAGCGGTTCTGGGCAATACATCCAACGCGGCCGCATTGCGTTCCTCTTCGAGGTAAGCCACACGCAATATACGGCCGCATCGATGCGCTAGGGACTATTCGATGCTTGCTAACGGTCCGAGGGCCACCTATTCTCGAAGTTGCCCGTCCTGGCCCCTTGGTCAACGCCGTTCGACAAGATATGACTAGCTTGGCGGCTTGGCTTGCAAACACCGGGGGTTTGCCATACAGTGTAGTCATCCCCGTACACGCCCCGTGTACTTTGTTGTGCTGCAAACGGGACCACTTGGATACAGTACCATGTCTCCCTGCTCCATTGTATTGTATATCACAGTAGGTGTGTGTTATAAAAGTGGTCCTCGTCACGCACAGTTACCGAATGATATCGGCGATATCGGTTATTCGGGTATTATTGATAGAACGGATGGTTACTGTAGTCGGTTGTTGGCGCTCACTTAAGTCAGTATTCGTGGAGCCGGTACACCCGCCCAAGCCAGAAGCTGTATATAGCAAGCCAAGCACCCTACCAACGAGCGGGTCCACGGCTTGCAAGGACCACAGTGTGTTTATAACAGGTCCGAGACCAGAACCCTCGTGCCACAGAAGGAGACAAGCCAGCTTGTTTACATGGATGGGTCTCGCCCCTAGGAACAGCCGCCATGCGACCGTAACCTTACGGGGATAACGTGAGAGTCTATTTCCGTGACGGGTGAAGTGCTTTATGGCGTGGCTCTCCGTTTAGAACCAAGTCGACACAAGCCCACAGGCGGGGATCGGGGAGTGGATGGCCGCTTCAGTGGGGAGTACACCGTGTGTATACAAGGACTGGAGTATAAGTTGTCTGCAGATCTGCCGAGGTGGCCCACAGGAAACAAGTATTCTTCATCCACCACTTGAGCAGACTTACCTCCCGGCAGTCACTAATCCATACTTCTGGAACGCGATTCCCAAGGGTTTACCACACCACAAATCACCACTCAGACACCATGGCGGCCTTACTTGGTGCATTGGCGACGCACGCGGCGTTCGACCCGTCCAAATTTCCCAGTGAGGTGCAAGAAATGCAGGCGGACGTGAACTCCGGCATCGACGACACCCAATTTGAAGCGCTCATCGAGCTCCTGCAGCGCCTCGCCCACTCCGGCGCCGACGTCTCACACGATCCCAACCTCGAGCACGGAATGGAAGCGCTGCAGCAGGCAGTGGAGGAGGTCCCCGTGACGGGGGGTGAAGTTTTCACCGACCAGCTGGCCACCAGCGCGGTGCACACGCTGAACACCGAGGGGCATTGCCAGAACATCTTTGGCTTCCTAGCGCAGTTGCATCACGACGGCGTGGACTTTAGCCACGACCAGGAGTTGCAGAGCACGATGAACAACCTCAACGTGCAGCTTGAGCAGGTAAAGTGGCCATCGGCATCCTAGTCGGGACGAGAGATCTGACGAGTCGAACAGGGGTTAGGCGGTGGCGGCGGCGGCGACGCCGACCACAACGGCGAGGTCAGAAACCAAGCCCGTAGCTTCTTCAACGGACTGTCAGATATCCAGGTAGGTGGAAAGCTATAGCGTCCGAGCGAGGAGAACGAAGGTCTGACAACCGATGATAGGCAAACTCCCAGGAAGGAACGGCCCAACAATAATCTGTCGCCAGCGATGGAGTTGTTGATAGGGATTTGGGTGCCTAGGATGCTGGGGCATGGACGGTGTGATGGAAATGAGGGTGAGATGGTGGGAGTGTGTTGTCGTGGGTCATTCGCTGCGATGGTGTCTTGTTGCGTGGGAGTCTAGGTTTTTGTTATCGCGGTGCATCTGTTAAAAGGATATTGAAGCCGATCCCTTCCCTCCACTCCTTTACCAGTGAGTGCAGGCGACGAGCCTCTTGAAAGGATTCTTGATGCGGGAAAGTCGCTGCCGGAAATCCGCCTGTAGTCTAGGCAGCCTGCCGTTTCTCGAAGAACCACCGAAAGCAGCTGTCTCAGTCCACCAGGGATGTTCTCATTACCCTTGAACCCTGAGGACCTAGGAGGACAAGCCAGCGCCCTATGTCGTTTCCTTATGCTTGAGAAAAGACGCCGTTCCTCGGGAGTCACACCTTCAACCATTCTCATCCCGTCGGTCTCTTTTCAAGATCCGACTTTCGCATACGATATCACCCCTGCGGGTACCTGCGATACTATCTTGGCCAGTTCCGGATTTCCGCACTTTGTTGCTTTCTCTAGCGGAGATATATCCAAGGCTTTTCGGCATGTAGACTCGCACCACGATTCAGGAGGAACTGTACTCTGGTAACGTCAGCCTTCCCAATGGACTCCCACAGAGGTGTCCCATAGAACATCGAAACATCTCGAAGCTCATTGAAGTCTGCGAAATGAACGTTATCAACTGGAGCACCTCTGTCGTACAATAGATCGAGGATTTTTCACGCGTCCGGGTCTCCCGCGGGTCTTTGACAAGTATACCAGATCAATTCGCCTGTTGTCGCCGAGTCACCACAATCCAGGAGAAGCTGAGCAATTTCCAGAGGCGCGTATTGGACGGCGCGAGAGAGCGGCGTCGTTTTGTATTTTGTGGCGAACGCGTTGGGATTCGCGCCGTGGGCAAGAAACCATCGAACGACGTCTTCGTCGGCACCTTCTTGGATAGCGCGCCTAAATCGTTGAGCACGGGCGCTTCAAATTCTGTAGAACGGGTCCTGAACGGGGGTACCTTATCCACCCTAGATCACGTAGATGTGGCTAACTGGCCTCGCTGGCGTAGTAAGTGCTTTCACGTGACAGCTACGTCACCGAGAATGACGCATTCGGTTAGGCAAGAATGTCTCGGTCACGTGCCTGCATCCCGCACTTGTTTTGTGCCCACCGCTGCGAAGGTTTCACCTGCTTCCGTTCCCCCACGTACTCCGTACGCCAACCATCGATAACCACAGCCTTGGGACGGGCAAGTTTAGATCCTATAGCCCATAGCTCACAGTCCGCAGTCCACAGTTCACAATGGGAAGAATCTCCCGTGAAGGCCTGACCGCTCAGGACTTCCACCAGCCGTATGTCAATCCGCTCGACGTCTTCCCCGCCAAGTCGAGGTTGGCCGGTCGTTCGCCGAGCTACAGGTCACCGATCAGGACCCAGGCCACATCTAGAAGCTCGTCACGCTTCCCGGCCGATCAACACGCATTCGCCTGCTGCGCCGAGGACGAAGATGATGCCTCCTTTCTCTCCTCCAACGCTCTGAACTGTTGCGTCACCGTCGACCACGGCGGCGACAGCCTCGTCGGCTTCGATCCGCCTTCGCCCGGCTGTTGCGACGAGCCGCATCACAGTTCGCCAACCCCAATGGACTGCGACGATTGCGTTGACGACTGTGACGACTGCGTCGAGGAGCACGTCAAAGCCATCCAGAGACCCTGCCACTTCACTACTGACGGATGCGACGGATGCAGCGAATGCGGCCGCGAGAAGACGACCCAGTGCCCCGATGGCTCAGCGTGTCCGGACACCTGTGACGAATGTGACTTTTCATGCTTCGACTGCGTCGACTGGACGGAATTTGAGAAGGACAAGAACCTGGGACTTTCCTTCTCGGTACCGTTACTGCCCGACACTGGCTTTACGCCGTCGGACCTGGGCCTGGAGGAAGCGAACATGCAGGGCCTTCAACACCTCGACATGCTCACCGCGCCGTCGAACACGATAGTCCCTCCAGTCGATGTACCCATGCATCATCAGTGTTTTGCCAACACGGTCCCCTACTGGAACACCATCGCCCAGGAACAGCTCTGCTCCGGCAACCCGGGACTGAGCCAGCAACTTCCCCTCCCTCCGTTCTCACCGAACTTTGGCTGCCACCCGGCCGTTGCTCATCACCAGCAACTCCTCCAACAAGCCCTCCCGGCAGGTGACGATGCCCACGTCACGGGCGGATCGTCGCACCAGTTTTACGGGCCTGGTGCACAGGGACCCCCCAAAGACCCTCTGACCAACACGCAGGACCTGCTCTCTGCCGTCTCGGCCCCCAGCACATCCCGCGCCTGTCAATGGCTCATGCCGTGCGGGACCGTGTGCGGCGCCTCCTTCGCCACGGGGCCAGACCTCAAAAAGCACCTGAAAGCGGTGCACCTCGTCAAGGGAGTCACCAAATGCCAATGGCAAGCCTGCGAGGCCGCGGACTTTGCCTCCGAGGCCGCGCTGACCGGGCACATCTCGAAGAAACACCTCGCGTCGATGCTCGCCTCGGCCGCATCCGCCACGACGACAGCGCACAAACACCACAAGCACACGCACGACGGCGGGCCGCCCTTCAAATGCACGTTCCCCAACTGTGCCAAGTCGTTCACGTACAAGCACATCCGCGACGAGCACGTGGCCACCCACCACGGCGGCAACAAGATGTACTGCCCCGTCTGCCACGTGTACCTCAACGGCGAGGGCAGCAACTTCAAACGCCACATGGCGCTGCACCGGCCCAAGCACCAACACATGCTGTGCAAGTTCCACGGCGTGGGCTGTAAGCGCCGGTTCCCCCGGCTGGACAACCTCCGCCGCCACGAGGCGTGCTGCAAGTTCGGCAAGAAGGTAAAGGCCGAGAGCGTGGTGGGCGAGCATGCCGCTCCGCATCACCACCACCACCACCATCATCACGAGCACGCCCATGTCTGATATCTTGACTGTGTGGGAGAGGATGCCTGTGGAGGTTAAGCACTGATGCGTGTAGAGGTTGAGAAAGGATCCCTGTGGAGGAGAGGATGAGCACGGATAAGCGACTGGACACTAGAACGAATTGCCCGCGACAGAAGAGTAAGAAGCACGCACCTGGGATGCTAGAGTATCTACCTCTGCCTAGCTAGTGACAAGCTTGCGTTGCGTACCTTGGCCTTCTTCCACGAGGAGAGGAAGGAGAGAAGGAGAGCAAGAGAGAGTAAAAAGACAGATGACATGAGATGGTTCGAGATACTACTTGTAGCCGGCTCCTCCGCGATAATGATACCGATGACATTCACTACTTAGTGTACTTCGCACCGCAGGATGACATGGCATGAGCATTTCCCTCGGATTCGAGCATTCTAGATAGTCATAACGATCAATATCTCTATTAAGCTAGATTGAGACGAGACGTACAGCTACTATATTGTACGTTACAGGCCATGCTAAGTACAGGACAACTATTTCAGACCCTGTCGCTGGTACCATTCTCGTCGGCCACATATGGTCGATTCGGCGGGGATGACAACCTTGAAGTGGCCGCCACTTCTCATGCATGATCTCGGCAGGTGGTCAACATTACCGCGTGGCTCCTTCCACGCTCCCTCTACATTACATTCCTCTGGCCTGCCTGGAAGAAGATTCAACATCATTCGTATCGTACGGAACCCAAACATCGCCTGACTCCCCGAGACCATGCCTCATTCGTCATCCTCTGTATCCGGGGGTATAAACATGGGTATCATTTGGGTATTAATCGTGCCAGATTAGTGAACCAGGGGTGGGTATCCAAAACAAAAAAGGAAAATGCCGGTCGAGGCAATGTGGTAGGATCGGGCCGCCACACTCCTGGGGTATCAAATGCTGCTGTCAGTCGTGAGATGTATGCAGTGACGGGATGCATACAGCGAGCTCAATGACGCTCGTTGGGATTCATCGTGTTGAGAAGAGAGCCTTGGCTGTCCACCAAAGAGGCAGACGAAGAGCCCTCAAATGAGCGAGGCTCAGGTGGTTGACGGCTGAACCGAACGTACAGCCGCGCGCTGACTCTCTGCCGGACCTGGCGGCAGATCATGCAAGTGTGTCGTTACTGCTGGCGGCGCCGAAGTTCAGCATTCCGCTGATGGGATTCCTCCCAATTCGTTCTTTCTTCCGCTGGCGCCTCTTGGCCGCGAGCTGAGGGCTCCAGACGCCGGCGAACAGATCTTCACATTCATCTTCGTCCTGCGAGTCGAATTGCAGGTCCCCGTCAGCACGAGGGCCGGTGCCAGGCCCGTCGACCAATCTCGTCAACTCGCGCGATGACAGGGGGAAGGCCTCGTCGTAGGTTTGCGCAGGCGTAGAGTCATGCTCGTCGTTCTCCCAGCACACGCTCATGCGGATCCTCTTGGTTTCGAGGATGAACTTGCCGACCTTGTATTTCTGGCTCTCTTCGCTGGCCTCGACGTATTTCCAGCCCAGGATACTCCCGCAGATGGCACAGCTGATGTCACTCACGACATGTTGCCCCGTGACGAGATTCCTCGCGATGGATTTGTTCTGAAACGTGTTGGGCAGGGCAGGCGTCATGGTTTCGATGTGGCTGGCCGTTCCTTGGACCAGGTATGCACGGCCGTGTCGGCCCATGAAGCCTCTGCTTATGATCTGCGATGTGAGGCAGAGGTCGGTGGAGCATTTGGCACACTGGATGTGGGAGCTGTGGCCGCTCAGGAACTTGTCGTCTGGAGGAGCGATGAAGGAGGAGGACGGAGACGACGGGATCGGTGTCGGCGTTGGACTCTTGGTGAAGGGGTTTGATGACGAGGACGAGTGAGTGGATGTTGTGGAGGTGGTTGTCTCAGTCGAGCCGTTGCTGTCGGTGCTGGACTGACGCGACTTGCGGCGGAACGGAAGCGAGGGGAGCAGGTACGTAGGGAAGACGGGGACGAACGCTGGGGAATCGGACCGTTTGCGGAGGAACGACATGGTCGGCGGGTTCGAGGGTCAAGATGGAGGCGCTGCTACGACGAGGGAGACTGCACAGGGAGGATATAGGTCAGCAATCCGACGGGCGCAGGTTTGTCATGGCCCCTCGGTCGTCTGGTCACCGGATCCCGGAATGGTGGGATGTGATCTGCCTGAAACAAGCGATTGATGACGTTCGTTGCGCGGAGGTCAATTGCTCATGGATACAGCACGGAGCAGAGATCGAGACAGGAAGACGGTGGGCCAGCCACGCATGAAAGAAGGGACCTTGTCTTAACAGTGAGACGATCGCATGAGGGTGAAGAGGCACACAGTCGGGGTCGCCATGCACCAGCCTTGTGGCACATGTCACCTGCGTGGTTGCGAGGTCGCATGATCATCGGAAGCCGTGGTGTGGAAGTGCTGGTCAGACGCGGCAGATTGTCCTCTACGCGCAGTAAATGAGAGATCGACGACGTCAGACACACGCGATTCGGTGATGACAAACCTCGGAAGACGTGGAAGGCGGGGGGGTCTTGGGTGGAGCGTTGAGCCCCGCTACGGTGAGGCCACTGACCGTTGATGATTACTACTGTACAATGTTCAGCGCACCATCCGGATCGCGTGAGAGCATTGCCGTGGCCCTTTCGTGCAGTCCTTTCTGGGTGCAAACATTAGACACGTTGCCGTTGACCGTCGACGCCGAGAGAGCGACTTCTAGGATAGCCGTCCAGAGATGTCGCCCGAAGGTCCGAGGAACAAAGCGGCGAGCAGAGACGATTTCCAGATTGGCGTCCTGCTGTGCAAGTGAAAGCTCGAGATCATCGTCAGAGCCAACAGCAAGGAATCACACGGACAAAATTGAGTTGGAACAGAAGTGACTCCGTAGTTTGGCGGCTCTTTGTTGCATGTACCAGTGAAGAACACAGGCCTGATCCAGCTGCTCGATTGCAGGTCAAGCCTTGCCAAGCCCGGCACGGAATCTTGTCATTCTTGCTGCTCGCCCAACACAGCGACATCAGCCTTGCACCCCCCGTGCCCCTCCCCGTCCCCCGCTCCAAACATGCCACGCCCCGTGGCTGGCTGGGCGTTGCCAGCTGAATCCTCTTCATGCATATCGGGCGCCCGGATTACGAGTTGCTACAGCATGAGGCTGGCTGAATGCGAACAGCGATGCTGCAACGGCTCCCTAAAGCAGACTACCCAAGAGTCGCCTACGACCATTTGGCGAGACTCGTTTCCAAGCCGACTCTTGGCCGCAGTCGAACAGCCTGACCGTATTCTAATGTCTCTGGTATCATTCGATCGATTTTCCGAGCTGGCATACTCGCCGTTCATCTGCTTGGACGCATTGTCAACACTTTGCCAACCGAAGCCGAGGTGCAGAAGCCGTCTAGAAAGCAGAGCCAGCAACCGCGTGTTACACGGCTTTCCAGGCCAGTTCGCTAATTCAGCGACGCCTGAGGTCTTGCAGATCAAGGGCATCGCTCGTGATTCCGTCCCTGGTCGGCCTCATCACACCCCTGCAACAGCTGCCCTCTGCTCTATGCCTGAATGGTCGACACTTCTCACTTGCAGGACCATCAGCCATTAAACGGAGCAGCGACTTCGTCTAGACACTTCGATCTGAAAGCAACATTGATGCCGCCTGCGCTACCAATGTGTCTCCAGCTAGCTGGACGGTGTAAATCCGATCAATACAGGACCTCAGCTCCTCGTGGCGGGCGAGACGCAGACATGGGAACGGATTACCTGTTATTGATATAAGACAGCACCTCCTGATGTATTGCTAGGATGGCCCGCCTGCTCTTCACCCTCACGTTCCCGGACACATTCGTCTTGTTATTCTGCTCCTCACCCTCATCCTCACCCCCACCTCGACTCTCAGCCCAAGAGCAGTCCCTGTCATCATGTCCACGAACGGCGAACGTCTCCCCTTAGACCCTACAAAATCCACCGCCACAGCAACGCACACTCAGATCGACGGATCCAGACCAAGCGACGCCAGCGGTGTCAGCGGCGTCAGCACCCCGTCACGGAACATGTCGAGCAGTTCCAATTCCCATGCCATCGACAAACGCAAGGCATTCCGTGAAAGGGTGGGACTCCCAGAGGACGGTACGAAGTCTCCCCACATTGACCTGCAACGTCGGTGGACGACGACGAGGATGAATCGGCTACGAAGAACTTCTTCGTCGCCCCTCCCTAACTCCACCACCCACCCAGGTAAGCCACGCGCACGGCGAACGACAAAGACTGACGGATTCTATCGTTTTCTCTGCAGCAACCATCCCCGAACATACGCTCAGCGCACACCTCGAGAAGGCCTACCGGGCGCAGACGCGCTACTACTACCTCGTGGCGAGCGCCTCGCACGGCATGCTGTGGCTGCAGATCGGCATCGGCGCGACCGTCACGGCCATCGGCACGACCAACTCCAACGCGGCGCGCATCGCCATCACCGTGCTCGGCGCCATCAACACCGTCGTCGCCGGCATGCTGACCTTCCTGAAGAGCCGCAACCAGCCCAACCGCGCCCTGCAGTTCCGCAACAGCCTGCGCGACGTCTACGAAGACCTGTGGCAGGTCGACGCCGAGACCGGCCGCGACGACTTCGATCTCGACAAGAAGGTCGACCGCCTGTGGGCCAAGTATAAAGAGGCCATTGCCGATGTGAGTGTCTTCTGTTCTTCTGTGCTCTGCTATGCTCTGCTCTCTGCTCTCCCACGTCCCGCTATGGTCGGCGGTCGGCGCTAATCAAACACTCCACTAACTGCCGTGCAGTCCGAGGCCAATTACCCCGATCTATGGGTCAGCTTGAGCAATTCGGGCAAGCCCCAGGCCCAGACGCAGAATGGGTCCAAGAAAGGCAGTGGCATCACCACCGACGCCACACCACCGAAAGGAGGCTCGGATCCGTCTCCAGAGATGCGTGAGCCGCTTTTATCCCGCACGGGGTCATGACGAGGGTGCGGTCGGGTAAAGGGTGTATGGTTTCTCAGTTCTCAGAGAGTACTCGTAACGCCCGTCACAGACACGAGAAGGATGGGATTGATCTGTCTGCAGAGGTGTCGATCTGTCTATCCGTGCGCGTGAGCGTACGGTGTATATATCTACTGTCTGCCTGGTGGTTCTATATCATCAAGATCAGCATCAATCAATGGCCATGCGGTCTGTGACAGTCGATAGCAGTCGGGAGCTTTGCAGTGGGCTTATGTGACTTTTGCCTCTGTACCTTCGAGTTCTCAGTATTGCATCCTTCGCATATGGCGCAATTGGATCTGAACTCGAACCCAAGTAACCCTATTTCCACCTACACATGCCCAACTACCTCCCTACCTCCCCTTCTTCCCGCCACCTTTTCCTCTTCCACCACCGCCCTTCGCCTTACCACCTCCACCTCCTCCACTACTTCCACCAAGATTCCCGCCCAGCCCGCCGCCCTGAACAATCCTACACCCCTTGACAGGCACCGCCCCAACAATTTCTTCGACCCTCCACTCCTTCAACAGCTCGAGCTCGCGTCTCCAGACACGGTCCCTCTCCCGGTTATTTTCATCCACGACCTTCGGGCCCCGGGACCCCAGGGAAGTCCAGAACCCCACAATCTCCTTGACGACCTTGCCCTTCTTGACCGTCCCGGGCTGGAGCTTGATTTTATATTTCTGGCGAGTGAGCGCGTTCCAGGGCGCGACTACAGGGATCGCGGCGAGGAGTTCGTCGCCCGGTTCCGGCAGGGGAACGAGCCGGTCGATGGAGAGCAATTCCTGACGTTCCTGCTCTAGCTGCTCCTTGGATAACTCGTCGTCTTCGTCGAGCACGGCGGCTGCCTCGCCCTGTCTCTCGAGTCTCTCCCTCCTGGCCCGCTCGCGGTCCGCGGCTTTCGTGTGCTGCGCTTTTCTCCTCTCTCGATCGGCCTGGGCTTTCGCTTCCCTCGCCGCTTTATCCGCTTCGGCTTCCTTGCGCTGTTCTTGTGCGCGATTGCTTCCTAGGAGCTGCATGGCCAGGGCACGGTCTTCTTCGTCTTGGTCGGCGTACTTCTTCGCCGCCCGCTTGGCTTTGCTTCTCTTGCCGCGAGCGAGTTGGGCGGGTTTAAGTTTTGCTGAGACGGCATGGGACGAAGATGCTGGAGTCGATGGGCGCGTCGAAGGGGTCACATTTTCTGGAGTATCTCGAGTATCTTCGCGGTCGTCGTCGTCTTCATCTTCATCCTCGTCTTCATCTTTTCCATCGGCTGATATTCGTACATCGGGCTCATCGTTGAGTTTGTCTCGGCCGGCGCTGGGTCCGGGCACTTGCAAGGGGTTTGATCTCTCGTCTTCGGCCTCTGAAGCAGCCGCAGAGTCGTGGTTGTCATCTTCATCATCGACCTCTGCGGCCTCTTTGCGAGCCTCGTCCTGGTCTACACCACGATCATCTTCATGTTCCTCTTCCGCTGCGACATCGGCGGCCTCCTCCACGTCTGGGATCGCTTGTTCTTGAGGGAAGTCCGCCTCGTCTTCACTCTCAACGTCTTGTTCGTCAATCGACAGACCCCGGGCATCATCGGCTAGTGCCTCAGCCTCTCCAGACAGCATACTCTCAGTCCTCTCCAGTCGATGCTTGCCATGGTTAGCTCTGCTCTCCTCACTGATCAGCCACATGACCCCGAAGCCGAGAAGCAACTGGCTCGGAGGCAAAAGATTCTTATGTCCCCTGATGACGAATCCACCAGTGGTGAGATACTCGCCCGTCGGAGCGGTCTTGCTGACTTGATCTGCGTTGACCCACCATGCGCCCATTACCGCTTTTGAATCCCAGGCACTGCTCGTACATACAGTCAACGCCCCGGCCTGTGACAGCGTCGAGGGAGGAATTGGCGCATCGGGAGTCTTGGGATTATTCTTCACAATGACGCTCGACGCGCCTTGCAAGTCGGCATGAACGTAGATATCGCCTTTCTTCAGGTAGCGCCGGTACAGTAGTTCATTCTGCTGGGCGTCCTTGCCTCCAATCACCAGATATCCGTCACTGGAGATGAAGTACAAGAACTTCTCGAACCAGAACTGCTTCCTTGCTGGGCGTAGAACGGCTTTCTCGGTCTTCAGGCCTTTCTTCAGGTCTGATTCGATCTTTTGCTCGGCGGATTTGAGGGCTTTCGTCGAAGCCTCCATGGTTCGTTTCTCTTTGCCAGCGGCAAACTTCTTCTGTTCGTAGTATTGCCGTGCATTTGCCCACGGCGAGAGTCCGAGGTCAATCTCAACTGCGAGTCGTCGTTCTCCGGCGGTAGTCTTGTTTGGCGTGGCGGAGTCGTCGTCTGATTCGGCCTCATCGTCTGTCACGTCTTCCTCATCAGTTTCGTAGCCCTCATCGAAGCTAGGTTCATCTAGTAGCAATGTGACGGTGTTCTCCTCGAGCTTCAGTGGAAGCTTGACCATCCGAGCCACGACATTTCCTCGCTTTTGCTCATTCTCAATGAGCTTGCCGATATCCACCCAGTCCATGCCTTGAGCAATCAAGCCGTTGACAGCGGCACAGGCCTCCTCGACACGGTGGGTGTTGGTCTCAATTGCCTGTGCCTTGCGGACATGCAGCTCTTGCACCTGTTGCAGTCCTGCCAACCGCTTCTCATGTTCGGTTTTTGTAGCTTCCAACTTCCGCCTGGCTGCCTCTTCTCGCTCAGTCAAGCGGGACTCCAGCTTCTGGGACTCGATGGAGGAATAGAATTCATCAACTGTGCGGTTGAATCCGTCAAACTCCAAGATGTGAAGACCAGGCTTGTTCTCAAACTGAGCGGGCCGGAAGGGATGGAAGTCATCGTACAGTAAATTGTCTCTGGTCGCTTCCTGTGCTTCCGAAGGCTGTGATAGCGTCTGTGCCTGTGTTGATGGAGAAACCTTGGTCTTCGCGATGATGTATCCCGTAGAGTGACCGGCATCCAGGGACTGGAATATCTCGACGGCACGTTGAAGCACCTTGATCACAGACTGCAAAGCCTCCGGACTTGCCAGAACAGCATCTGCTTTCTGTGTGGGGTCTGCACCTGTCTCGATGAAGACGTGCTCGAGGAGATGGTAAGGGAGTTCTGGGAAGCCGTCGCTCAGTGCTTTCCTCACATCATCCCCCCCTTTGGCTCGCTTCGCTTTCTTTCCGCCAACCTCCTTTGCGAGTTTCGCCCGTTGGACAGCCTTCTCCAGCGCCGTCTTTACGCGTTCGTCAGTGATGGGCGGTATGCCGTGGAAGTTCTGCTTCGCCTCGAGCGTGTACTTGCCACCCAACTTGACGTCCACATCTTCTTGTCCCTCACTGACCTGTCGCTGTAGCGCCAGCACATTCAAGTCCGCATCCGTGACGATAATATTTCCGGCGGCAAAGAACTCCAGGAACAGTCGATATTGTCCATCACTAAACGCAATCTCAATCACCCGGTCTGTGCCTATCTGTCTCACGGCCGTGACTCGTCTGCTCTTGAGGTACTTCCGCAGTCGACTGACAAATGCGGACGGAGCGGAGGCGGCGGTTCGGGAGAAGGAAGTCAAATGGCACCGGAACCCGGAGTCGACGAGGAGTTGTTCTCGTTTGCCTGGCTTCGCGAACTTGAAGAGGAAAATCCGGCTGGAAAGGTCGTAGATGTTGGAGACGCGAAGGGTGGTGAGCGAGCTGGCTAGTTCGTTTGCGATGACCTGGCGAGGAGTCAGAAAGAATGAGAGGCAATGTGCGGCAAACACTGATTCACCTTGACATCGAGGGACGAGAACCGCTGCTTCATATTGTAAGGAAGGGTGCGAGCGGTGCACTAGAGTCTACGCGGAACCGAAAGGACAGAACATTTAAGATCGTTGGGATCGTCTCGGAGCGTGTGAGCCAAATTGTTTCGAGACCTTCGCCCGCTTCGATGTCGCAATGACGTCGATTTGGGTTTTGTGCTTCAGACTCGCGTGCAAAATGCCTGCCCGCCGCGAGGCTGAGCGCCCACCACAAGGCTGAACTGCCGCGCCCCAGTCGTGTATCTTCACGAGCTGGTCTCTATTCGCGGTGCTTGTCATTCCTGTTCCACCCTCCTAACGCCATGCAGTGTGTGCTTCTCCAAACAAGCCTGCCCGCGCAGTCGCAGAGCTCCGATTTTGTAGCTGTCAGAATCATTCCACCTCCCTCCACATTGACACGTTCACAGATTCCGCCTCACAAACTCCATGCCCTGCTTCTTGCCAAACTCCCACAAGTTCTGTATGCCCTGCTCGCTGAGGTCGAGGTTCTTCATATTGGGCGCATCTTGGGCCGGCGCTTTCGACACCCTTGAAGCCACCATGACCGGATCCGTCTCCAATACAATGCCATCGTCGACGATTTCATCGATCGCCAATGTTACCAAGTCGTAGTTTTCCATGATTGTGCGCTTGTCTGTTGAGTTCCTGTGTCTTGTGTCAACGATATTCTCGTGTTACCACGGAAGGAGGACCCAGAACGTACTTGAGCAGTATGCTTAATGTGTCTCTAAGCGCCAGGACAACATTGTAGAGTAGGATCTCATTCTCCTCGGCACTTCCCACAACATACAGCATCACGTCGCTCTCCATCTTGAACACCACAACTTTGTTGTCGTAAAGTATCACATCCGAGGTCTGTTTTGCCGTCTTTTCCAGCAGCCCTTTTTCAAACGCTTTTTGCTCTTTCAGGCTCGGATACGGCTGCGTCGCTTGCGCAGGCGGTTGTGTGGCATTGGTGTGTGGGGGATTGTAGTATTTGGCAAACAATCTGGCCGAGTCCGGTGGGGAGTCGGTGGTGAGGATGAGGATTGCGACAACGCTGTGCAGCGACATGCTGGGCGCCATGGTTGCGGAGAGCCTTTCGATGCAATTTTGCAAGAGGAATAGTGTGTCAGAGAAAGACAGCAGTCCTGAGGGACGACTCGACCACTTTCATTTCCCTTGAACTGGCCTCAACTGCGGCCATAAACTTGCGGTCGGGTAGACAAGTTTCTCCGTACCGCATCTGCAGTCGAATGAGGAAAATCCAAACAGGCAAGATGACCGAGACAGTGCGTCCGCCCTGCCTCGGTTAGCTCAGCCTCGTTGTTGGCGCAAGGCTCAGGGTACGAGACACTGGCCGCGGAGCCTTCCTACCTTGACAATCCTAGTATCGTATGAATCGGCTTGCGAAGCTGAAAGCAACATTCTCCTAGAGTTGTCCTATCCAGCCAAACGAATCGACTTTTTCCTGCAGCTGTTCCGGAAGCAGGACGAAATCAAAGTTGTCGCCTGTCACCTTGGATTAAAGGGTCATCAATCTTGTAGCTTAGGTGGCTTTGCGGAATGGAGACATGGGACTTTCAACGTCTGCATCCCGGTGTATATAAGCAACTGGAACAGACGGCCAAAGCACAGGGTTATGATTCGATTCCCACTCCCATACAAGCTAGGAGAGTCTTCGAATCCAGGAAACATGGATGAGAAGGTGCGGTCCGAACCAGCAACGTACATCTGGATGCGACAAAATTGCCCCGACATCCCAATTCCGTGTTTATGGGGTTTCGGAATTGGTGATGACCTACATGTGCGCACAGTCTTCCGAACTTTCTTGCCATTCGCTAATGATGGGGGTTCAGTTCACAGCGCGTGAAATCGCTCCATGGCACTCGCGCTACCTCTGGATCATACAGAATACCTTACAGCGGCTATTTCGACGGCCGCTCCGTTCTCCCTACATTCGGCGTAAACGATCTGATGTTCGCCTTGGAACTGACTATTTGCTGATGGATTTCATCGAGGAGGAGGAAGGCCGCATGCTTTCAACGACTTGGGATGCGCTTTCTGGCGATTCAGAGCGAAGGACGACTTTCTTTCGAGACTTATCCCGCATCTTGTTGTCTTTGACTAGAAGGCCATTGCCTCACATAGGCTCGTTGACGATAGACGACGAAGGTGTTGTGAGTCTTGCCAACCGCCCATTATCTATGATCGTTCCCGAAGCAGAAAATGACAGTTGTCCCCCTGTTGCGAGTCGCAGCTTCGCTACAGTACGGTCGAGCCGTATGTTCTGGATCTCTTCAACTATCACGACAACCGCATTCGATGACAGCCCAATTCTGTCATTTCAAGGGATGATGCGCTCGACCAGATGGAAGCTTTGACTTTGATGCGCGCCTGTCTGCCTCATTTCATCAATCGCCATTCATGTTCCGGACCATTCTATTTGACTCTCACAGACCTCCACAAAAGCAATATCTTCGTTGATGAGAAATGGCATATCAAATCCATCATTGATTTGGAATGGGCCTGTTTCAGACCGGTTGAAATGCTCAGGCCTCCATTATGGTTGACCGGTCAAGCGATTGACGGTTTGGTTGACGAAAAGTTGGCAGATCTCAAGCTCGCACTCGACGAATTCTATTCAACTTTGGAAGCGGTGGAACAGCAGTCTTTGCGTCATTGGTGGCGTCCAGGTTCACTTTCAGTCGCCAATACTTTTCGTGAGAACTGGTCAACGGGTCGAATTTGGTACTTCCGGGCCTTGGATTCTTTAACGGGACTGTATGGAGTCTTCTTGAACCATATCGAGCCAATATTTGCGTCCGATATCAAAAACACCGCAGCTCGTTACTGGTATCCGGATGCTGGTAACGTGGTCCGAAGAAGGGTCGCCGACAAAGTTGAGTACGATCTACAATTACGGCAAGCTTTTGAAGATATAAAGTCTGAGGACTGAGATTATCATTCCATGTCCTACTTCTGATCCTGCTTGGGCTTCTCCGTTTCAGCCCTTTCCCTCGCTTCCTTCTCCCTCTTGTTCTGGGCTCTTCTCGCTCTGGCCGCGTCACCGGAAGAGGAAAGCTGTTGGATGGTTTTCTGCTCCGATAAGGCTTTGGCTAAATCTTGTTTGTTTTTCGTTCTTCTTCCATGTTGGGAATTGTAGATGTCTAAAGATCGCCTGTCAACCGAGTCATTTAATTGGGATGGTGCATCCTAATCAGATCTTCGCAGTTGGTTCGTTACGCAATTAAAGCTCCTTGGAGGGATAGAAGTTGAGCCTCCGAGGAGAGAAATCCCTCAAAACCCCTCTTCTAAATGACCACTCGCATCCCCCCACCTGTTAAGATCCCATGCATGTCAGGATACGGCAGCGTCCAGGCGTGCATATACTGTAGGAGGAGGAAAATCCTGCGAGGTTGGCCTCTGCGGGACGGGACTGTGAGAGGCTGTAAATGGAATCGCCGGTTCGTCTCCGCCTGGTCGAGATTAGAGGGGAGATCTTCTTTCGGCCCAAGTGCCGACACTATAAGGAATTGCCCCTTCTTCATGCTTCTTCATAGCCCATTTCTATCTCGTTACTCTGGGGAGATACTAAAAGCTCTTTAGTCCTGAGATAGCTACCAGAGCCTCCCTCGCTAAGCATTAAGCACGAGAGTCACTCTGTCGGGCTTTGATCGCGTCCTGCACCGCATCCTACTTTTCTAGAGGATGCGGGTTATCTGTCGGAACGCGTCGTGACCACTTGCCGTTGCGTTCGACACATGCCGATCGATCGGCCTGCGGAGGTTCGTTGGCACTATTGTCATGTATGTGGATTGCCTTGACGCACTCCATCTGTTCTTGATTGTAGTTTTGCTCCATTTCTCCTAGACCGTTGATGGAGCCCCCATCCCTTTGACGGCATTCCGATGCCAGCCTTCAGCACCTTGTTCAGCATATCTACTTCCCAAATTTCACCGGTCTTGCAGCTGCTTGAGTTGGTTCAGTTTCTCCATCTTCTCGAACTGTTGCCGACTGCTCGTCTAACCTGATCGATTCGCTGACCATTCTCCTTCTCTCCCTTGTCGATGTCATCATGTCGAGGTAATGCCACGTTCTCCGTCCCTTCCAATTCGTTTGACGTTTTGATGCCCCCGTGAGCATTAGTATCAAGTCCACGAAGTAAAGAGGTTGACATGAGGATATTCACCCAGCTGGCAGAGTATAGCCACGACCACGGATAGGCTTTCCCAGCTTGAGCTTGTTCAATATATTTAGTCCATTCTGTGATAGCAACTGCGAGGGGGAAAAAAGTGCCGCAACACATTGAAGCAGCCAGTTGTGCCAGAAGCTCTCAAGACCAGAGAAGTGACATCTTGTAGAGAATGCGACGGGTCCATGGATGCAGCATAGGACTGATCACCAATTGTCATCTCTGAACTGTCCGCTCTTTGATTCCGGCGAGTCGGCAAATACAGCCAGACAGGTAGGGCTTAGACTTTTGTGAACCAGGGTGAACAATCCCATACCAATCCAACGACTGCGCTTCTTGGTGCATTCAATTTTACTCGTTGGAATGTAAGGTAACATTTTCCAGCATGATGGCTTCTGGAGAAGTTAGCTCGAACATGTGTCTCTCAATCCGGAAGGCATAAGGAGAAGTTGTCCGGAGGGTCTTCAGGGACATGCTTTATGGGCGATACGTCGGCGTGTGAGAAGCTTTTGACGTGAGCATTGTCTTGTCTGTTGTGTCTGTTACAGTATATCCTGCTACACTATCCTAACGCTCCGCAGGAGTAACTGCCCTGATAGTCCGGCGAAGTAAAGACCGCATCAACGCATTCCCACAGCCTTGCAAAACTGGTTGACTATTTTTCCCGACTTCTTCTTGGCACTGCCACACCTACTCCCTACAACTCGCGATCAAACACATCCAAGGGCTCAACACTGGTAAACCATGGGCAAATCCTCCAAGGACAAACGAGACGCCTACTACCGGCTCGCCAAGGAACAAAACTGGCGCGCCCGTAGCGCCTTCAAACTCATCCAAATCGACGAGCAGTTCGATCTATTCTCCTACGCCGAGCCCGAGAAATGCACACGCGTGGTAGATCTGTGCGCCGCCCCGGGCAGTTGGAGCCAAGTGCTCAGCCGCATCCTGATCAAAGGCGAGAGCTTCGGCCGCCGAGCATGGTGTGAGCGGATGGAACGCTTCAATCGCCCTCATCCCCAAACAGCTCGGCTGGAGCAACAAGGCACCGACCTCGCAGGGAAATTGAACTTGGACTCTCTCGATCTGGTGGATGGAGAGCAGCCCCAGCCCCGACTCGGACTCGAGCCAGAGCTGAAACCCCGCGCCAACGTCAAAATCGTCGCCATTGACCTGCAGCCCATGGCGCCCCTCGAGGGCATCACCCAGCTGCAAGCCGACATCACGCACCCGTCGACGGTCCTGCGGCTGCTGCACGCCATCGACCCGGCTTTCTCGCCCGCCGACGGCACGCACCTCGTCGACCTGGTCATCTCGGACGGCGCCCCCGACGTCACGGGCCTGCACTCGCTCGACATCTACGTGCAGAGCCAACTGCTCTACTCGGCGCTCGTCCTCGCGACCAAAGTGCTGCGGTCCGGCGGGAAGTTCGTGGCCAAGATATTCCGAGGCCGCGACGTGGATCTGATCTACGCGCAGTTGAGGATTCTGTTCGAGAGGGTCAGTGTGGCGAAGCCGAGGGCCAGCCGCGCCAGCAGTATTGAGGCGTTTGTCGTGTGCGAGGGCTACAGGCCCGTCCTGGTCCGGAACAAAGACGGAGAGGAGGTGCTCTGGACGCCCGAGATCGGGGTGGCACTCGAGGCGGCGACGGCGCACGAGTCAGCGCAAGAGAACCCGGACAATACCCCTGCGGAAGAAAAGTCCGACGTCGAGCACACTCCTCCCGCAAAGTCACATCTGCCCGCAGTCGCAACGACGCAAAGACAAACCCGCCATCTGCGGCCCGACGGAGTCGTCGAGCTCCACTTCCCGGACGAACAGTCAGATCCAGCAAGATACATTGCCCCGTTCTTAGCCTGTGGCGACCTCTCGGCCTGGGATAGCGACGCCACCTACAAACTGCCAGCAGGTCACGTCAGTCTTGATCCGGTCCAACCGCCAACAGCTCCTCCCTACAAGCTGGCAATCGAGAGACGACGAGCCGAGGGTGGCATGTATGGCAAGACCAAGAAGAAGGACACGGACCGGAACAGCGAAGCGGGATGAACACAATGCCCTCATATCGAATATTCTTCGTGACTCGTCAATCATGCCGAACTACGGTATTCACGGTTTTCTATCGGCACTCAGAATGTGCCGTCCAATCGACGAAGGCTAGACCTGGATGTTCTCTGGAAGCCTTGCCCACTGCGCCAACGCTTGCATCGCTTGCTTCAATGTCTCATGCACGAAAAGCCCGAGCAATCATCGTCCCTGCGCTCGTTGGTAAAACACAATATAGGCTTCGCCATTCTGCAGCCTATCCCTCGAACTCAGCTTGTTCGGATCCACATCAACATGCCTCTCATCGTCGAATTTCCTCCAGCAACCTCGACCCGGATCTTTCACAATGGAGACGTAATGCCCTCCATCGCCACTATTGCCCAAATGCCTCAACACACCGTACGCATCATATGTGTAGGGTGGCGTGGTAGCCAGTTCCATGTTCGTCCGTCCGTCTTGATCGGGCAGAGCGGGTGATCGGGGGATGACGAAGTCGTCCATACTGAGGTTCTGCAGAGGAAACTCGATCGGCGTGTGAATCTTTTTGGCTCTCTCGTGCTTCGAGGCGGCAAAGCGCTTGAAGTGGATCACCAGGAACTGCGGCAGGCGGGTGAGGATGATTTGTTTGGTGGCTTCGCGCTCGCATTTGCAGTATGGACACCTCCAAAGCTCCGAAAGCTTTTCTTCGCGGCAGTACGATGAAAGGCAGTCATAGATGTGGCCAGGACGATCTCGGGGGATCTCGACGCTGATGCTGTAGAATGCTTCGTAGGTGGTCGAAGTGCGCTTGCAGATCAGGCAGCGCAGCCGCGAGGCATGTTGGCCAGCAAAAAGAGAAGACATGTAACTGTGGTCGCGGTGCTCGTATCGTTTCCACTCTATTGGGCTGGCTTTTGCGATCTCCATTCTTTCTCGTTGCATTTCCTCCGCCGTGTTAAGCGGTCGTAGCGGCGTCCGTTCCCAGTTGACATTCAGGTCCTCGTGCAGACAGTCCACGAGGAAGTCAAAGAATTCCTTTGCGTCCTGCTGCCGATCAATCACCCATTCTCGGTTCATCCGGCCACAAAAATTGCGGAATGTCGACGGTTTGATGACCTCGTTATCTCCTTGCCACACGGCCTGGACCAGGTTGGCGTAGATTTTGGGCATAATGCCGTTGCTACCTTTCCAGTTACGCTG
The DNA here is from genome assembly GCA_000835435.1 of Phialophora macrospora. Taxonomy (NCBI): domain Eukaryota; kingdom Fungi; phylum Ascomycota; class Eurotiomycetes; order Chaetothyriales; family Herpotrichiellaceae; genus Phialophora; species Phialophora macrospora. The sequence goes on along the minus strand of KN846963.1, from coordinate 1,787,085 downwards.
CACGTAAGCCTCATAAAGTCGATCATTGAAGAAGTTGGACAAAGGAATGGTCGCCGATAAGCATTGCAAGGTGGAATTCATGTAGCAAGTGACGCCGAAGTTCGTCAGACCAGTCTTGGGCAGTCTCCTTCGTAGCGACGTCACAGTCGAGTATAGTGGCGGTCGGGTAGCAGAGGTCACTCTGGCGAGCGCCGGTTGCGGTGTGTTGATGTCGGCATGGCCGGAGTAGCTGGGTCTCGGCATGGCAGGCGCAGGTCTTGCCGGTACCTGAGGCACCGGCGCGGGCGGAAGCGGAGCAGGCTGTGGTACAAAAGCAGCAGGATACGACTGTACAGGCCGCCGAGCTGGCATGACCATCGACTCCTGCTGCTGGATCGAAGGAAAGCGCCGCAGGAATGTTTCGTAGTCGGGGATGAAAGGAGACGGCGGTTCCGCTTCCTCGACCACGACGTCTTCATAATCATCGTCGCTGCCCGTTTGAGGCTTCTCAACGGGGGTCACTTCTTCCTGGAGTGCCTGTTGCCGCCAGGCTTCTTGCTCACTCTCGTCGAGGAACTTGTGATCGCGGAGGCGCCTGTTCCGCACTTCGTAGCGGGAATTGGCAGATACCATGCGCTGCCGTGCAATTGGTCGACCCAGAGCCGCAGGTCGTTGTCGCGTTGTTCCTAGAGTGGCCGCCGTCTTTGACCGCACCAGAGATTGTGCGCCCATAAAGTCAACCCAACCATCGAGACCGCCAGCCAAGAGCGCTGGTGGGCGGCCATCCTTCAAAGGCTTGGTGTCATTAAACTCGTAAAGCGTGTCATAGAGAGCTCTCAGCGCCGGGGCTTTGGTCATTATCGGAGGGCCGCTGAGGTAGGAGACGTCAGCTGTATATTGGTCGTAATACACCACAAGGTCGAACTCGTTCCGCCTAGAAAAGTGTGACTGTTCAATATCAGGAGCCAGCACAAGTCGATCCTCCAACTCCTCTGCTGAAACGCCTTCCTTCAACGAGATTGGTTCTATACATATAACCGAACTGGACATGATATGTCCGTCGTCGAACAGGGCTCGTTCTCGAATATCAATAAGCAGTACATTGTATTTGGCCATGTGTTGCTGAAGGGTAGGAGGGTCAATGACTGTCTGATGAGGCAAATCGCTAGTGCTATTCTTAGGGACGATGGCGGAGTTGATCCCATTCGGGGTTGTCGGTCGATACGGAGCAGAGAGCTCGTCGCGGGTCCTTTGGAGATGTAGGGAGTGAGTGGACGAGTTCTGCGACTGATGATAGTATGTCTGTTTTCTTTCCGACGGGGGACGGCCTCCCTCGGCAGATAATCGATTGCCGATTGTGGAGAACCTTGCCGCCGTGTTGTCTATCGGGCTGTAGGTCGGACTGGGCGGTTTGGGCATGGCCATGGAGGTGTCCAGGGGTACCTTTGGTGGAGTGGCTGGTACTTTTGGTGGAATAATAGGTCCGTTGCTGAATGCTGGAATCGGTCGAGGCCCATTGAGCCGCGAAATAGGTGCCCCGTTTGTGCCCGTATAGGGCTGGGAGGTGTAGGGCGCACCCTGCTGGAAGTCGCTCGCCTTGGGCATGGACAACAACTCTGACTGGTCGCCGGCATTTCCGAGCCCTCTAAGCTTTGCAAACCTTTGACTCAAGTCGTTGCTGGCGTCGGTCAGGGGCCGGCCTTGCAGACTCTCAGGCTTCGGCTTGTTTGTAGGACGCGCACGTGGTATTCGGAGGGCCTCGGGCAGTTCTGATTGCGGCGAGCCCGGCCGCGGAGTGGCATCGTTACTTCCAGAGGAGCTTGGCCGACCAGGCACCAGATTCGAAGGGATTCCAAAACCAGTGGAATAGACAGGCTTCCGAGGGATTGGGCGGGATTGGGGTTGAGTGCCATAACGGGCATTGTTCTCCTCGATCAATGCTCTGACCTGGCTCATCTGGCCCTCCAATTCGGTCAACTTATGGCGCGCAGCCCTGTACTTGGCCCTCCATTGCGGCTTGCTATCCCAAAATCCAAACTCTTTGTGTCTCGGGATGTGGTTGACGGCAATCTCATATGCCCGGACGTAGTTTTTGTAGGCGAGATCGTGGCGGCCATAGTCGACGGAGCTTTTTGCCACGGTGATGCAGTTTTCGACTTCATTCAGGTACTGTGTCAGCGAGCCGTCGTTCTGGAAAGAAGCGGTGGCATCTTGCACAATGTCTTTGAAGTGAGGATACACCTTGCCTGCACCCGACCCTGGATCCCGTGCCGGGTCTCGGGGATCCGCCCAGCTACTTCTGGAGTTGCCGGCGGTAGACGTGGTGTGAGAGGAGGATATGGAGGATGAGGATGCGTACGCCGCCATGGCGATATGTAGGATGCGTTCACCGGAGGATCATTGCGCACGAACTCAGGCTGAGTCGCTTGTGTGGGAGGATTCTAAATTTAATTGCTTGATGACGAGCGTATGGCGATGGAGAGAGGACATGTGAGCATCAAGTCATCTGGAGACGGCAGAAGCGAAGCGAACACGGACAAGGCTCTTGAGGACTCGATTGACCAGCGGTGGCAAAGATTGTTCTGTTGGTCGGTTTGTTTGTCAGAAGTCAACTTCGAACAAATGCGAAACGAGGTACGGAGTAAAGATATTGGAGTTGACTGTGAATGCCTGGGGCCGCAGATCAACAAGACACCGAGACGGCGCAGGTGGATGGCGATTGCGTCTCCCGGCCCCTCACCCACTCATTGAGGCTTACAGTACATACCTAGGTACCTACGGAGAACCACTGCCACTACGGAGTCGTGGGAGTACGAAGGTGGAAGGAGTCCACTGCGGAGGGCCACTAGCCACCTGTGGCACCTGGAGCTGGCGTCTAGTGCTTGTGGCTGCCTTTGTGGCGGGCGCAGACATCATCCTACCAAACTTCCCGACCGAACTATGCGAGCATCACCTTCCACCTCTCCCTCATCTTCCTTCAGCTTCTCGCTTGCATAGCTCAAGTTGCCCTCGCTCAAGACAGGAACCAAACCCGGTGATTTAGTCGTTTGTCTCAGCCAGTGATCTCGTCGTTCAATCCACCTCTTCTCTCCCAAACTCGCGGCAATCCATTCTCCCACCATGGCCGGGTGGTTCTCGTCAGGCACGTCTGTGCTCGACGAGCAGATCGACAAAGCGACGTCTTCGAGCTTAGAAGACATTGCAACATCCCTCGAGATCACCGATCTTATCCGGTCGAAAACAGTGCAGCCTAAAGATGCCATGCGCTCGCTGAAGAAGCGAATAGGCAACAAGAATCCCAACATCCAGTTGTCCGCCTTGAAGCTCACGGACACGTGCGTCAAGAATGGCGGTTCGCATTTCCTTACCGAGATCGCCTCGCGCGAGTTCATGGACAACCTGGTCTCGTTACTGAAAGCCTACGGACCCGCTGCTGTCAACGAAGATGTCAAGCAAAAGATACTGGAACTCATTCAGACCTGGGCCAGCGCAACACAGAACAGATACGATCTGTCATACATCAACCAGGTCTATCAGAGCCTGCAAAAAGAAGGCTTCCGGTTTCCGCCCAAGGTCGACATCTCCAGCACCATGCTGGACAGCAGCGCACCACCCGAGTGGACCGACAGTGATGTCTGCATGCGTTGTAGAACGTCCTTCACCCTCACAAACAGGAAGCACCATTGCCGAAACTGCGGCAATGTCTTTGACCAACAGTGCTCCTCCAAGTCCATCCCCCTGCCTCACCTGGGCATCATGCAACCCGTCCGAGTAGACGACGGCTGCTATGACAAGCTGACCAAGAAGTCGGGCGGCCCCTCAGAGCGTCGAGTTTCCTTTGCAGCCAAGCCGAGCGCAATGCAACCCCGAAGTGCCCGGGTTGACACCAGTTTCGACGAGGACCTGAAGAAGGCGTTGGAGATGAGCCTGGAAGAAGCAAAAGGAATTTCGAGCTCAGGTTATACCCCACAATCTCAGACAAAGCAAGAGCCGGCGAAGACAAATGGCGCGTCCAACGACGAAGACGATGACCCCGATCTCAAAGCTGCTATCGCATTGTCGCTCAAGGAAGCGGAGGAGCAGGCCAAGAAGCATGCTGCGAACCTCAAGAAAACCACAACGGACGGAGTAACCTCGACTCAGCCTTTTGTCATGCCCAAGAGCGACTACGAGTTGTCGGTCATGGAGGCCGAGAACATCAATTTGTTCGCAACATTGGTGGATCGATTACAGCATCAGCCACCAGGCACAATCTTACGGGAGCCACAAATACAAGAGCTCTACGAGGGCATCGGGAAACTCCGTCCAAAGCTGGCAAGGACGTTGGGCGAAACCATGTCCAAGAACGACGCGTTGCTTGATTTGCATGCGAAGCTATCCACCGTTGTTCGCTACTACGACCGCATGCTTGAGGAGCGATTGAACAACACGTACAACCAGAGAAACCCGGGCTACGCTGCCTACTCCATGCCCTCCCCTGCCATGCCGCAGGGTTCGGGGATGTACCCGTCAATACCGGCAGGACTCCCGCCCTCCATGAATACAGGTCCCGGCGGTGCAGAGAATTACTACTTCAGCAATGCACCGGTCGACTCGTATGCTCCGCCCTCCCAGCCCACGACTCTGCCTCAACCTCAACGGTCATATTCGTACTCGAGTCAGAAGCAAGAACGTCCTGCCTCGCCGTATGAGCATCCGGCCCAACACCAACAACAGCAACCCGGCCAGCAGCAACCATACCCATTCCAACCATCTCAACAGCCTCCGTCAATGTACCCTCAGATGCCACCCCCAGAACCTCAAGCTACCCCAACGCCCTATACTCAAATGCCTGCTGAAGGTCCTACTCCACAGCCGCAGACCCAGCCTAGCCATCAGTCGTCATATCCCCAACAGCACCAATCTATGCCGCCGCCGGCACAGTTCACCAAACCACCTTCTCCTCAAATGTACCAACAACCCCCGCCTCAAACTCAACCGCAACAATATCCTCCGCAGCAGGTCCAACAGCAACAGTATCCTCCTCAACAGCAGCCACCACCGGCGCAACCTCAGCAGGCCATGTCTACAGGGGGCTCGTACACTGCCCCGTACCCCACTTATACCCAGAGCCAATTCCCGGCCGCACCACAACATACACCGGCCCCATATGGTCAACCACTTCAGCAGCATCAACCACAGCCCGTCGCCGTAGAGGAGAGTCTGATTGAGCTTTGAGAAGCTGGAGAGGGTGGAATTGAAAACAAAAGCATGGGGCCTAGATTGAATGACCTTGAGAGATTTTGCACAAATGAATTGCAACAGGGGAAGGGACTTGAGCAAGTGGTTTCTTTTTATTGCGTTTGTTTCAAAAGACCACAAGAGTGATGATACACTGAATTTTGGCCCAAGGGTGGACTTGTGAGCTTGCACGCTGCCTGTTAGGGATGCAGGCACTGTCAATTCTCACATAGGATCTCGGTCATGATGGGTCCAGGTCTGGAGACTATAGTAGCTCCATCTCTCTCTTTTTGAAGCGATAAGTTGAAGTCACAGCTTGGCTAGCAGAAAGCCGCATTCGACGCTGCCATCCAGACGGATGCACATGAAATCGACGCGCAGAAGGCGATCTTCACAGATTCCACCGCATCTCTGCACTATCGTTAGCATCGACAGAGAAAATGCATTATGACTACTGACGTCTACAACCTAAATGTACCATACCCACGAGCCTGCCTGCCAGTCCATCATTCAAAAGTCCATATATCTACAGTTCATCCTTCCTCGTCTCCGTTTCACCTCCTGTACCAGCCCCCTGCCTCTCTCGCTTCCCCACCGAATCCTTGACCATCAACGCCAGAATATCCACCAGCAAATCACTCGCCGCCACGCTCGTCACCTCCGCGACCGTATCATAGGGGGGACTCACCTCGACGACGTCGGCGCCCACGAGCCGAATCCCCTCTAGGCCCTTAATGAAGCGCTTGACCTCGCGCGTGGTCCAACCGCCCGACTCGGGCGTGCCCGTCGCGGGGGCGATGCTCGGATCCAGGACGTCGATGTCAATGCTCAGGTAGACCGGGTTCGTGGTGCCAACGATGGACTTGACGCGGGCGGCGATGCCGGCCATGCCGCGCGGGTCGTCGTCGATCTCGTGGGCCTCGATGAGCTCGAAGCCCACGACGTCCTTGTCGGTCTCGTAGTCGGCGGGGCTGAACAGCTTGGTGCGCAGCCCGCCGTGCACGGAGCTGCCCTTGGCGATGCAGCCCTCGCGCGCCGCGTGCCAGAAGAAGGTCCCGTGCGTGATGGCCGACTGCTCGCTGACTATGCCCGTGTACCCGGCGTATGGGTCCCAGGTGTCGAGGTGCGAGTCCAGGTGGATCACGCTGACGGGGCCGTAGATGGTCTTGAGGGAGCGCAGGATCGGGAGCACGATCGAGTGGTCGCCTCCGAGGCTGAGGACGCGCGGATGGGGCCACTGGTTGAGGCTAGTCGTCGCGGTGGAGGCGTTGGATGTGTTGTGGTACAGGATCTGGCGGTACCCTTGCTCCATTTGGCGGAACGCGTGCTGGGCGTCGAAGGGCGTGATGGGGATGTCGCCGCAGTCGACGATGTTGAGCCCGCCTTCCGTGAGGGGGTCGACGCCCCATACCGTGTTGTACGAGCGGCCCTTTTTCTCGCGTGAGCTGGCGGCGCGGATTCCTCGCGGCCCAAATCGCGCGCCGGGCCGGTACGACGTCGACGTGTCGTAGGGAAAGCCAACGATTGCGATGTCTAGCGGGGAGGTGTGGCTAGGCGAGAAGCACCTGTGCCAGGGGAGGTGGGCGAACGTGACAGGTTGAGAGAAGGGCAGGTCCTTGTCCAGATCTTCGAGCGCGTACGGGTAGTTAGGGCCGACTGAGAAGGACAGCGGTGTTCCTTCCTCTGAGGAACCTGCGTCATGGTGGGAGTGGGCGTGCACAACGATGGAACGGAGCGAGAGCAGGATGACGAGGAGCGTTAACGCCAACTGGACACTGAGCGCCATTGTTGTTGGTGGCGTGGTTCTATGTCAGGGCCGTTGTGGTTGAGTTTTCAGCCTTGTAATCCGCGTTGCGTCGTCCCTCGTCCCAGCTCGAGGCGTCCTATAAGTATGCGAGCGCGTCCAGTCGAGCCTCCTCGGACCATGGCGCCGAGCCAGACGGGTCGATCTTTATACTTGGCTTACCCATGCTGGTTGCGGAGAAAATTCTGTCCGGCGTTATGACCATGGCATGCAAATCGCGAGACCCAGGATGGTGCTAACGGACAACTCCTTGATACGATTCAACCAGGAGCCACAGGCCATGCAGCTGAGATCTCCGTGATCCACTTCGGATGCCCGCAGGATCCACGAGACGAGCCTCCCCGAATCGATCTACTCGTAGGCCCCTGTGATCTGGCCGTTTGGTCGGTCTCGGCAGTCAGATGAAGTTAGAGGCCAACTTCGGCTCGGACTATCTATGTACGCACGCTGTCAATAACATGGGGTATTGTGGAGGACGCTCGGTATGGATGAGTGATGTCGAAATGTAGATAGTGGACAAGTCCGTCCTTTCCTGATGCAGTTCAGGTGGGTATATGTTGTTCTATCCAACCCGCAAACTCTTGTCTTGCCGCCGCAAATGCCGGCGGAGATGATTTATAGATCCGATGTGCTGCCGTTAAGGAAAAAGAGAAGAGGCGAACTCAATTGAAGACGACGGTCTTATGCCCATTTAAAAAGACCCTCCGCTCGGACCACCATTTGACCGCCGCGGCTAGTACCTGGCTCTCAACGTTGCTGCCCTCGTCGACGAGCTCCTTAGCCGTCATGTTGTGGTCTACCCTCGTCACTCTCTGCTCGATGATAGGACCTTCATCTAGATCGGCCGTCACGAAGTGGGCAGTGGCTCCTATAATCTTGACGCCCCGATCAAACGCCTGGTGATAGGGCTTTGCCCCCTTAAAGGATGGTAAGAAGCTGTGGTGAATGTTGATGATCTTTCCAGACATTGCTTCGCACAGAGTTGGCGAGAGAACTTGCATATACCGAGCCAGCACGACCAGCTCGATGTCATGCTCTTTGATGAGGTCGAGAATACGACTCTCTTGTTCGGCTTTCGTGTCCTTCGTGACTGGCAGATGGTGAAAAGCGATATTGTAGCTTTGAGCCAGGGGCTGAAAGTCCGGATGGTTTGACACGATGAGAGGCACGTCGATGGCCAACTGGCCCGTCTTCTGGCGGAAGAGAAGATCATTGAGACAGTGTCCGATCTTCGAGACCATGATCAGCACCTTGGGCTTCTCGGCGACGGGTCTCAAGCTCCAGTCCATGCGGATGTCGGCTGCCAGTGCGTCCAACGATGGCACGAGGGACTCGGTCTCTTGGGCTGGCCCGAAGTGCACTCTCATGAAAAACTTCTCCGAGGTGCGGTCACTGAATTGCTGGAGGTCGAGGATATTGAGTTCATTTTTTGCAAATATTCCGGTGACAGCATGGATTATCCCAGGCTTATCGGGGCAGGATAGCGTCAAAATATGATCATTAGCCATCTTGGTGAGAATGGATTCGTCAAGGGATCTTGGATGAGGTCTGTTGAACACCGCGGTCTTTGATTTCGTCGAAGCAAATTGGACACGGCCAAAGGCATGCGACAGAAGCCTCGGACTTGCAAGTCTTGCTCTCGTCAGGAGAAAAACCATCTGCCACTCTATCTCTGTATCCTTCAAAACCAGGTGACTGTGTCCCGAAAAATTCCTGCCAGAATGACGCCAGAATCAGTTGCACTTCAGCGTAGATACCCCCCACTGTTCCGGCCAAGCATTTGGACACAAGCGAAGTACTTCGCCTCTACTCGGTACTCTATCTGCTTGGCTCTCTTGGCCACCAGGCAGATCTAGGCATGGTTCTCCACTTACAGGGTCAATCTCCCAGCGGTGAGCGAACGAGCGAGCTTGCGAGTCAACACCATCCCTCGCTGTTTGCACACAGCCAGAAAAGCTTGAAATTGGTGGCCTGGTGCCTGTAGGTGTGAAACCGATCGTCCTTAGCTTAGGCTGCCGCACGTGTTTACGCCTTCACGTATTTTCGCCCCGTACCACGCGTCTTGCCGACTTCAATGGGAAGTGAATCACCTTCCACGGTAGAGGGTTGGGCGGCTTCACATTTCTCTGAAGCATATATATTCCTCTTCCGCTTGATCCTTCCAGCTAATTGACCTTGCAACACATTGCTCTGCAGCTCACTGTAGGCCTTTTCCTGCCTACGTTGTTGCACTCTTTATCTACTTGACTTCCGCCAGGAAGCTCACCTTCATTTCATTTCTTCGTCACCTTCGCACCATTCCCAACAACCCCTGTCATGGCGGCAATAGAACTTCCCCCGCTCCCAGTGCCCATCACTGACTTCGTCGGCTATGTCAACAAGCACCCAAAAGTCCCGGCCGGCGTGGCTGAAGCCGTGGAACCTTTCAAAGCTTTCGAGAACAAACTGAGAGAAGTCTACGCCCAACATCCAGATCATCCCGCCGCAGTCGAAAAGCACTTGGTCCCCATCTTCGACAACGATATTTTGACCGTTCGGGCAAGAGATCTCGCCAAAGAGTCTCCGGCTGAAAAGGACAAGTACCTGCTTCCTCTCTCAAACGACAACCGCAGAAAGAATGGCGCGCCCGCCACCGTTCAGTCACTCAAGGAGTTCAAGACCAACTTCAATCTATTCTCGGAGTCGTCTCTGGTCGACTTGGACTGGAGCAATGTTGTTTGTGCCGGTTCCGCTGTGGTCACCTCTTTGCTGCCGGTTGATGCCCCTCATAACGAATCCAAGGTATTGCCTGCAATCACAGCTCACTGAGAACTTTCTGACACGAATCCAGCGTGCACTACGCACATATTACCATGAGAACCTTGCGCCCGCCTCTGATGTCGATCTCTTTCTGTACGGCCTGAATGAAGAACAGGCGATCGAGAAGGTCGAACAGATCGAAAGCAAGATTCGTGACAGCATCTTGGCCGAGACAACAACCGTCCGCACCAAGAATGCCATAACTATCGTCAGTCAATATCCCGTCCGTCACGTCCAGATTGTCCTTCGCTTGTACAAAAGCGTTTCGGAGATTCTCACTGGATTCGACGTCGATTGTTCGTGTGTCGCCTATGATGGCAAGCAAGTCTGGGCATCTCCAAGAGCGCTGGCCGCCTACATGACCCAGATGAACACAATCGACCTCAGCAGACGCTCTCCTTCATACGAAAATCGCTTGTCCAAGTACTCACACCGTGGTTTCGAGGTCTACTGGCCTTTTATTGACCGTAGTCGAGTTGATCCAACGATTTTCGAGAGATCTTTCTCACGAGTGCAGGGTTTGGCAAGACTGCTGGTCTTGGAGAAACTTCCGCACCCCAATGACCGAGACACCTACCTCGCCAAGCGACGAGCCGAGCGAGGCCGACCACCACTGCCATGGAATGCCCGCTTCCGCCACGAATTGCAAGGCAATGTCAAAGATGCGCAACCTGATGATGTTGCTGAGTGGGTAGAAGAGGACGAGGTTTCGAATTACCATACCGTCACCATCCCATACGGACCAAAGTACCACGCCAGGAAGATCGAGAAGCTTCTCTTCACCAAAGATCTGCTTCTCAACGCCGAATGGAACAAGCCGAAGGACAGAGAAACGAAGCTGCATCGTCACCCCGCGTTCTTTGGATCAGTCAGTGATGTCCTTCATGACTGCTGCGGCTTCTGTCCCAAGCCAGTCACCGATGAAGATTTGGCAGCCTTCGAGGAGGAAAGCAAGATATACATTTCTGGAGATGTCACATTTCTCAAAGACGATCCTGGCAGACAAACCATTGGGAGCTTCAATCCTATTACCAATGACGACTGGACAGACATGGCGTACGTCGGCAACACTACCAGGCTGTGCCAGGCAATCGTCGATCTTGATCTAGACGCTGTCAGAGACTGGTTTTCTTCTCCGGAAGTAGTGGACGTCAACCGACGAGACCACACCGGCCGCACACCTTTGCATTTGGCTGTGATGTGCTCGACTCCTGAGATTGTCCACTGTCTGATCGAGCATGGCGCCCGGCTTGTAGCACGACTTTATAATGGCATGACCGCTTTGCACCTGGCTGCCTACCGCGGGCAAATGCAAATGGTGAAAGATATCCTCGACAAGAGCGATGCGAACGAACAAGTTGAAATCCTGAAGGAGGATGCACGCAGAGATGCACGAAGAGCTGCTGCTGCGACAGACACCTCCGAAAATGGGAGCGATGAGCAAGACGCAAGTGAGGACGATTCGTTTGGTTCTGAAGAGGATTTCGAGGACGAAGGGGAAGCAGACGATGTGACGGAGGGTTCTTTTGTGAAAGTCAACGACAACGTGAATCCTGATGAGAACGGCACGGATGAGGAGCCAGATGTATACGATGTCGACGTACTGGCTTGGGACAGTCCGCTTTCGCCTCTTCATCTTGCTATCCTAGCTGGCCGTTTGGACGTCATCGAGCTTCTGATTGACAAATACGGCGCCGATGTCCTCCTTCCAGTCAAGATTGTAGACGAATACAACCGAAAGCAGGCCAAGGCTGCAATACTAACCATCACCTTGGCTCTACAGCTGCCACTTCGACATGCCAACGAGTCCGTAAGAGCCCTCCTTGCTCATGGAGCAACGTATACCCAGGCCGATATGAAGCAAATCTCAGCCCTCAACCATGCCGTCAACAGTGCAAAGACACTGATCTTGGAGACGATGCACACTGCCGACCAATCGCGCTTCGCCAGCGCTTGCAATTTCATCTCCATCTCTGGGTTTTATGGTAACGGCAACGTCAATACTCCATTGCTGACCGCTATTCGGACTGGAAAGCAAGAGGTCGTCGAGAGTCTTGTTCGCTGGGGCGCCAAAACCCACATTGACTTTGAGTCATTTGCACAAGCCTACAAGCGTAGTTTCAACAACGTCTCAAATGACCCAGAGACAATGAAGAAGAACTTTCAGAAGACCGTCGAGCAGCCAATTATTGTCGCACTGCAACATGATATGGTGGACTTTGTTGATCAGCTCGTCGATGGTGGGGAAGATGTCAACACGCTGCCCACTAAGGCCTACAGCTACCTTGAGCACCCGTACTCATCGTGGAATGCAACAGATAAATCTTTACTGGACCTTGTTGAAGATCGTATCTCATCTCTTCAGGAATACTTGAATCCCGTGGACGCTCAGACTCTGGAAAAGCCAGCAGAACTGGAAGAAGACTCTGTATACCTTCATGGCTATGAGGCAGGATCCTACTCTTACTGGACCGCTCTCGGAGATCTTCGCGTCGCCAAATCACTTCATCAATATCAGACAAAGCAATGGGAGAAGAAGCTGCGTGCGAAGAAGCAATCTCCAGACGCGGCCCTAAAGGAAACAGCCATCAACAACATGATTGAGAAGTTACTCAGCCTCAAACGGAAGCTTCATGAGAAGGGTGCCAAGTCATTCTCGGAGCTTCATCCAGAGATACAGAAACAACAGGAGACGGGAGGCCGTCGTGGCTACCAATACGGCTTCAACAGCAACAACAAAGAACCCTACAAGACTAAGATCTCTTTCAATGTATCGGATTTGACTCCGGAGAAAGAGGCCAACTACATCAAGCTATTCGAGGCTGCCTGGACCGGGAACGTGGAAACAGTGAAGTCGCTCTGTCTCCATGGCACCCACCCTCTTCATGTCGCCGTCTATGATCTCCGTGGATTCAGTCCCTTTTCAATTGCGGCAATTCAGGGTCATTATGAATTGGCTCGAGTGATTGTGGAAATCGCCAAAGCACAATATCAACCTGACGACAAATCGATCCGATATCACTACCGTCTTGGCACTGAAGATGATGACAGCTATAGCGATGACATCAGTGACGACGAAGGTTCAGAAGGCAGTGATAATCTGAGAGTTCACGCGCAAGTCGTCGACGAAGCTTTCACTGTGGACGATGTTGCTGCATTGGAGGCTACGACTGTCAAATCACGAGTCTCACCGTCCACCATGGTCGCGTGGAATTGTCAGGTAGCTCGCGCGCTGCAGGGACATGTTGACCAGCGACAGGTCAGAGATGTGTTCGGAGGCGGGTTTGCAGACCGTCAAGTCTACATCGGTGATCAATCCAAGCAGTCCTGGGCTTGGTTCAATGCAGTGTTGGCAGCAACAAGCCAGTCGATGCAGCGTTCTTTGGTCCGATACGCCATTGTAAGTTCTCACCCTCTCCTCAAAGTCTGGTCCTCCTGCGAACTAGTAATTCCTGTTGTTCTATCTGTGTTATCTGGCTAACTAACGGATGATGACAGTTCACCGACAACATGACCCTCTTGAAGTTCTTGATCAAGGTCGGCAACGAACTGGCAAGCCAGATCGTTGGTGACAACAAAGACAGCCTGAAAGTCATGCACGTCGACCAAGACGATTTCGGCCTTGCGGTACGGTTGGGTCGAGTCGAAATGATCGCTGAGATCATCAAGTCCACCGGCTTCGGCTTTCCCTTGGAGAAGGTGTTCCAGAAATCTGGAATAAAGCTGGACGAGAAGCCCAAATACTACCAGGGCCTCAGTGTGCATGGCAAGAAACGCCAGGATTGGGCGGAGGCGAGTCGAGGGGGACGGCAATTCCAACGTCCCGAGTCAGATGTGGGAGTGCCCCTTCTTGCTGCTGCCATCGAAGGCAACCCTGATTCCACTGAATTCTTCCTCACAGATGCACCTTTGCGCAGATACCTCGAGTTCGCAGAGTCCGTCAAGCATGAAAAGCGCATACAAGCATTGGCGCGAGCCAAGGGCGGTATCAAGGGCACCCTGGGATCCTGGCTCTCGACGCGCAACCAACTGGCACTGCATGTTGGAATTTTGTCGCCACCACGGAAGGACGGTAGTCAACCCGCCTTTGACCTCCTCCTTGAGAAAATGCCTGACGCGTTGGAAGCCCGTGCAGCAGACGGCAAGACTCCGCTCCACCTCGCGTTCGAAGTCGGGAGATATTATGCGGCGAAGAAGTTGATTGCAGCTGGAGCCAATCAAGCCGCTAAAGATGATGCCGGCCGCAACATCTTGCATACCATTCTCGACACCATCGCGGTTGACAAGTCAGGGTTCCTCGGGTCCGTCATCAATACGCTTGACAAACAGATTGTCGCACCTCTACTCCTGGAGCGGTGTAGCACCATCAAGTCCAGCGGCAACACACCTCTCGCAGTGTTCCTGGGTCGTATCACCAGCCATACCGGTTGGGAAGAGTCTCTCAGCTTGCTGCTGTCTCTCTCGGGAGGTAAGGACCTGGAGAAGATGGACGGAGCAGGTGACTACCCACTGCACAACATAGTGCGCAGAGGCCACCGAGAGCTCGTCCGGTTCATCGTCGAATTCCGACCAGGCCTGCTGTATTGGGAAAACGCCACAGGCATGACTGTATCCGACGTGGTGACTACGAGTTTCTTGCGCTATCAGATCGATCATCCTCCGGAAATAAAACACTCCGAAAAGCGACACATAGAAGACAGACCCGCCAGTGACTTCGCGGAGAACCCTCGCTCCAGCAACGATGAAACCCACGGTGAGGACGAAGACGAGGATGCCAACGGCCGCAGTAACGAATGGCGTATGCACCGCCTCATCAACTCCCTCGTGGCCAAGTATCCGGCGAAGCGCAAGCTGGTGGCCCTCCACGACGCCAACGAGGTCGCCAAGCGGTTGGCTCTGCAGCAACAGACCCAGAATGAGGAGAATCGTCGTCGCGAGAGACTCGGGTTGAAGGCTGTAGCGTTGGGCCGTCGCTACCGTTACAGCAATGGCGTGGTGGATATGACCGTGGATCCACCGGACGAAGTGGCTCAATACCTCCATCGAGGGAAGGGTTTCACCAAGTGGGACGAGATGGTCTGGCGGAAGACGGAGGCTGGAGAGACGACGGGCTCGGACGGCAAGGAGATTGAGACCGAGTACACGCGTCGTGGAAGTGATGCCAGTGTCTAAAGCAATTATGTGAACCTGGTATGATGAAGGGAAGGGAGCGTCTCGAACACAACAAGGACTGGTCGTGGCGTCTATGTATCACTGACCAGCATGGAGAATCAGGTTGTCAAATACAGCATGGAATCGCGGCGTCTATGGACAGGGTACGTCACTGACCACCATGGAGAATCAGGCTGTTAGACAGTGAGAGTGTGTAACGCAGGACTAACACGGCAAACTCATACTGGGGAATATCAATCATGACACAACCAATTCAACCCATGCTATCCCGACTTGTTCCATTCCTTTCCATACTGTCATGTCACAAGGTCGTTCTCATCGTCTATCGCTTGCGATCCTTCTACATTCCCAGGCCAGGTGTCAGGCATCTGTGTACTACCGCCTGGAAACGCCAGTGGAAGCTGAAGGGGAACTTGCGTCGTTGGAGTCTGACCCTGCGGAATGGTGAAGCCCTCAGTGCTACATTGTTCCGTATGTCCAAACGTTGCTGGCTGCGGAACATTGACCGCCCCAATATTGTACTGCTGCATCTGTGCAGGGGGTGCTTGATGCAAAGAGTACCCGTACAGAGGCCCGTTCTGTGGATCAGAGAAGATGTAGCCATCGTACTGGTTCACGGGAACAGACAGGGCTTGTGGTGGAGGGAGCGGCGCCGTCAATAGAGGCTGGCCGGATGGAAGTAGAAAGGGTTGGCCATAATACTGCTCCACATATTCAGCCGGTCGTTGTTGAGGAGCAACAGGCCGATCTGACTCTGCCAACAGGTTGGGATCCTGCGGTGGTCCCATAAGACTGAGACTGCCTTCCAATGGCTGGTTGTGTGTGTTTGGAGGCACCCCGTCCCCATCAATGCCACCATCGACCTGCTGACGTCGATCATCGGTACTTAGAAACATGCCGCCGTCACCAGCGGGCCCTTCGAGATGATCCTTCTCACTCACGCGCGCATCGTCTGGGCCTGCGAGTTCCGAAAATGCCTTCTCGTCTAGTTTTGCGTCCCCTCTCTCCACTAACTTGAGGGCATGCTCATCAGGGAGTTTTAATTTGATGGTCCGACCACTTTTCAGCTGCTTTTCGCGGTATTGCTTGCGGTGTTGGCTTTTTCGAAGCTCATTGTATGCTGGATCCTTCCGCCGCTTCTTCTCCCGCTCCATGTCGACTTTGGCGCGGCGGCGTCGACGCTCTTCTTCGGCCTCTGGATTCTTTGTTTGTTTGTCCTTGTTGGACTTGTATGGCTTGACCAATTTGCCGATTTTCGCCTTGAGCCTGCGATAAGCCTGGCTGTGATAGGGTATTGCGGGGGACCTTCGCTGGCCTGCCATAAGGGGTGCGGGTTTCGTGGAAGGAGTGCTGTTCTCATGTCGCAACCTGATGGAATGGTTGCTCTGAGTAGGCTCTTCTTCTTCTTGGACATCCACCCAGAGAAGGTCTCCGGCTTCCATGTCGCGGAAGGCTGCCAAGTCGTCAATTTTGGCAAAATCAGATTCAGTAAGTTCCCCTGAGCCTTGTTGCGCTTGTAGTACTCCATGACTCTCTGGATCCGGAGGGTTCACATCAGGGGTTGCATGCTGTCCTTGGGAGCATTGGTCGTCGCTGTCATGATCTCGCGCTAGGCTCAGCAAGTTGTCTTCAATCTGCAACTGCGAATATTCATCGTCGGTCGCCAATCCCTGCCCTTCTTGATGGTCTGGGTCGTCTTGAACCGGGCTGCATACTTCACAAGCGAGGTTGGCTTCGCGTTCCACATGAGTAAGAGCATCAGCGATGATGACTTCCTCATGCTGTCGAGCTTCCCCACAACGGTTGGTCAACTCTGCATAACTGCTTGCAAACTCATCGGCCCCACCACGTAAGTGAAGACAACGATTATCAGGGAGCTTGCCATCTTGTGATTCCTCAGGTGTGATCTACACACCAGCCGCCAGACAGTCGG
This sequence comes from Phialophora macrospora, assembly GCA_000835435.1. NCBI lineage: Eukaryota > Fungi > Ascomycota > Eurotiomycetes > Chaetothyriales > Herpotrichiellaceae > Phialophora > Phialophora macrospora. The sequence continues at coordinate 1,770,178 of KN846963.1, read as the reverse complement.
CGAGCACGGACTGAAGGCGTGTCCGGTCGTGCGAAGCAACGCCTTCCCAGCCATAGTTGTCCGAGTTGCTGTCGACATCGATCGGATCACTTGCGGGTTCGGCGAAACCATTGGTCAATCGCTTCTTCGGGGGCTCCTGTTCCATCAGCCATTGATCATAATCGTAGCCAGCTGAAGCGGTGGCGATACTGAAGCCGAGGAGAGGATTGCTGTTCCAGGGTAATGGGCCAGCCTCAGCAGTGAGTTGCAGATCCGCCATGCCGAGGGGTCGTCTGGCGTAGGCTGTTTGAGCTTCGATGGGCAGTAAGTTGTCGTCCCTTGTCCTCTGAATCGTGCCCGCTTCGAGTTCGGCCTCTTCGCGAGCGACTTTCTTCTTGTAAGAATTGGTCATGATGCCCTCACCGGCGCTGTGGTTGTAGCGCGGACCATTTGATCGCGTTCGATTAAACACCTCACCCAGAACCGTCTTGAGGTATGCCTCCGCTGCTATGTTCACCAGCTCAGCACACTGCACGGAGCAGCCCTGGGCAACAGACTCCTCGTAGCAAATGGGCACCATGCGGGCATGTATCGAGCTAGTATCCGGGAATTCAAGCGTCTCCGTCGATAGTGGCTGTAGATATCTCTTCCTGATTTCCAGGTCCCAGTTCGTCTTTGCCATGCCTCCTGCAGCTCCGGTCACAGTGCTGGGATCGGGTGCCTTGATCCGTCCCGCCTGGTAGTATTCCTCGTAGGGGTTCTTTCTTGCGGCCGCCTCCTCTTCGGCCTTGTCACTTGCAACAGCCTTGAGCCGCCGTCGCTCGCGAGCAGGTAGTGCCATGACCTCGGCCTTAAGTCGTTGCTCTGCTGCATCGCTGGCGACGGCGAGTTTGCTCGCTGAGGTGAGGTTGGACTTGTCTGCCGTGGCGCTGACCCAGGCCGCGAGACCGGGCTCAGGAGGGTCTCTGCCGGTGTTACATATGATTGCCAGGATGAGGGAGTTGTGGGCGTGTTCGGTCTGCGGGGTTGCGTAGATGAAGGCATCGCAGAGGTCACCAAACTCTCGCGCGTTGATTTCTCCTGTCGTGCCGCAGTCAGCGTCTCTGTCTCCAGCCAAAAATTGCCCGACCTGCCTCGTATAAACCTCGTGATAGCGTCAAAGTAGACGTCCCAGTTCGAGCCAATTAATGACTTCAACTCCGTGTAGAGGGGTTCAAGGTCGACGCGAGGGTGACTCGCTTTCGGCGTCTTCGGTGCAGGGCCCGCAGGAGCTTTGGCGTTGCTGGCCGTGGATGCGACGGTATCTGATCGCGTGAGGGCGGCGGGGTTGAAAGTGTCGTCAAGTGTCGCCATGGTCGAGTTGAAAGCACCAACTGCCACGAGGCCGCATTCCAGTCGCAGCGGAGACGAAAGGCTCGCTCATGAAGGGGAGCAAGTTGAAGTGTCAGCTAGATACGCACCATATCATTTGAAAGATGAGGACTCAAAAGACACTGCTGCTCTGGCACTGCGGCGAAATGATGTGAGGTGTGGGTGAGGCGAGCGTGAAGTCCAACAAAGTTGCCGAGCAGTGCTCGCGGCTCGCCCCGTTGGTGCAATGTCTGGCTGTGATTTGCTGCCTCGACGAAGCCATGCACTCTTGATATCGTTGTCGCGTCTCCGTGGTCAGAACATGGAGGAAGATAAATGCTGCGGCTTTCAAAGACCTTCCTTGATACGGTGCCATTCCGCCGCGTTCCTATGCCAGGGCTAAATCTGACCCTTCTCGGTGGTATGCAGAGGGAAACTCCCCTTCGCTGCTTTCACGACGACTCATTCAATGTAACTTGAGTTCCTTCCTGATTGTTAACTACATCTGCGGCCACCACCAGCACTAGCATCGATGACGATAGATGTTTGACCTGGAAGGCGAGCCAGACTTGATTCCAGACCATTGCAGGGTGTGCCCCCGACAGAAAGCCCCAGACGGTTCAGAACAGCCGTCATGAATTGGAGTGCCTCTAATAGTACAGCAACCACACTTTGATATACCGCTGCAACAAGAAAGTGCGTCCTGTAAGCGTCGTAAAGAGTGATCACCTGTTGCATCTTGGCGTCGACGTTCTCGGGATCAGCGTTTTGATTGTTTGACTGCGGCGTATCTGGCTGGTTCCGTGAAATATCTCAACTTCACTCCGCCCGACCTCCTTTTCTACTTGAATCTTTGTCATGGATGTGGACCAAATCTTCGACTTCAACAGTTCCCTCGGCAAGGACGTAGCTGGATCTACCATTCCACTGCATCCCGATTGCGACCAGGCTATTCAAAATGTGGAAAAGGCGTCAATCGCAGGAGACCTCTGCACAGTGCAGCGCCTATTCGATGAACTGCGCTGCACGTCTGCTGGTGAACATTGGCTTAAAGGGCCAGGGAGCAGTCTGTTGTTTGCAATTCAAAATCCCCACAAAGCGGTTGTCGAATACCTCCTGAAGCAAGGTGTATCTCTGGATATCAATCATGTCAAAGCGGCCACCCTGAACAAGGACAAGGGTTTGCTGGAGCTATTCCTCGAATATGGATGGGATATAAACAGGCCAATGGAATGGGCGGTCCCGCCACCACTTGCGGAAGTTTGTGAGTTTCATCTATATTCATTTCCTTGCTAATGTATGACAAACCCGCTGTTCAGTATCCAGACCTCGTCGCTTGGTTCCTCTCGCATGGCGCAAAATCAAATGCCGGATGCCAGTTGGACTTGACCCCGATGTCCTATGCTGTTCAATATGCCCCTTTCGATGTTATTAAGACACTGTTCGACCACGGTGGCCCCGTTCATTCAGGGCAGCTGGTTCACTATGCTGTCCGTCGTGATCAGCCAGATACCCTGGAAGTCCTGGCTTACCTCCTCGACAAGGGTGCATCTATCAACGACGTGATGTATCAGAATCGCCCGCACTCCTATCGACTGCAACAAGCATCTGGACTGGGTACTCCTCTTCATGAGGCAGCTCAACGTGGAAAGTTGGAAGTAGTCCGATTTCTCCTAGAGAATGGCGCCGATCCAAATGTCGTCGACTCTCTCGGGCAGACGGTCATTCAACGTGCTACCATCTTCCAGCATCCAGAAGTGGCAGACTTTATTCGCCACGCCGCGTCGCTTCCATTGCAGTGAATCTAGAACAACCAGGTTATCCCCAGCATCCTGGTCCCCCGCGAAGCTTATCGACATCGGTGTGTGCTCCTCTCTGGTAGCCATTGACTTTAGTGCAAGCCTCCAGCTCGTCCACCGGATCGTGTCACTCGCTCATGGCGAGCGGAGAGAAAGGCGACGGGAATGGGAGGGGCGGTCTCAAGGGGCAGAATTCCCGGTAGCGGAGCAGATGCGTTCTGAGAGACAGATGATAATTATCGCGGCGGACGGCCAGGGACGGGGTAAACGTCATTTCGTACCCTTCCACGGGACCAGGAAGAGAGGGGGGGAGGCAGGAATGATCCGATCGCGCCAGCCCAAGCATAAGATCGTGGTCGTCGCGGCAGGGTGGACCGGGACGACGAGAGAGGCGTGTGGATTCTACTCTCCTTTCGTCATGAGTGAGAGAGTCGATTGTGTCAATCATCACCCACACGAATCGACAACTTGAACACGCCCGTTAGACGCCGTCAAACACTACGAACGGAGCGTCGCCCATTGATGAGATTTCTTCATGACTTCTACGTTATTCTGAGCAGCAGCTATCGTCACCCAGCCTCATGATCATTGCATCTGGCTGTCTCTCATCCCGGAGACCCATCATATGCCGATCATATCATGTGCCTCGTAGTGTTCAGGCCTCCGTCTAAGCTATTTTGACCTTCCACTTCTTGACCGTGGCATCCGCCCCCGTGCTGTAGACGGTGTCCCCGAGCCATACAACGCCGCTGACTCCTTCCTTGTGTGCATTGGTTTCCTTCACCCGCTTGCCCGGTTCCTTCAGACTCCAAGTAAAGATGTTGGTGTCGAGACTGCCAGAAACAGCGCCCGTGCCTTCAGGACTCCACGCAATACATGTAATCTTAGCTGTGTGAGCACTCCACCGATCCGTCACCAGTTCGAGAGAGGCATTGCCCGTCACGAGTCCTGTGAGCCCGGAGTTGATCTTGTAAACATAGATCTTTCCCGCAGAATTGCCCACTGCCACCAATGAACCGTCACGGGAGAACGATATTGCGGTCAAAGGGTGGGCAGAAACTTGGTCCACGACAGCGATCTGCTTAGGTGCCTTCCCTGGCACGACCGAAAACAGGCGCAGGCTGGAGTCCTGTGATCCGATTGCAACAGTACTGCCGTGTGAAGCAAGTGATGTCGGGGTCGACTTCAAGGGCAACTCGCCATCTTCTTCGCCGTCTCTGTACACAATCACACTCTCGAGCTGCGCCACAACGACCAAAGAATCCGTCGTGGTGGTCAACGCCTTTGGTTGTGACGAGAGTTTTGTGGCCTTGCCAGTGAAAGTCTTTGCTCCGCCATCGACTGTTCTCAGGGTATCATCCCAACTGACAGCGAAGACCTGAGGGTGCTTGTCTGAAGAAGTTGCTGCAAGTCCCGAGATGATGTTCGTCGGGCCGTCACCTTCGATCGCTTCGGCAGTACCATTTGCCGCGTTCCAGGAGCAGAGGCGACCTTCGTAGCTGCCAGTCCATAGCGTTTCGCTGCCGCTCCCTCCAGAGTAGGTGAGTGCGGTAATGTTCTTCTGGTGGCCTGAAATGACTCTAGTTGGCTTGCTCGAGTTCGGACTCAAGTAGTTGAGGTCGCCGCTGAGCGACAGAGAAATGATCAGCCCGTCCGATCTTGCCGGCCATACCACGCCGACCTGTTGATCTGAGATGGCCACGGCATCACCAAAGGTCCAAGTATTGGTAACTTTGCCGGCTTCCACATCCCATGTTTTAACTGTCCGGTCGCCCGAGCATGTCACGAAGCTCTTGGAGTCTTTGGACCATGACACGCCAAAGATGCTGCCCTTGTGGCCTTCTGCGCTGTCCACAACCTCGGTCTTAACATCTCCAGTTTTGCCGTCGTAGAGGTAGATCTTCTTGTCACCGCCGACACTGACGAGATGGTTGCCATCGGGCGAGAAACCAACCGCGTAGATGAAGTTGCTGTGATTGCCCCTGCCAGGGATTCCGTTAAATTTGAAGGGGGCGCCGTGGTAAAACACCAGGTTTTTGTCGTCCCCGGCCGTCGCCGCTCGGAGCGGTCGCTGTTGTCTTATGCTGACCGCATTGACTTGTGCAGAGTGTCCACTTATTTCTCCCACAGTGTTCCCCGAGTCTGCCGTCACACAGTGGCCGAAGCGCTGTTTGCCGTCTCCCACTGCTATAATGCGCTGGCTATCGCCGTCCCATGCAATGTCGTTGATCCGACCCGAAATAATAGCATATTCTCCTTTGGTCTTGCCGGAACCGTTCGGCGAGCAGTCCCACACGCGGACGATGCCCGATGCATCTCCCGATGCGCAGTAGAAGCCTGAAGGGCTGATGCGTGCGACGGTGGTTGTCGTTGTGTGCTCCGTGTACTGGGACGAGATGCTCGGGTTGTCGATCGATCTGATGAAGATGCTCTTGCCGCTTGCGTAGGCTAGGCGCTCCCCCTTCGAGTCCGAACTGAGAGGAGTAGGAAGTCCACGCTGGGTCGAGGGCAACGCCGCTAGGACGGCCTCTTCGTAGCACCGTCAGCCGCGCACTCCCTGAATTGGTTATTTTGCTTACCAGCAGTGATGGACATGGTCAACCATGCGCGACGAAGGGAAAGGTGGCCTACAAGATTAAATCTTCGCCGGGAAGCATGTAAAGGGCAGATTCAGAGCGGCGTTAGGTGCTTGAACTGATATTCGCTGGTATGATATGGAAAGAATCACCGTAACGCGGGTGACAAAAGAACCCCCTCTGTTTACAACGTGGGGGCAGCCTCGCTTAGTCAGGCATATTGCGAGGCTGAAGACAGAGAAAGCACAAGGATAAGTCGGTATATATAGGCTCTGGTCTAGAGCTGTGCCGTATTACAAGAATACACTTTGATCAACGTATCCAAATAGAAGCTGAGAAGCTCAGAAGCTGAGGCCACGACAAGAAATCTCAATGGTCTCGTACTCAAGAAATAACAGGTAGAGACGGCCCACAAATGCAATGTTTCTTCCGATGGCCACCGATCTACCACTCCATATGTAGTCACAGCGAGCTTCTCAGCATCTAATATTCAAGCCTTATTTATTGTACATGCTCAACTCTTGCGATACATGCCAAGCCAGAGAAGAGTCGACGAAACATTTCGGTCTTAGTTCTGGTCCAACTCCTCCAACATCTTCGAGAAGGATGGATAAAAGATAACAGCCGGTTTAAGCTGCGGCACCCGTTGGATTTGTGGAGAGCTGACGTCGCCTCGACCCAGTTTGCCATCGCACCCGCGGTAGCTGGAGAGTAAATCGTGATATGAAGGCGCAAGTTGGCTACGGAAAAAGCCCGATCCTTGAAAAAGAGACAGTATTTGGCCTTCTCAGAACCCTTTTCAGTACCGGCTAGGGTGGCTTTCGGAGGGAAGGTTTCAATTTTTGGGCCAATTTCTCTGCGGTGTCCAATTCGGAGGCCCGGGCTTGCTCTCGGGTATCCCAAACCAAGTTTCGATGCGCAGTTCAATTCCCGGAGGACAAGGTGTAACTCGGAAAGTTTTGTGGGCTCTTCGACACGACACTATCACAAATTTTGTTGTGGGCGCCCAAAATTTCACTGCTGGACCACGTTGTTTTGCCTGGCAATAACTCATCTTACACGCCCCGAGTTGGACAGTCTGGTGGATATCTCCTTCTTCAGGATTTCGGGATGTCTGTGTACACTGGGCATCAATCCTAGTGCAATAGCCCTTCGAATAGCCTTTGCGATCTTTCTTTGATTGACCGGTCGCAATCCGGTCGAGTTGGAATGTCGAATTCGGCCCATTTCCGTGACGTACTCGGACATTACAGAGAAGTTCTAGCGCTGATCAGTATACGCTGTCATATTGGCGCACAGGATACACTCACTTTATACAGGGTGAGAGGGTTGACAGATAGGGCGTCAAAGGCATCAGTGGTGGGACGGTGTTTGACTCTCCACTTGCGAGCTTCAGCAGCGCTCAAGTCGTGCGGCGCGTAGACATCGCCAGCCTTCCATGGTCGGGTCAATTGTCGGGCGATTGCTTGATTCTCTATTGATATTGCTACTTTGCGGTCCGAGTCCTTGACACTCGACAGAATTCCGCGTTTGATCGTCTCTGCGCAAGGTCAGCATTCTCCCGATGGCAGGCGAAGACACGGGCGTACGGTCGAGGGGAGAAGCAGCAGCACTTCTGCTCGCACGGCCTAGCTGCAGCAGCCGCAGAGACATGGCGATCAGTCGATTGGACTCTGATGAATGCTGTCTTGAGGGTCGGCGATGAGCAATGAGCTTGTCGAGCACGGCACAGGAACAAGAACCGGAACCGGAAGGTGCGCCGAGTCAGACCGCCAAGACGAGGGAAACCGACACCCCCTTCTGGCATTACAGAGCAGCGCCGTCGAGTGTAAGCATTGGCACTATGTAGCCCAGTTCGAATGCTAGACTTTGTACTCGTACGGGTAAGTCACCTACGGAGATCTCAGGTTGCTGAACGCCAGGACGCATTGCCAAGGCCCCCATTAGCTTCGATGGTCCCGAGGCCTTGGTATTCGCTCTGACGTTCGAAAGAAACAACACTGTGGATAAGCGAGAGGATACAGCAACCATAGGCACTGGCAGCTTCGCATCGGTCGTGAAGGCGAAGGAACTGCGCTCCCAAGAAATCTTCGCCGCCAAAGTGCTGCGCCTCAAAGGGCCTCGGATCCGGCGAGCAGAGGTCGAAAGCGTTGGGAGGGCCTTTGACTGAAGAGTTTCCCGATCGGCGGTAGAGGGTTAGAACTCCCGTGAGGTAGGAAGATATTCTTCTTCCTCATACAGACAATGTACCCTTACTGTCATCGACCATAGGTGATTCTTCGATATCACTCTCATGCTGAACCTAATCATCCTTGTAGGCTTCTTCTGGCGGATTCCTTAGCCATTCACAGTTACCCACCAGAATATTTCACGTGAGGCTTCCCGAGACGCGGCCTGATCGGTGACAGGGACTTCAGGGAACTCCATATTAGGATACCTAAAGCCACTGGGCTTCTTTCAGGAAGGCGAGGGCCAGGTGCTCCCAGACCTCGGTCTTCAATGGTGGAGCCATCGTCGAGTTCCCTGGTCCAGTGATGGTATTCGAGTTGGTGTCTTTGGCAGTAGACGTGCAGAGACACGCGCAGGGCGCAATTCTATACAGTTGTATGGCCTGGGGGCGCCCAGGGTGTGAATGGACGACTATTGTAGTGTAAGTCGTCTTCAATTGTTGGAGAAAGGTAAAGTAGCCTCCATACATCTGCCCCTCAACTCCTATCTCCAGGACCAATAATGTATGGTCCTGTGCCTAGGATGTCCATGAATGATTAAGGTAAACCAGTCCAAGGAAAAGCATTGGCCTCGAGTGGGGGATGGCCTCCTCTGACCCCTGAAGGATGGTAGCGACCATCCCGCTCGCGACAGCGCCAGCCAGAGGGCCGATATCCGGGGCGGCGGAAGTAACAAAGCATAGCTAGAATATCAAAATAAAGGTCGGGAGAGTCAGCAATCATTTTTGTTTGGGGTAGTTCATTCAAAACAGGATGTAACCATGGCGTGACCATCTTGCAGTTCACGCCTACTTCCCAGAACATTCCACATAGGCTCGACATCACGATCTCAGTGCTGCAACTGAGAGTAATGTAGTGGGGAAGGTCTGTGAAGGCCTCTTCCCATTCGGACATAAAATCGTGACTATCAGGCTCCTGAGCCATATTCAATCCAGCGGTGGATGACAGCTGAATCCATGTCCCGTGGTATCTGTGTATCGGGAATGTCAGCGTCGCAGCCAAGGCTATCAGAAACTGACTGCCCAGATTGTGGAAACGAGCAAAGTTGACTAGTGCTTCAAACGCTCTTTTGGATAATAGGGGGTTATTCGAGTCGCCGGGAAAGATCAGGTCGGAAACCTGACATCTGATTGTGAGGCCACTTCGGTCCTTGCGAGTAACACAACACGGCGAGAAATATGGCATCCCATCACGGTGTGCAACTGTCGCCGTCCAACCCTCACCGGAGAGTGATAGGATAGCCTGCCACCATCGAGCTACACATCCGTCAACGCTCCCAATGTCAATGACCACCGGACTCTGCCTGTATGGTGTTGTGTTTCCACGGTTGGCTTTATGTATCGCATCTCAGCCCTGCCCCTTTATATTTCCACCAGTCGAGCGGACAGTATATAGGCCATCCTAGAGCTAGAATGCCAATATGGTTCAACTTGCTCTTCTGCTCAGTCGCTAGACCAGTCCACGAGTATTGGTCAACTTCAAGAGAACATGGAGTTGGCTCTTGAGTACCGATCTGCAGAAGGGTCAGTATTGTTTTCACTTTGTCTTTGAGTCCACAGTCCCACTGATCGGCTATTGACCAATTCGAGGAAGCGTGTACGGACAAGGCTTTACTAGGAGATGCACCGAATCGACATGTAAATGGGTTTCGCAAGTTTCCGCGTACTGCGGGTACTCGACGAAGCATGTATCGCGGTTTAGTCATGGCAGGCGGAAGTCCTTCACGGCTTTGTAAGATAGCTTGCGCTACAAGTGGCTGCTACTATTCGCGGGATCGGTGAAGCGCATCCTCGAATTGGCGCGGGTTAGGCTGGAGAGTGATCGTCGCCATTGAAGGTCTAATCAAGCAGAAGTTAGCGTTCGGGAGATGAAATCAAGGGCGTCAGGGCAATCGGTAATAAGGAGAGCTTTGGGAGAGACATACCGAGTAGAATTCAACTCTATTCTCTGCTGAAGTGGATCTCACAACATGGTGTATGATGAGACCGAATTATGCCGGCAGCGAGCGGTAAACAAAGCGCAGTTGAGTTGCCCAGCTGCGCTCGGAATTGGAATAGTACGGTCAATGATTCAGTCGACTGTTTAGAATTTGCCTTCAAGGATTCCTGTGTTTTCCCGTTCACGCTGTCCTTACATTCTATGTTCTGGGAGGTTGGAAGGAGCAGTTCTTATCTCTTCATCAATGTTACGACAGGGTGCGTTTCTTGTCCTGGCCCGCTGCAAGCCTTCATGTGCCCGGCTGTGCTTTTCGAGTACGAGCAGCACGCTCCATCGTACAATCATTTCGGATTCCTGCTCCTCGAAACTCCGCTGCACGAAGCTGTCAAGCCGGACAACAAGAGGTTGATCCAGCTTCTTCTCAATCTCGGTGCTGATCCGCACGTCAAGGGCACTGCCAGATGCCTACCACACATTACTCGGTACCGGTGCTCGTTGTGAGATTGCTCTGAGACCGCGAGACCCCGCCTCGCTTTTCCCCACCTGTCCATGGTCGTTGTGTCCCTTCGATTTTAAGTCTGCTATGCATTCTACAAACCACTGGGGAGAAATTTTGCTATGCTTGAGGTGGGAACTCCATCATCAAACACCGTCTTCTCGAGACGAGAAATGATAAGAGCAAGCAACCTAGGGTTCTATCTCTGAAGCACTGACAAAGCTAACTGTCCAATCTCTGGGTTGTTGTCTCACCGGGTAGATGCCCGTGACGTCTGTTTTCTCTCCCCATAATCCATCAGAACCTGTGAGAGCTATCCAGTGCCTTGTTGGTGGCAATGAAGAATCATGGCATGGTATGACTCTGCGAACAACATGGATTCCGTGAGCGTTGTCCACGGGTTTAGCTGGAAGCTCGTGCCTGCAAAGAAAGTCCGGTTGTCCAGGCTGGAATTGACTAGTAGGAGATAGCACAAGCCCGGAGAATGGAAAAGGGGACGACCAAGGTAGCCAAGATCGTTGCCTCCGGGCACGGCATCGCCCAGATTCTATGAGGCAGAGCAGGGTCCTTCTATCGCTCAGGACCGCCCTCTTCTCACCGAACAAAGGACTCAAGTACTTCTTTAATGATAGTGACGTTGCAACTTTCCGGTCATACATCCGTCCATTGGCTTTCGACTTCGTTTGTGGTCTCATTATATGATTGTTTTCCTATCAATATTTTAAGAACCAGGCTAATTGACCACCCGAGCTGATAACGTGCGACAAGGCCTTTGACTGTTGTGACCTTTGTGGGTAAAGACTGTGGCTCATTCCATGACCGCTCCATATATGATCCGTATTTCCAACCACTCATCCCTTCGAAGTGTCCACCATGGGGACAGAATCTGCCCCGTACATACTATGTCCAACTTCAAAATCATGTCTGCTGGATTGCCGGCGCCTTGTCTGTTCGATGAGCCTGGTTTCCCCCTGCTCCCTTGTCGCCGACCACAACCAGGCTGATCTTGTTCGTGCCTACCTCCCTATCTGGCGGATCAAGTGAAATGGTGGTGTGCTGCGACGAGAATAAAACGCGAAAGGCGCGAAGGAAAGAGAAGCAAATGTAAGGAAACCAGAGATTGGAAACTCCCGCCCTTATGCACAACTGGCCCCTGCGATCACAACCCCTGCCGCCCAAGGGACTGCGACGAGGATTGATCCTAGATGTCCGAGGGCAAACATTCTCCCCGACGCGCGTCGCCCTGGTCTAACTATCGAGGAGATGCTGCAGCATCTTGCTCAAATCGCCCAATCCATCTGCATTTGCTAGACGGATCATCGTGGTGAACAGCTGGACTTCCTGCTCGTCTGTTATTTGGGCCTTGCCAGTATAGGCCGAGTGCAATCGTTGCCGGCCTTCCTCCAGCTTCTGTCGATTGGAGGCCTAGAACAGGTCGGACATGTTAGTGGGACTGATCCTCTTGTGCGTGATACGTACCGTGGATAGTTTAGGTTTGTCGCTGGTGCTTTGAAATACTTCGCAAATGGAACAAGCGCACGCCATGGTGATCTTCTTTTGGAGAGGAGAGGGATGGGATGTCGGCTGGCAGTCTTCAAGGAGGATGCTCCGGAGCTTTGTAGGCGTTGGAGCGAGGTGATCAGGTGGTCGCTGGGCAAAAAATTATCAAAGGCACCACTCCACGTCGAAGTGTTGCTCGGAAGGATGAGTTGGAGGTGTAAGTTCAATCATGGATGTCGACCAAGGTGTTGACATGTTCTATATCCTCATTGCAGCTGGTGCGAAAAGGATTTCGTAGATACCAGCATCGAGTCCTGTGAGATGAGGCAGGCACACACGACTCGATTCTGGCGGGGACTGGGAAGGTTACCCGAGGCACTGTAAAGACGTCGCCAGGGCGTCACGGAGCGTATGCACTCGTAATATTATTACCTTAGGTCTTCGTCAACTTCCCAGTAGATAGTTACCTAGGTAGGCGTCCCCCCAGTCCAAAGCCGCGCTGAAAGCACCCATGACGAGCTACTGCAAGGTTCAAACCCCGACGGGTCCGGGGACGCCGTTTCGTGCCGTGACTTGCCCCGCCCGCGTATCGCGAGCAGGTGGCTCGTGCTAACCAAGACTAACTTTGGCATGCCCGAGATAGCGCGCTACCAAGACGACATCCCAGGGCCAACTCACCTTCGCTTTGAGGCGCACTCCTTATCTTCGATCCCATCATCTCTAGATACGACACGAAGACCTGCCTTGGCTCTGGACGACACGACATTCCGTGGCTAGGAAGAAGAATACGTCAGCTGAAATGCGGCGTTCCAAATGCCCTGGTAATGCTTTCAGTTGGATGGAGCGAATGCTCGAGTCGCCATTTTCACGGTTTCCTGGCGGTTGCGGGGAAATGCAAACGAAATTCGGTGTATCGGATCAATATGTCATGACTTTTATGACCCGCTTTGTCGCCCTAGTGCATCGGCACACTCTTAGAACCTACACGGTTGGGAAAGAAAGTGCAGGGTCACGCTAGTGTGAGAGCACGATATAGGAGAGGGGTCCATCGTGATCGTAGGAAGTACCCTGGGCCATGATCCGTATATTCCATTCTCATCTCTCCCGGGGCGAACTCGTTACCCGCGACACCCCGCGTTGAAGCTTCGCGGCGAATGCCGTAGTCGAAGCTGGCTGAACGGCACATGGACCTTTGGGATGCTCTAGTCAATCTTTGCACCACGTTTGTCCTGGCTGCCACAGAACTCAAGTTGGACTAGGTCGGCAATATGTTGTGGGTGGGCAGAGGCCGGCTCCTCGCATGCTCGAGTACCTCAGCCATCGTGTTTTTCTCGATCAGCAGTACCCGTAATGATCTTTCTGTACGTGATTTTAAATCTCGTGAAGTTGATTGCGACTAAGAAAGTGCGGGGTTCACGCCAGGCAGGAGACACTAGTCCCCGAAGTTTCAAAGTGTCGGTTTCAGTTTCCACTTGCCCCGCAATCTCAAAAAAGAAAAGGTCACAGCGGGGAACGAGAGAGTTTGACATAAAAATGTTTCGCTGCGTCTCGGCCCGGCATGCATTCCTTTCGACGAAGGAACCTTTGTGTCGTCCGCCGCGTTCAGAATGCAGAAGCAAGGCAACGAGGTCGCCCTGCTAATGAAAGAGCTGGGTGAGGAGATCATCCTGCTGAGACTGCTCACAGCTGAACCTGCCACCCCCGCCCGTACCGCCCTTAGGGACGACCTGTTTCCGTCTTCATCAAGTGAAGCGGGCCGAACGCTCTCGTTTGCGACAGAACGAGACGTCGTCGACAATTTAGCCTTTCTCTCGGCTACCTCGGACGAGCCCGAGAAGGTGACGGCCATATGTCTGGAAGAGGGTGCCCAGTCCGACTGTTGCACGATTCGCATCGCGATGAATTGTAACAAGTTGGGTGGCTTGGTGGCCGACTTTGGTAGAATCGCTCGAACCTTAGAAGTCGCCGATCGTACAGGTGAGCACGAGCCAGTGTACGTTCGTTACGCAGAAGACCTGAATGTCCGTTATCAGTCCACGGAGACTGCCTCCGTGAACTGTTGAGTCTTGTCGTTGCAATGAACAGAAATCGCATCCTCGCGAGACTGAGGTCTCAACAGGCGAAATCGTCGAAGAAAGCTGACCGACCTGCAATTCTTACTCGCCTGGGTGACATGGTTGCGGGTTTGAGCTCTTTGACATCCCTAGATCGAGCAACCGCGGAGACGGTCACTGGCTTGAAGTCGACTGCGGATCGACTCACGGAGATCTTCACCAGCTTAGAGACGTTGCCCGCGGCTCTCCGCACCATTGCTCGAGTCGACGCATTCTTGCTGCAGCTGCTGCAATCACTCGAAGACTTGCCTTCCGCCGGAGACTTGAAAGAGGCTCTCGCTTGCTTGCCCCCGGTAGACAGATTTCAAGGACAGGCAGCCGTCGTAATGTCCATCACGAAGCTTCGCAAGTATCGAGGTGCCTGTGACTATCTGGTCCGGGCAGCAAGACGCTTCGGCATTTTTCGTCGAATTCTAGTATGCGCTGTCACGGTCGATCCATTCAAGCTTCGGCCCTTACCTGACACGAGTCGGGAACAACGGTTCCTGGACTGTCTGGACAGGGTAGGTCTCACTTGGAGCACCGACACGGAACAGCGGTTAGGCGTGTCACTGATCCAGGCTTGCGCACAACTTGCGAAGAAGAGGGCCACCCTCAAACCGAAAGTCCACGCCGAGATTCAGCTTCTCTTTCACTATGAGATCAATCCTACTCCCAAATGTCCACGTGTCATATGCTCAAGCAAAAATGCATGTTTTCTGTGCCAACTTTTCATTCGACTTCACGGGAGATTCTTCGTCGAAAGGACCCACGGGGTGTTATACCCAAAGTGGACACTACCAGACGTCAATCAGATCCCTGGGCTGGAGAGACAGCGGGCGATGCACGAGGTGATCAATGTGTTTCGTCAACACGTTCAAGCTGAAATTCGGGAGAACTTGGCGCACACCAGAGCAAACCCGACAGGACCGAGCGAAAGTGTGACAAGTTTGACCCACCTCCAGCCATGGACGCAATCAGACGAGTCCATCGGTCGCGGGGGTGGTCTATCTGAAGATAGACGCTCACGTGAGCTCCCAGCTGCTGCATCTGATATCGAACAACTCGAACAGGTCCGAGCAGCATGTAAGACCGGGAAGGTGGAGGTCCAACTGACGCCCAGAGATGAGAACAAGCCTCCCGCAATCCCACTGCAGACGAACACACCGCCTCCGATAGCAGAGGAGGCCGTTGTCGAAGCGCGAAACCGAACATATCCCACTTGTAACGACAATGCTGCTTCTGAAAAAGAAGCAAGTACAAGCAATGCAACTTACCGATCCAAACGTTGTCCGAGCGTGGACGACGGGCGTCCGAAGCGGTCCCAACTTCGGAGTACTTCACAAGTTCGATCTTCCATGGATCTCGATGGTGGTCAGCGGCCCCAGACCGCTTCTATCATGAGAGATCATGGAAGTCGAACCTTTGACACGCCTGCTGATTGTGACACGCCAAAACCTGGAGAAGATCACAATCACGCGTCACAATCAGCAGGCGTGACTCAAAGAATCGACCTTCATGAATTGGAACTCTTCTTAGAGTTTCCCCGGCTACCGACGGTGATCGAGGTTGCACGCCTCGACTCACCCCCCCGGAAGCCGTCTGCAGAGTGTGTGGTGAACGTCAGTAGTCTTGGTCCAGGAGATGAGCTGGTCCTAGAACTTGGTGGAGGTCAGGAGAAGGAACGAATTTTATTGCTCACCGTATTGAATCCATCAGGGATGCAAAGTTGGTGGAAAGTCAAATGGGCACAGAGTTGGGGCAGGGCAAGCTCCCTATAAGTATTTTTCTAGGCGAGTAGGTTACATGAGCTCCGCAACCTTGGCAGGACTTCCAGGCCCACCTGGACGCTGCTCCACGCCGTTTTCTTACTGGGATTTGCTGCCGCCCTAGGCATGAACCACGCGCCGCTCCAGCCGCCGAATTGTCCCAGCTGACGGCCAGGCACGTCCCCGGCTAGCACCGACTAGATTCTGGGTCGGTCGTTCACTAACAGCTTCAGACGAAGCAGAATCAGCAAACAAGCTTCTTCTGGGCTCAAAGAGACCATCGGAAAGTGTGAGCAAGGACTTCGGGCCTCACAACCGATCCGGCTAACCTTCCTCGAACTTCAAACGTTGCCTTGAGCTGTGTTTCAAAAGCGGCGGCCCGGTGAATGTCGAGGTGCGCTCGGTGCCGTAAATTATCACTCCACTCCATCATGCCATCACCATTGCCAGGTGCATGTCAGTCTTGAACATGACCCTGCTCCTTCTCTTTCCCTGATGCTCCATTGTGATACCTGATCGATGCTCTTCCGTTTGATGCTCCATTGTGATACATGGTCGATGCTTTGACCATGAAATCTTCACATCTGACCCGTGGCGTGTTCCGCGCTATTCTGGCAAATCGGCCATATGTGGTTCGAGGATGTCGACGAGCCCTTGGGACGAGGACGAAACCGCTGTCGAACCACCCACGCACCACCTACGCACTCCAACAGAAGCGCCACCTTTTCGGGATCAATTTTGGGACCACTCGAAAGGGCTTCGAGGGCGCAAGAAGCAGCGCCGCCAACGTCGAGTTGGCTTTGGGCAAGCTGGTCGATCTCGTCCGGGCCAGAAGAAGCCAGTCGAGAATACCTCCCGAGAACGAGGTTGTCGATGCCTTCAGATTCCTGTTCGCGTCGATGATCGAGTCGCCACGCCGATTGACGAGGAACGACGTCTTTTTAGCTACAGAGGCGTTCAAACATTTGCAAGAGCGTGGACACATCCTGGGCTCCGACCCGAAAACGAGTCTGTCAGAAGATGACCTTCGTAGTGTCCTACTGGCCCTGGCCGCCTCCACGGGGCACGATAGATTCCGCACCGATGCCCGAATCCTGGCCACACAAGTGTTTGACGCACTCAAGGATCGCTCAGCCACAGCCCAGGATATTGACCACCCGGTCGATTATGGCCGCCATGATGCTCGAGGCTCCCTCTTAGTGACCTATATTACGGTGCTCTCGAAGACCGGATCTGCACTGGAGGCCCTAGATCTCCTGCGGAAGTCTCCCACAAGCTCGGAAAGAGCCAGCCTCCCGATGTGGACCGCTGTGCTCACGGGCCTGGCCAACGAAGGCCGCATCCAGAAGTTCTGGGAAGTACTGCAAGAAGTGCAGGACACCGTCGGACCACTTGATGCCGTTTCTCAAGAGACACTGGCAACTTACTTCGCCCGACATGACGAGATCAGCGCGCTCAAGAAGGTCTTTGCCTTGCCGCTCGAAAATCTCCATGTACCAACCACGCCGACCCTCATCAAAGTGGTGGACTGTGCTATGCGGAACGGGGAAGAGGAGTGGGCTGGAAAGGCAGTCACCTTGCTACAGCAGAGGACCGATTCCGGAGACATGGCAGGGACGCTGGTCGTCTGGCATGCCACCCATGATCCCGACGTGAAACATATGCGACAAGTCATCCAACAGCTGTCAGACCGAGGAGTTACCGATGCAGTATCCATGAAGACCGTGAACCGCCTGATCGAGTACGCCTACGCACAACACAGCGCCGAAACCGCATCACGATACATGGATCTCGCCCAATCTCTAGGCCTGCATCCCGACGGCAAGACCCGAACTCTACAGCTTGATTACGATCTAAAACAAGGCAACCGCGCCGCGGCAGCCCAAACTTTCGAGCTCCTCTCCCGCGAAGACGTCCCCCTTGACCGGTCCGATGTGCCTGTCCTCAACCACTACATATCATCACTCGCCTTCTCCGCCGATCCAGAATACAGTCACCTTATGCAAATTGTCGACCACCTCCTCGCCACCGGCGCGGACCTGGAAGCCGAAGCCATTGCCGGCATCTGCCACGTCTTTCTACAGAAGGACGAACTCGAGGAAGCCACTGGCCTGCTTCGCCACCGTGTCGATTCCTACCCGAGGGACGACCGCGCCCGCATCGGCGCCGTCTTCCAACAATTCATCACCGACCTCTCTATCAAAGACCAACGCGCCTTCAACGCCTACGAACTGTTCCGCCACGCCTTCCCCGAAACGCCCGTCACGGAACGTGTTGCCATAATGCAATCCTTCTTTGCCCGCAAACGGCCGGATCTGGCATGTCTGGTCTTCGGGCACATGCGTCAACAAGAAGACCTCTCCGCCCGGCCCACCCCGGCCGCCTACGCCAAATGCTTCGAGGGCATCGCTGCGTGCAAAGACATCGACGGCCTCCAAATGGTCTACAACATGCTGAAACTCGACCTAGAAGTGGAACAGACCACACGGATCCATAACGGCCTCATGGCTGCGTACACAGAGTGCCAACAGCCCTTCGTCGCCATCATCGACCACTTCTGGAAGATCATGGAGTCAAGAGAAGGCCCCACGTTGAGCTCGTTTATCCTGGCGCTCCGCGCGTGTGAGAAGTGGATCCCCCAGGGCGGCCACGAGGCCCGGCAAATCATCGCGCTCATGCAGAGCTTCAACCTGGTCATCACGAAGGAGGTCTACGACGCGTACGTCGGCGCGCTGGCGGGACAGAGCGAGTTTGAAAACACGGTCGAACTAATCGAAGAGATGGAGCGGGATATCGGCGAGCCACCCGACGCACTCACCATCGGCACCTTCTACAACGCCATCCCCTGGCAATACCGCAAGGATGAGGTCGAGAAGTGGGCCAGAAAGGCCTACCCGGAGTTGTGGGCGGATTTGGAAAGCTTCGGCGATGTCATCGACGAGGAGTGGGAGATTCGGTACTTCAAGATCGACCGGTCCGTCGACATGGACGACGAGTTGTTGTTTGGTGAGGGCGAGTACCATCCTGTCATTGCCCACGGGGGTCAGTATGTGTTGGAGACGCCGGCGGGGACAACGTAGAGGTTGAAAGACTGGCCTTGAACCTATAGGTAGCAGACAGGGGGGGGCTAGGAATAATATAGAGCTAGGGAAGGACAACAGTTATATATGACTAAGTTCAATCGTTTTCAGAATGCCTCTACAGAGTATGCCTTTGTTCCTTTGTCACATTAGCTCATGACTTCGTTACTTGGTGGCTTCGGAGCACACCCTCTGATGTGATGGACGACATGATATCAGACAATACAATACAGGATATTGCAAGTCCAGTACAGTCCTGGTGTATGACGCTGAAAGGAGCACCCTCGCTTACTCTCATTCCAGCTCGCGTACTTTGCGGCCACTGCCACTGCCACTGCCCCGCGCGGCCCACGACGAGATACACTCGACGTGAACGCCACGTTCCGCCGCCCACGGCACAGTATCCTTAGAGACCTTGGCGCAGTCTTGTAGTATCATCGCCCGCATTTTAGAATTTGGCGCTTTGATCAGCTCTGCCACGAAGACGCCCGTGATGGCTGCCCCGTGGACTTGGACCCTCTCGAGCTGGGGACATTGGGCCACGATCAACGCGGCTTGCTGGTCTCCGAAGAAGGGGCCCTCGATCAGCAGCTCCGTCAGGCCAGCGAACCACCCCGACTCCATCAACGCCGTGAGATCGTTTGGTTTGTCCGGAACTTGGCTTACAGCCAGCGAGGTGAGCTTGCCGGGCTTGGTCTTCGCGGCTGCATCGCAGATGAAAGGCGGGTATGTGGGTTGGGCACTGCGCGGTGGCTTGATATGAAGTATGCTCAGGCTCTTGAGATTGTCCAGCGCGGGGAATTCTGGGTGTGGTCGTTCAACCAAGCCGGCACTGTGAATCATGGAGTGACATCTCTCCATGCGCAAGTCCGTAATGGAGGGGGGGAGAAAGAGATCCGAGATATCACAGTCGTATAGGGAGAACCTCGTTAGGTTCTGGAGATGGCGCAGATCCAGATCTTCTGATATATTGAGTGCCACGTTGCTGCCGCCACGGAGGGAGAAGCTTCTGAGTCGCGGCATGTCGAGGGCCATCTCGTACTACAAACGAACCATTGTAAGCAAGTGGTCACTTCTTGGAAGAGGGGGGACCCAATGTGATGAAGGGCCACTTACTAATGGGGCCTTGTTGTCCTTACACACGAGGTCCAGCTCAAGGAGTGAGTGGCTGGTGAAACTCCAGCTCTCAACGACGTAGGAAGTCCCGTCGATCATGAACCGGGCAATTTCAAGACCCGAGCACTGGCCCAGAATGCGGTAGACCAGTTGATGACTGCATCTTGTCGGATACTCAATCGAGATCGTTCTCAAGTTGGCGCTGAACAACGAGAACTTGGCCAGGTCGATGATCGGATCGCTGATCTGGAAAACGTGCAGGGATTCTAGCATTCGCGTCCGCATCAACCGGTCTAGGAGTGTGGCACGAGCGTCACCCGTCAGGCCAGCTAGGATGAGCCTCTTGGGGGTCTTGAGTCGCCTCAGAGTCACGAGCAGCATCTTGAGCGTGACGGGCTGTTTGAAGTCCGGAAACGCAAGCGTGTCAGTCAGTGGGGGGAGTACACTCAACACGCGCTTCCAAGACTTCGAGACCCGGAGCATCTGAACGTGCTGTTTATAGTGGAGATATGACAGCACGATCTCCATTATCTCGAGCGGTAATGTGGTCATCGGATCTCGTGCTCGTGAAAGGACTAGTTCGGCTGACAACTGGTCGCGCGTCCGTTTGGCTTCTCTGTGGAGTATGTCCAAGCCCTCCGGTTCTGAACAGCTCTTAAGCCCGTGCTCCAAGTATCGTAGTGCAGCAGTCTTGTTGCCCTTGAACCGCTCGACAGCACCGCAGCGAAGATAGCCTCGGGCATCTTTGCGGTCCAGCCGGATCATAGATTTGGCGTCCTTGAGGGCTGAGTCCGGGTCGCCGAGACGGTGGTAAATGGCATGGCGATAGTCGAGGAGACCAATCAAGAGGTGAGGTGCAGTGGTGCTTTTCTCGGAGTACTTCAGCGCCGCGTTGACTGATTTGATTGCGGCGTTGTAGTTCTTGTCTTTCATGGCCTTTCGACATTCGACTAGCAGGTCCGCCACCTGCTGGGGCAAGTGCTTCTCAGCGTCCATCTTAGCTAGGTGGATGAGATGCGGACAGCTGTCAGAAAGGCGTTGAAGTCATGGTTGTAGTCAGTATCGAGGTATTGAAGCAAACGCGTCTGGCTCGTCCTGGAAAGTGCGCTAAGCGGGGAATCTTCGGCTTAATCACATGCTGTCACGTGATAAATCTAATCCACGTGACGACACTGCTTCGGCCACGTGGGTGACGTCATGGCTTGGCACGTCGTGGATTAGGTGTGTCGCTGTCTGTGTGTCTGTGCAAGTCGCTTCAGGTCAACATCAGTTACAGCATCGCAGCAACAGCTCCAGTCAAATCTCAGGTCTCCATAGATCGAGTGTAGCTACTTCTGCCTGTCTGGTCAAAGTCCTCATCCTGCACTTATGTACAAGTCCAACTTCCTTATGAAAGATGTCCCGGAGTCTGACTGATCAAACAAGACAAGAGCCGAGCAGATGAGATGATTCTTTATTCGGGGAGCTCGTCGCCATGACAGATACGAAAAGTACATCCTCGCCAGCGCTATTAATCAGACAGGTCTATTCGTCTATTCTTTCCGCCGCCGCCTTCTCGATCCTATCAATCACCGCATCCTCCAGGTCGCGCCGCAACGTTCTCGAGCCACTCTGGTCCTTTGCTCCCCCCGTGGCTTCTTTCCCACTCGCAACATCAGAAGCCGGACTCTGGCCACCCGACGAAGGCGATGTCATGCGCTGCACCGTCTCCGCGAAGATGTACGAACATTCCAGCTCGTCGAAGAACCGCAACACCCCGAACAGTGAGTGCGCGAGCGTGGAGATCTCGGGACCAAGCTGCACATTGTACAGCACGACATCTATATCTCTCACGCGCAGCTGTGCGATGGACGTGATGTCAGCGAACCCCGAATGAGTGATCGGGTCTGTGTTCTTCTGCCCTGCGGCGTTCGGTGCCGAGATCTCGCTGACGCGCGTGGGATCGATTGTGGAGCTAATAATGTCTTTCAGGCCAGCGAATGGAGGCCAGTGGCACGAGATGATGCCGACTTTGACGAATCTCTGATTATCCACGCCCACGAGCTGGTTCCATTTCTCCTGCACGCGACCAGCCTGACACGCACGTGTGGAGAACAGAATCAACCGTCCCTTGGGCGCATAGTGCCTGTACTTCATGCCTGGGGCGCGAGGAGCCCCGTTGATATCCTCTTCGTAGCTCGCAATACCGCTGCCATTGCCATTCATGTGTTTCGAAAGCAGCACCTCAGAAGGTGTAGCGGCCCCTGACACGCTTGACACCGGTAAACTTCCATTCGTGCTTTCCGCCGTCTCGATTGCGTGATGCGTCGAAGTCTTGTATCCGATCGTGGTTCTCGCCCACTTATCACCAACTTCCCCACCGATCTCCCGTCCTAGGGCCCTGAACTCTTCCAACCCCACACCCCCGGGTCTGAGGATGAGCGGCGGATCATGTAGTCCATCGACGACCGTACTCTCCACACCAACGTCGCATCCCCCGCCGTCCAGGATGAAATTGATTTTCCCCGTCAGATCATGCAGCACATGTTCCGCCGTCGTGGGACTCGGTTTCCCCGACGAGTTCGCGCTTGGCCCGGCAATCGGCCTGTCTGCTGCGGCGATGAAGAATCTCGCATACTTGGACGACGGGATGCGGAATCCGATCGTGTTCTGGGCCGGGTGGACGTTCTTCGCAAAAATTCCCGCCGCTGGCACAGAGAGGAGGATGGTCAAAGGACCGGGCCAGAACCGCCCCGCCACAGCCCTATACACCTCGGGCAGAGGCACGCCCGTGATCCGCTCGAGGTGAGCAACGCTCGCGACATGCACGATCAGAGGATTATCGCTCGGGCGGCCCTTTGCGGCGAAGATCCCGCTGACGGCCGGTTCGTTCGTCGCATCGGCTCCTAGTCCGTATACCGTCTCTGTGGGGAATGCGACCGGCGGGGCGATGCCATATCTGAGAGATTCGATGGCGTCACGGAGTAGACTAGCGTTGGAGGCCCTGTCTGTGGGCGAGGACCCCTGTGTATACTGGGCGTAGATGGTCCGATACTCTTCCTCGGTTGCCTGATCGGGGATGTTGACGTCGAGGAGCGACACTATACGGGTGTCACAGCCTGAGTACGGCAAGGAGGATAGATGGAGGCGATCATTTATGACACCCTTCACGGTGGTCGCCATGGTGTTGAGGGAAGAAGGATGGTGAGAGCCTGTGTTCGTCCTGGTGCTGACACAAGAAAAATTCCTAGGAACCGTGCTCGCCACCCGAGACTTGGAACCGACAAGGAGAAGTCGAGCGAGAGAAGCCCGCGTGAACATCAATGGGGTCGCTCAACCTGGCCGCCAAAACTGGAATCCTGACGCCGACTGCGACTCCAACTGCGGCTGCTGCGTATCTTCTGGACAACCGGGTGCCAGGTGGGCAAGGCTGGGCATGTTGAACGCGAGCGTGTCCAAGCCGCTGGAATCGTGGAGAGCAGATTGGAGACGCAGAGATCTAGATCATATTATACAAATAGGAGCCAGGGACATAACGATGACAGCTGTCGCCTAGGATGATACGAGCACACGGCGAAGAGAACGTCAACCACGACAGTTTCGTCTGGAAAAATGAGAACGTGATGGGGGAGAAAATTTCCAGTCTCGGTGCCAGTCACCTACCAGTCGCCGACGAGGCTGCTGAGTCAGCCGGGGCCAGCCTTGTGCCACACCTACGCCCTTGTTTCACGTAGTCCTGTACGGAGTGGTGTCATGATTGCTCATGTTTCGATTCTACTCTACTATTTTCTGCCCTGCTCTAATGGAGACGACCTCCGATGTCCCCGCCTCACAAGTACACAGCAATAGTATTTCGCCGCAACATGACTCCATACTCAAATCTCCCTCAACCCAAGGCGCATCAAACAGTGCGTGACATCTTCGCAGCAGCGGCATGCTAGAAACAGGGCTCATTGAGCTCACTTTGCTGTTGCCACGATCAAATGGTCGCATCTCCCTTGGCCATCAGCTCAGCCACCAGGTTCCAGTACTTGACTCGGCTGGCCTCCCTGAAGTTCTTGCCGTAGAAGATCATGACTAGAAAGACCGAAGACGCCGCCATTCCAATGAAGGCAGCCGAGATGAAGCAATTCTGCAGGCCCAGATTGGTGAGCCAGGGGGTAATTCCGTATCTGTCCGGCCATGGCCGTAAGGTTAGCCCGGTCAAGACCGAGGAGCAAGGGGCAAGGGTGGTACAAACCCGATTGCGAAGGACATGGTGTTGCGCACCAGGATGACGGTGGTCATTGCGTCGCCGCTGACTGTACCCGATGTGTTAGCTTGTAGTAGCTGGCGAGGCAGCCCGTCGACAGAAGAAGCCGTCGCAGAGGCAGCAGCCACTTACTTTCATGATAGGTATCGATCAGGTAGTTGACGCTCAGGGTGATGCCGAACACGGTCGAGCCAGCGAGCGTCCCCATCGCAAATATCAAACCAAACCAATGGACGTGGTGGGCAGCTCCCACGCCCCAGAGGATGAGGGACGCTGGGACGATAATGATGCATGCGGCGAATGGCCAGAGCCGTTGTTCCGGTTCCATGATGCCATTGTTGCGTCGGGCAAGTCTGACGGTGAGCCAGTCGCTAAATCGACCTGTGAAGTAGCTTCCGACACAAACCCCGATGCACGTTGACAGGTACGAGAGGCCGACCATCGACGCTTTGAAGTTGTAGGGCGGACCTCCGAGGATGATACTTGCAGTGGCGTTGAGGACGTTGAACCAGATCTACGGGCAACTACGTTAGCAGGGCACACTCGGAAAGACAGTGATGCGGTGTGGCCAACTCACCAGGTAGCTGCCGTAGCTGAAGCCAGCGTAAAAGATACAAGGCCAGCCTAGGTATTTCAACGATCTGATGGCCCTTGGCAGCATATTCTCTCCTTTTGACGGCTGCCACAACGAGAGCTTTTGCAGATACGTCTTGTTGGTTCCGTAGGTGATGGTACCGCTTTCCACAGCTGTAGGCTCATTGCTAACCTCGGGCAGTTTCTCCCCGGTTTTCTCTGCAGCAGTGACTGATGTGGGAGTCTGGCTGCCACTGTTGATCTCCACGATCCCAACAGTCGTGCGCTTGTAGTTTGACTCTTCCAGGAAGAAAAAGCACCATATCAGACCGACGCCGAGAAAGATGGTTGGCCAGTAGAACACCCACTTCCACCCTTGTCGGTCGGCAATAAAGCCGCAGATGACGGGGGCAAAGTAGTTGCTGCCAGCAAGGAAGAAGGCATAGACGCCCATATACGTTCCGCGTTGGTGGTGGAAGTAGATGTCCGTTACTGATACCTCGGGAAGCGCTTCGATCGGTGCCGCGAAGAACCCGCCGAGGATGTTCTTCGCAATCCACTCTCCATTACTGCTCGCATACGGTCCCCACATGGTACACTACAAGACCGTCAGTACCGGTGGCACCAAAGAAAGGGTGGATAAGGACTGCCTCAACCAGGCAGATACCCGATCTTCACAGTATCAAGCTGCAGGCGAGGACGACTTACTCCGATCGTGCCGCAGATTGACAGCAGGTATGTTAATCGCTTGCCATACCTCAGAGCAAAGGGTTGCTATTGTTCCCCGCACGTTAGCACCAATTTAGGGCACGATCCGAGACGATTGTCTTGGGTGACTAGGAGACAAAGCCCAACTCTGGTATAAAGATGACGGGAGCGGAGTTCGTTACCCAGAAGAGCAGTCCCCAGCCTGCGAGGAGGAACAGGTAGCCGGTTCCCTGGTTCAGCGTGCTGATAGAAACGCCCGAAGCCTCAGAGAGTGGCACAAGCACGGAATAGACGACCGAGTTGGCAATTCCGACAACCAGTGTGTAGCTAGATTCACGGTCAGACGAGCATTGACGGGCCTGGTTTCAAACTCACACATTGACCGACGCTGTATTCATCAACTTCCGCTTCGGCGACCAGTTCAACGGATCATCAGGATCGTTCGATGGCGTAGGCACCAACACGATATCTTTGTCTCCGGAGCCAGCATGTCTGGTGTGCATAGTATGCTCGATGTCGACGAGATGCACCGTGCCCGGCACACTATCGACAGGCAAGTTGTAGGCCGCCATCTCGGTTGACGTTGTTGGTATTCCAAGACGTAGTGAAAGGAACTAAGGAAAAGGCAGGGAGTCCAGAGAGGGAGAAAGGTGGCTACCGGAACGCTTTATGCGATCAACACGCGGCGAGCCACATTGACATATGGGTCTGTGTTCCTGACATCGCAAAATTCCGCGACAGCCGACCCGGGAGAGATGTAGCAACCTCGAGATGGAAAGAGAGTGCTGTCGCCATCCTCGATAAGGCCCAAACTATCAGTTTCGAGATAGCTCTAGCAGCTCGGTTGTCAACATCCAGGAAGCGGCAAAGCCTAGTCGCATGAAGCTTTCTGCGAAAAGATAAGGGTCTCTGGGATATCCGCACGTCGACTCGCCGGTGGCACACGTGTACCACATGGCTGCCCTTGCGAAACGGCGCAATGGCCACGAAATCATGCAGGACTTCCTTGAGATAACCATGCAGATCTACGCAGTCGTCCAGAGTCGGGGGGGCACGGTGTGGATCTGGGGGCTGGCCGGCGATATCCCGCACTCCAGCTCGAGGTGCGCTATCCTGTACGATTGGCTGCACCACATGGAGTTCCTCGACGCCCCCCAACCGTTTCCCGACATTAGCTTGAACTTAAGATCGCGCAAATCCGTGTGATTGACAGTCGTGGTCGACCCCAGAGATATCTCGAGTGAGGCCAAGTATCCTCGTACTGTTTGAAGGGGCCTAGATGGGCCTTGACCAGTACACGGGCGAGGTCTCACCTGCCTCAAATCGCTTGCCTTTGGAAGCCACGGCGTGATTGGCCCTGAGTGTCCTCGCTTCGGCGTCTTGATATGGCGAGGACAGAAAGTGAACGCACATATAGCTTAATTGCACCTGCCCGCAACCACTGTCGAATCTCTCTTCAGTAGTCTATCATAATCTTCGAGATGGTGCGAGAAGATTGGAGAGCCCTCGTCGCGGCGAAACGTGCCCAGGTAGCCAAGGGGCTGCCGCAAGAATGGCGTCTTCCTTCGAGCATCCTGGATACTGTGAGCGCCACTGCTGATATCAGTGTTCTCGATGTCCCGGCAAAGTGCGGCCTTCTTACAGAGAAGGAGATTGCCATCACCGAGAACCACGATGCCACCGACTTGATCGCCAAGATGGCCGCGAAAGAGCTGTCCGCTTTTGAAGTGACCCAAGCATTCTGCAAAAGAGCCGCTATCGCACACCAAGTGGTTCGTTAGATCCTCATGAGCCGACCGGCTGTAGCTGATGGGTATAGACCAATTGTCTAACAGAAATGTTCTTCGACAAAGCCCTGGAGAGAGCTAAATATCTTGATGAGTACCTCGCGAAAGAAGGAAAACCGATGGGACCGTTGCACGGAATGCCTATCTCCCTCAAGGTGAGTCGGAGGGATGGGCGTAAATAAGCCTGCGCGGAAATGACGGATAACCCCATAGGACTCCTTCAACCTCAAGGGCGAGTACTCGACAATCGGCTATGTCTCATTCATCAATCGCCCTGCAGCGGATTCTAACTCGCCCTTGGTTGACATTCTCCTCGACAGCGGTGCGGTGTTGTACGTGAAAACCAACCTCCCGCAAACGCTTATGACGGCGGACTCGGAGAATAATGTCTTCGGCCGGGTCTTGAACCCCAACAAGCTCAAGCTCACTGCTGGCGGAAGCAGTGGCGGCGAAGGCGCCCTCGTCGCCATGCGCGGCTCGCTCCTCGGTGTCGGGACCGACATTGGAGGGTCCATTCGCATTCCCGCCTTCTGCTGTGGCACGTTTGGCTTCAAGCCGTCCGTCGATCGTGTTCCATTTGGAGGCCAAACCAATCCTGTGCTGGATGGCTGGACTGGCATTATGCCAGTTGCGGGACCCCTTGCACAGAGTCCCCGCGATTTACGGCTCTTTCTGGAAACCGTCATCAATTCCAAGCCATGGAACTATGATTATACCGCCCTTGCTATGCCGTGGCATCCCGTGGAAGAAAAGACGACTTTGACCATCGGCGTCATCTTCGAATGCCCAACCTGGCCTGTACAACCCACCATCCTACGGGCCCTGAAGACAGCAACGGACAAGCTTAAGCAGGCTGGGCACACTGTCATTATCCTTGAAAAGTTCCCCTCCTTTGCCGCAGCCACCGAGTTGTCTTGGAGCTTTTTCGACATTGATAACAAGGGCACGGGTTTCAAACACATTGAGGCCTCCGGAGAACCGTGGGTGACTTCTGTCAAGGACATGTATACCCCTCCCCCAGAAGGGCGCAAGGACAGGAGCTTAGGCGACCTCTTTGACATGAACGAGGAACGCCTCCAGTTCCGGAAAGACTGGATGAAGATCTTCGTCGAGAACAAACTAGACGTGATCGTGGCGCCGGGATCTCACAAGACTGCTGTGCCGCACGACACGTTCCGAATGCCCCCTTACACGTAAGTCGCCCGCGTCCGCACATTTATGGAACGAGGTCTGACAAGCAACAGGGTTATGTGGAATCTCCTCGCGGTGAGTAACGGCGGACTGAAACATTGAATGATTCTCTAGCCAAAGCTGACGATCGCGAGCAGTACCCTGCCTGTATCATCCCTTATCTCAAGGCTGATAAGAGTATCGACCTCCCTGATCCGAGAATCCCAGACTGTGAGTGCCATGGAGGCTTTTCTCGAATTGACAAAGCTGACGGATGGTAGATGACCCAGAAGCTGTTGACGGTGCGCCGTGTCATATTCAAGTTATCGCAAGATCCGAGCAGGATGAGGAATTGATGGCTGCCGTGGAAACGATATCACAGGTCCTCGGTTAGGGTGTCTTGCCGTGGCAGATCCTATGTCGTATGTGATGCCGAGAAGGCTGGTCCGCCTGCAAAGAGATGTGATCTGTATAGCAGAACGGTTCCTTCAGTTTGCTTCAGCTATGGTTGTCAGTCGTCAACTGACAACACCGATTGGCCTTGGTGTCGACCATGGGTTGTCACACCTGATCCTGAGCATCGTTCCTGGCTTCCTCGTCCCAAGCAGCGCGTGCTTCTCTGTAAGAGACCACCGCCCGTCACCTAATAGCGCTCTGACCTCGGCAAATAGGCCGCTTCCACCACTTTGAGGAAAAGATGGCAACAAGGACACAAGAACAGCGGAACATCGCCGATGTCTTTTGAATGTGTTGGTTTGCTGTAGTCGGGGCCTAAGGACATAAGAAGCTTGGCATCATTCGTGGATCGCTTCCGCGAATTTGTCGCCGGATGAGGAGTTCGTGGACCCGGCGAGACCCAGTAGCTTGGCTCGATCGGATCAAGTATCGTTGGTGCGGGGGACCCAATCGTACATTCACTCTCTCCTAGCCGACCTTTAGGCCGCGCCAAATCTCTCATGATTGATAAGGCATTCCTCAAAGCGAACTAGCGACCTCGGCCTCGACTTGATCTCGTCGACCATGTATGCTGCCTCGTCCATGACATCGAAACACGCAGGAGCGGAGCTGAGGTCAAATGCCACTTCACGCGACATCAAGTGCCACACTCCGCACCAAGACCGGTTGTCTGACGTGCAAGTCTAGCCCTGACTCTATGGTGGTTATTTGACGCTGACATCGCTCCTTGACAGGTCGTAAGAGAAGGAAGAAATGCGACGATGCAGTACGACCATCTGCCTGTGATAGATGCATCAAATCGGGCCGGGCTTGCGTGTGGCCCACACAAGATGAGCTGCTCGATCGGCGCCATCGCCGCGTCTCGAGGACATCCAAGTCACCGTCGCCGGCAAGGTCCGTGGAAAGCACAGATACCATCGTCCAGGACGCAGATGCCGCCGCATCGGGCACGGGTACCAACCGATTGTCATCTTTTGTGTGCCGGGAGATTGGTTTCAGATCAGACCTTTTTAGCTCGACAATATTCCAATCCGACCTCGAAGTTGACTGCTTTCGACACTTCGTCAACGGATTTTTGCCCTTGTTGCTTCTTTCCACTGGCCATCCAGGATTTCAATCGGAGCTCGTGCCAGAATTAGTTGAGATGCTTCTGGGGTTCGACGGCTTGAGAAATGCCCTCCTAGCTTGTGGTGCATCGCACTTGTACTTCCTCTCGGGAAATTCTCAAATGAATGAAGCTGGTCTCCGATACTATGCGCGCGCTGTATCTGGCATCAATCGCACTCTGACCAGGATCGATTGGAGCCGTGATGATTTCAACGATGCGGTGCTGCAAGCCATCATCTTCCTGTATATTCACGGAGTAAGGTCCCCCATCCGCCCGATGCACCATGGTGGCTTGGTTGGCGTCTCGGCTTACTGACCATCGCTGTAAAACAGATCTACAACATCGACACCAACAAGGATATCGGCAAGCATGTGGCGGGAGCCACTCAGCTGATGAAGCTCCGAACCACTCATTCGCGACGACCGCCAATGCCACGCCCCATCCATCGAATAATGTGGGAGAGTATTCTTTACCAGGTCTTCCGCCAAATCGCCAACCGTCCATTTGCCATGGATTTCCAGCTTGATTTCGAGTTTTGCGCAAAAGCGCTAGAGACGTTGCAGTCTCTAACATTTCCAGACGCCTCACCAACTGATAACAGTCCGGTGATTGGGTATCCTCTGTCGCTGCAGAAGCTGATCATCGACGTCGGGCAGCTCTGCAAGACCCCTGCAAAGCCAGCAGCAGATTTGCGAAGACTCTCGCAGGAGATGCAGCACTGGGAGAGTTTAATTCTTGACGAAGGGCACTGCCTGAGAGAAGAGAGCAGCTGGTCGACGAAAACGCCCTCGGAACGAGCTCGACTCTTCCACCAACATTCAACGAGTCTTCATATCCTCGCCGGATCGCTTCTCCTCGATTGGGTGATGCGCTCGCACGGAGTGTCCGACATAAAGTCTCCGCTGCCGCCCACGGGTGACACGTGGCAAGTCCGCAGAGGACTGGCGATACTACGGTGCGCACACGCCAACGAAGACTGGTCGAGGTGTTACCTTGGTTCCTGGCCAACCGTCATCTTTGGATACGCGGTCGATAATTCGGAGGACATTGCCATTATCCGGCGCGACCTGGAACAGCGCCATCAGAATCTTGGCTCGGGCGAAGAATTGCTCCTCCTGGAGGAGCTGGAGTATGTGTGGCATTTGAGGGGTGTCACTGTACACGAGGTTGATCAGTAGCAGTGTCGTTGTGATTGAGCCTTGCAATCTGAGAACTATCTTACATACCAGGTGGTGCCTGTGAGATGTTTGTGATCGGAAGTCTCATCAACCTGACTTGAAAATGACTTTTACCTGACTTCCAAATGGCTTTCACCTGACTTTACACTGACTTTAAACTCACTGGACGCGTATCGCGCGTTACTCTGCCGTCGACTTATGTACGTCACGCCGGTGCCGCTTTTACTTTCACCCTGGCGGTCATTGAGAAGGCGGGCCGCTCGTGTCTTCCCTCGGAGATCCACTGCCCACGTCTTCGTCGCTCATTTGCTGCCCAACACGCATTGCTTCGCTGACAAACCCGCGCAAAGTGCTTGGACCAATGGACGCGCCGACCGTCTCGTGCTGCTTTCACATGAAGCTTCAAGCGGCGGGGCTTCGAATGCGTGCTGACAGGTTCTGCTTTAGTGCTCCAGCACCTCCTCCCTTCCATAGTCCGAGTCGCTCTGGGCGCGGCGCCATTTGCTTGGATGACAATGGAAGCGTTAAGATGTCGCTCTGTCCGGCTTGACTGGGATGCCGGCTGACCTCTTCTGGCCTCTTTTGCATCACGGTTTGCTGTGTTGGAAGAAAAGCCGCGCTGACACATTGCAAATCCAGCCGCTAAACAGGTAGTTATACCTTCTGTAAACTGGGGATATAAGGATCGTCTCTGGTATTGCCTCCCAGCCCACCCCCCCCCCCCCCCCCCCGGGGGTCCAGATTCTTTCGAGATCAAGACCAAGGTTACTGATGGTGAGCAGGAAAAGGAAAATGGCATTCTTCCAAGCCGCGTCCTGGCATGAAGGCGAAGTTGCAATCCACAAACGAACTCGTGTGGGCGAATACGACAACCCGACTACGCCCTTTCTCGCGCCGCGGTATGGGGCCTGGATCCAGCGGTACCCGATGATGGCGATCGGCACCCTTGACGACGACGACCGACCATGGTGTACGGTCTGGGGTTCGGATCAACTGCCCATCGCTCAACCTGTGGCGCAGAGTGTCATGGGCGTCCGAACCTCGGTTGATGCAAGCTTCGACCCGGTTGTGCAAGCGATCTACCAAGGGAAAGACGACGGAGAAGTCTTCCGAGCCGAAGGCAAAGGGAGGCTGATGTCCGGTCTGAGCATCCATCTCGAGGAGCGCTCGCGAGTGAAACTAGCAGGGCAGGTCATCGCCGGTGCATTGACTGCCAACGAGTCCTCCGCCGCCAGACCCGAACTTCGGGACGGCCTCGAGGTCGGCAGATCGGGCGAACTCCAGCTGGTCGTCAAAATCGATCAAAGCCTGGGGAACTGTCCGAAATACCTCAACAAGAAGCACATCGTGGCTCACACCCCGGCGCCACGGCTTGTATCGTCCTCGACACATCTCTCACAGAAGGCCATCGACCTAGTTCATAACGCAGACCTGTTCTTCGTGGCCTCGGCCCACAAACATGAGGATATGGACTGTAATCACCGCGGCGGGCCCCCTGGCTTCATCCGTGTCATGCAGCCAGAAGACCCAGACGAACCCAGCACGATCGTCTGGCCCGAATACAGCGGCAACAATCTGTACCAAACCCTCGGCAACCTAGAAACTACTCCGCGCGCAGGCCTGGTTATCCCGGACTTCGAAACCGGCGACGTGCTGTACGTGACAGGCGACACCGAAACGCTGGTCGGGGCGGCCGCAAGCAAGGTCATAGCCAAATCCAACCTCGCCGTGAGCCTGAAGATCACAGGAGCCAGACTTGTCGAGAATGGTCTCCCCTTCCGAGGCGAATTGATGAAGGACGCCGCACAGGGTCGCTCACCATATAACCCACGCATCCGGTACCTCACAACCGAAAAGACAGACGGGTTCGGCAAGACCGCCGGCGACAGCGTCCCCACCACTGCGAAACTGCTCAAAAAGACCAAAGTCACCCCCACCGTCACGAGATATCGCTTCGCGCTGACGGACCCCGCGGTCTTTGGCCCCTGGAAACCAGGGCAATACGTGGCCATGGACCTCTCCGCGGACCTAGACATGGGATACTCACACATGCGCGACGACGATCCAACCAGTCTGAACGACGACTTCATCCGTACTTTCACCGTCTCTTCCATCCCACAGAGCTTGGGTCTCCACGGCGAAGAATTCGAAGTCACGGTGCGGAAAGTCGGCCACGTGACGGGTTGGCTTGAAGGGCAACGGGAAGGGATGTGCGAGATTGGCATTCGAGGCTTCGGTGGCGAGTTCATCTTCGAGCCGAATAAGCGGAATGCGTTCATCGCAGCGGGCATTGGAATCACACCGCTCCTGGGCCAGATGGAGAGCATTGATCTCGAAAACTTCAAGCTGTGCTGGACCGTCGGCATCCGTGATGTCGGGCTCCCTCTCGATATCCTCACGCAATATCCCAAGCTCAAGGACTCCGATACGACGATTTTCCTAACAGGGGACAAGTCCTTGCTTCCCGCTGCGGAGAAAGCCAAACTTCAACAGTTGATCGATACGGGTGTCAAGATCGAGAGGAGGCGGGTCACCAAAGACGACTTGACCCGCTGGGAATCTGCTGTCGACAACTGGTATCTCTGTACAGCACCAGCGATGAGGAAGCAAGTCCAGGACTGGCTGCCGGGAGTGGTGATCAATTTCGAAAACTTCGATTACTAAGGTCGAGGAAGGGAGGAAGCAACATAGGGGGGCAATGGGATAATGGATGTGTTCGGCGAACTGCTTGACAGGTTTACACATCGCCGATATTGGCATCTAGGTACGGGCACGTGTACAATGTGATGAACAGTTACGGGTGATCTCCAGGTTGAATGCCATACAAGAACGCTCATCTAGATGATTCTGCATATCCCATCCACGTTCCTCACTCGTACACCATTCAATCAACACTACTTACATCCTCCGTGCAGTCAGAACCGACCACGACGAATGTCTCGGTCCCCAGGCACTATCACAATCAGGACAAATGCCGATACCAATACTCCCGTCGACCAACCAATCACGCCAGGTCAAACCGAGACCGTGCGGAGGGCAGTGGCAGAGTTGAGGGGCGTGCGTCCTTATGAGCTCGTGGGGTGTTTGTCGTCAGGTGTGAGGATTTTTGACTCGGTACGGAGAAGGTCATGGGGACTGCAAAGAGGAAGTGAAAGTACTCGTATGAGGTACGGTATAGACATGACAGAATGGCATGACTCGACTGCGAAAAGATCAGAGGGAGTCAAGTGTCTCGAAGATGTTCAAGTTCAAGTCCCATTGCATTTTTCATCTTGATTGCCTCCGCCCTCGCCTTCGTGGTACAAGACACAAGTAACGACAAGCCAACGCCGTTGTGCCATACTCGACCGTTCCTTCCTGTCGAGCACGTCTAGATGCTTGCAATCAATTCATAACGCTGGTACAAAAATGACATGCCCATTCCCAATTCCGACGAACCCCTTTCACAGTTCATCGTGTCCGTAAGTGTCGTCGTCATCATCATCTCCATAATCTGGCATGCCGCCGGCGCCACCACCTCCACTGTACAGCTTGCTTGAGATCGGGTATGCGACTTGCGAAAGCTTCTCGAATTGCTCGTCAAAGTCGTCCTTGTCGGCCGAGTCGGCGTTCTCAGAGAGCCAATCCTGAGCTTCCTTGACGGCGTCGAGAAGGGTCTCCTTATCTTCGTCGTCAATCTTGCCACCAAGACCTTCTTCATCGTTGACCTGGTTCTTCAGTGACGAGGCGTAGTTCTCCAACTTGTTGCGAGCATCAATCTTCTCCTTGAAGGCTTTGTCGGCCTCGGCAAACTCTTCTGCTTCAGCAACCATTCGATCGATCTCGTCCTGTGTCAAGCGTCCCTTGTCGTTGGTGATAGTGATGGACTCTGCCTTGCCGGTGCCTTTGTCGCCGGCCGTGACCTTGAGAATGCCGTTTGCGTCGAGTTCGAAAGATACCTCAATCTGAGGAACGCCACGAGGCGCGGGCGGAATGCCGGTCAGCTCAAACTTGCCCAACAGGTTATTGTCCTTGGTCATGGCTCGTTCGCCTTCGAACACCTGAATCAAGACAACGGGCTGGTTGTCCGCAGCGGTGGAGAAAATCTGGGTCTTCTTGGTCGGGACGAGGGTGTTGCGGGGAATGAGCTTGGTCATGACACCACCGGTAGTTTCAATTCCAAGGGTGAGAGGGTTCACATCCATGAGAATAAGCTCCTCCGTGTTGGCTTCACCGGTGAGGATACCGGCTTGAACAGCGGCACCGTACGCCACAGCTTCATCAGGGTTGATGCCCTTGCTTGCTTTCTTGCCACCAAAATACTCCTCAATCATAGACTGGACCTTCGGGATACGTGTTGAGCCGCCAATGAGGACGATGTCATCAATGTCGGCTTTCTTGACTTTGGCGTCCCTGAGCACCTGTTCCACGGGTTTGAGGGTCTTCTTGAACAGGTCCATGTTGAGCTCTTCGAACTTGGCTCGGGTCAACGTTTCTGAGAAGTCCTTGCCACCGTGGAAGGCCTCGATTTCGATGCGCGTGGACATTTGGGACGAAAGGGTTCGCTTGGCTCGCTCGACTTCACGCTTGAGCTTGCCCATGGTCTTGAGGTCCTTGCGGATGTCGACGTCATTTTCCTTGTTGTATTTCTTGACGAAGTAGTCAATGACTCGCTGATCGAAATCCTCGCCACCAAGATGAGTATCACCAGCAGTAGCCAAGACCTCGAAGACGCCGTCTTCAATGGAGAGAAGTGACACATCGAAGGTACCGCCACCAAGATCGTAGACGATGATCTGGCTCTCCTTGCCCTTCTTGTCGAGACCATAGGCAAGAGCTGCGGCAGTGGGTTCGTTGACAACACGGAGAACGTTCAGGCCGGCGATGGTGCCGGCGTCTTTGGTAGCCTGTCTCTGGGCGTCGTTGAAGTATGCCGGGACTGTGACGACAGCGTGTGTGACCTTCTTGCCCAGGTATGCCTCTGCGACTTCCTTCATCTTGCCCAGAACCATTGCCGAAACCTCTTCAGGGCTGAAGGTCTTTGGTTGGCCATTGACCTCGACATTGACCACAGGCTTGCCCTCCTTGCTGACAACCTTGAAGGGGAAGTGTTTGACGTCTCGTTGGACGTCCCTGTCGTCGTATTTCCGCCCGATCAAACGTCTAGATATTACATGTCAGCAACGGCGCACGCGAGACAAGGCGAGGAGGACGGGATACTCACTTGATGTCAAAGATGGTTCTCGTGGGATTCGAAGCATATTGATTCTTCGCTGCGTCGCCTACTAAGCGCTCTTCGTCTGTAAAGGCCACGTATGAAGGGGTGATCCGATTTCCCTGGTCATTGACAATGATCTCGACCTTTCCATTCTGCATCACACCGACGCAGGAGTATGTGGTGCCCAGATCGATACCGATGACGGTGCCATAGTTCGAATCTGAGTTGTTTAGAGGTGTTTGATCTTCAGCATTTGCTCTACCGATCAAAGCTAAGGGACAGACGAAGATGAGGAGGAGGTAGAAGAGAGTGGTCCACTGTAATGCAGAGGTGGTGGTTCTGCGAGGTCGACGCTGGACGTTACCGGACGCCATGGTGTCTGTGGAAAAAAAACAAGACTAAGGGAGGGCCTATAATGGAAAGGGAAGAGATCGAGGAGCGACGGCAATGGTGGAGGAAATATTTATTGCCAGCCGCAGTTATCGATACGCTGTCCTTTTCCACGATCTTCACTGGCGGAAGGCGCTCGAAAGCCGCAAAAATGGGGGGCCCCCAAAAGCCAGCCTAAGGCGCTCTTGGCAAGATGTTATAGGTGGCCTTTTGACTCCCTATTTTTGCCCCTGACAGAATGCCAGCCTGGCCTTTCCGAGGTCTGGGTGCACGGGAGTGTGTGCACAGTACCTGTTCCCGTACTATTCTGGAATCGCTGCCGATAATAGCAGAAGAACATTCGCGGGTCTTCCGGTATGGCTGCGCCTGGCCAGCGGGCAATTGAGGAGTCGGCGCCATCACACCTACTACTTGTACTGGGTACAGTACGTGTCTCGCAGAAATCTCCTTCTATTGTGCGCCTCGTTCATCCACGCACAATACCATGGACCCGTCACTTCATTTTATACCTAGGTACTTGTGCACACTATGCTGCTCCTGAGCCACTGATTGCACCGCGACAATGAGCATCCTCGACGCACCATCAGGTAAGAATGTTGACACCCACTAATGAGTAGCCTGGAGTTGGGGTGCGGCACTTATGTAAGCTGTCCCTCGCCGATGGTGCCGACATCGCCGACCGCGAAACTTCGACGTCATCGTTTATTCCGCGCCAGATTAAGCAGCGCATTGCTCAATATTACAACATGCACAGCACACACCCCCAGGGAAGCTCTGCCATCACGTTCTCTTCCAGACTATCCTGCACTTGTTCTGTCACACCTTCCATGGCATGAAATCCCTGTTCCCATTCCTTCTTCGCCCAAATATCGCCAGAACCTACCATCTTCAAATTACCTCTCTCCTCGTGCCACACCTCCCCTCCCCGCGCCCGCGTCCACGTCCACGTCTGTTCTCCTCCTCCCCCAAGATGGGCAGCGTCGACACCTCCCTCTACAAACACACCTCGGGCCGGGCGGCCAAATTCGCGGCCTCCCATTCCTCTCCCCACCCGCTGATCCTGTATGGAGGGTGGTTCTGCCCCTTCGTGCAACGCTCGTGGATTACACTGCATGAAAAGCGCATCCCCCACCAATACTTCGAGATCAACCCGTACCACAAGGACCCGGAGTTTCTGAAACTCAACCCCCGCGGGTTGGTGCCCACGCTGGCCGTCCCCGTGGATGGCGAGGGCAAGGAGCAGAAGCCACTCTATGAAAGCCAAGTTATCTGCGAGTACTTGGACGAGGTGTACGACGATGAGGCGCAATACGGGCGCGACCTCCTGCCGCGCGGCAAAGAGGACGCGTATCTGCGGGCGAAGTGTCGGATCTGGATCGACCACATCTCCACGCGGATCATCCCCACGTTTTACCGCTTCATGCAGCACACGGAGGGCAAGGCCTACTCGTTGGACGAGGCACGGGCTGAGTTTCTCGGGCATATCAGGACCTTTGTCGGGGCGCTTGATGCCGAGGGCGGCCCGTTCTTCCTGGGCGACCGGTTCAGCATGGTGGACGTGATGCTTGCGCCGTGGCTGTGCAGGATGTTTCTGTTCGATGTGTATAAAGGCGGAGTGGGCATTCCAGAGCCCGGCCAAGGTGGTGAGGACGAGGAAGTCTGGAGCAGATGGAGGAAGTGGGCCAAAGCGGTGGGAGAGCGGCAGAGCGTGCTGGATACGCTGAGCGACAGGGAACAGTATATCGATGCTTACAAAAGATATGCCGAGGACCAAACCCAAAGCCAGGTCGGTCAGGCCACGAGATCAGGGAGGAGTCTACCATGACCTGCGCAAAGATGGTTGCGGTTGGTTCATAAGACGAAGGACGCTTCGGGGTTTATTTGGCCACAGATGTTTAAAGTCAAGTACTCGGTACGAGTACGGGCTACTTGTACGTGTACTCCTTACGTTCCGTGGTTGGAAGCGCCGAGTCACGTGGGATGTTCGACGAGACTAAACGGGATATGAGGATGAAGACCTGAGATGTATGAGCAGTTGAGTCTCTTCTCGGAGCATGCTCAATAATGAAGAAATGGGCAAGCGTGACAATTTGGCGGTACTTCGACTGGAATTCATCGAGTATCATGACGAGATCCTTCGGCAACTAGCCGTGGTCTTCAATTCTTTTCTCGACTATAGGCAGCCCCGGGGTGAGGATGGTTGTGGTGAATAGGCCATGGTTCGTGGTGCTAAGATGTCGACGAATGGTCCGAGAACGCAGTAGCATCACAGGAGCTGCCGCCACGAATGAAGCCGCGATATTGTAATCATATCCCCGTCTTTTGCGGGCATAGCTGATGTTCTCAAACGCCCTCGATCGGCTACTCATGCATCCGTAGTCAATGCGTCCTTCTGCAAGCCCAGTGAACAGGTCGTCTTCCCTCCCGATCCTACCTCTTCCCCTCGCCTCTCAAATCCCCTCCGAGGCCATATCCCCTGATCTTCTCCCACTCGACCTTCTGTCTCGTAACGGGCAACTGCCGTCTCAGCGCCTTGAAACTCGTCTCGTTCATGCCCACAATTGTCCTATTCACCTCCTCTTGATATTGCTTCTCGATCGCCGCAAGTTTGCGAATCACACTGTCTGCGCTCCCACCACCTTCCACCGGGACGTTGGAGAAGGATTTGGACGTCGCGAGAGCCACGTTGCCGTCTTCATAATAATGCACGTCGACTTTGATGTTCCCGGAGAGGGTGCTCGAGGAGGGGTCGTACAGGAAACTGGTCCTCCACCGGCCGCTGAGGAAGTTCTTCGGCGAGGCTTTCAGACTGCTTATCAGGATCGCGACTTTGGAGTCATCGGGCGTAGCGCAGACAGTATACGCCGACGGTGAGGACGTAGGGGGGTAGTGCTCGGAGACGTGAGCGGCGAGGAGTTTTAAGAGCGAGGAAATCAGCGACGAATGCTGTGTGTCATGGGTGTAGGATTGTGGCGAGGAGGGTTTCTGCGTCGTGTGATCGAAGCTGAAGGACGTCGAGGATGCACTGTCGTAGTATTGCGATTGGCCCGAGGCCAGTTTGTTGTGCGAGGATATGAGAACCTGGAGGCGAGCGTGAAGTGTCAGCCTGAACTCAGCAAGCTGGCCACAGGCCACAGCTGGGTAATGGGAGCCACCGGAGGTGCTCATACATAGTCGCTTGCGCCTGGTAGTTTCACTGCGACCATCTGATCTTCATTGTACTTCTCAAACGCCGGCTTCAGTTTGGCGATGAGCGCTGGGTCGTCATCTGAGGTGAGGATCTTGATGTCCTTGACCACGTCTTGTACCTCGCCGGGCGGCGCTCCTTCAATGAACGATGAAGTAATATCACCGGCCGATCCCATCTTGCCGGGCTACGAATGTTGCAGAGGATAATTGTGGTTTACTGGGTCTGCGATGAGTCTGTTGTTTGAGGGTGGCAGGAAGGAGCAGTTGGCCAGTCCTGCGGCGCGGCGCGGTGCGGCCTCACGCGGGGCAAGGCCTCCGATGGGCTACAAGGAAGAAGAAGCAGCCAGAACAAACTGCGTTCGCATCTTGTTGGAATGCTATTAGACATGCGACTTTTAACGCGGAGTGCATACGTCCCTGGTGAGCACTTGGAAATCAGCTCTCATACTGTGTACACTATCGTCATGTGAAGCAAGCAGTCACCAGTTTGACCCAGCCAATAACGCCTCGCTTATCGAATTCGTCAGGAATATGCTAGACCATTAGTCGATGCTCATGCTCATGATGGCTTCGTTCGTCTCGGTCATGCCTTGAAGACCAATCTTCTTAGCCCCGTTAAGACTACTTCCACTGTTACTGCGATCGGCATGTCCATTCCCTCCCTTTGGGGGCAGCTTAGACCATGCCTTGTCGCTGGTAAGGACAGGACTCTGGGGCAATATAGGGCTGCTTTGGACACTCATACCCGGCGACACTGCTCGGCGTTTGGTGTACAATGGGTCAAAGTCCTCTTCTCTACGGCGCTTGTTGTTGACTCGCCGTGCAACATCTCCAACCATCGGCGGGTTGTGCGCCAAAGGCGTGGTTGACCTCGATCTAGAACGGTTGAAGTGTTTGAGTGCCGGGTTATCGAAGGAGCCAGGCGTGTCCAGGAGGTCGTCACTGATGACCGAAGAACTCTCTCGAGGCAGCAGAGACGGTGGTGGGGTTCGGTACCGCTCATCGAAGCCGTTCCAGAAACCAACCCCGGCAGAATTCCTCTCCGCTTGTCGGCTGAAGCTATCAGGAGGTAGCACGGTTTTGGCGTTGTCCATGACCATATCCTCGATCGATTCTTCTATCGGTTCGACGGCGAAGTTGTTCACGGCGTGTGTAGGCAAGATCGGCGAGGTGGCTTGTGATATGGTCGGGTCGTTGTCCTGCACCTGGCGAATAACCTCAGCCTCGCGGCGCGCTTCGCTCTCGATGGGGGCAGCTTCCTCCAGAAGCTGAGCGCGGATGCGGGCGAAGCCTTTTGTTTTGGGAAGCAGGTTTCCTCTGCGAGTCACGGCTCTGCGGATGACCTTCCGGGGGTCGTCGTTACCTGGGCCGTCCATATCTGAGAGGGACTGGTGAGCGGTGGCGCGAGAGGCGGTATTATCTTCGCTATCCGAGAGATGAAGATCGTTTGTCCCCAGGCTTAGACTTTCACGCCGTGACTGTACTTGTTGTTTGGTCAAGCCCGTCCCAAAGTAACTGCCTCCAGAGTTCTCCACACTTTTCAGCACCCCGGGAGACAAAGGGCCCGGTGAAGGTTTGGAGCTGTTCATGCTCACACTGCTCGAGCTATGATGACTTTTTCCCTTCCGCGTTCGAGCTCTCCTGAAACTCATCAAATTCGGCTGGAAGCTCATAAGGCTCGCTTGTGCTGGAGAGGGCTGGTTGTTCATCCACTCCATGCCAGGGCTGTTCACCCAACCGGGCACCGGACCAGGGTTCAGTCTCGACGCTGCAGGAGTCGTCAATATTGCTTCATCCATTTCGCGATCAATCGCCATGTCGTCTGAAGAGCTATTCGATTCTGAATCTGAATCCGAGCCCAACATATTGATAGAGCTGACGGAGCTAGACAAGTTTGTCCTGTCGTTCGACAATGACCATAGTGCGTTTGATTGATTGCTCGGTGAATCAAGCATAGTGTTTCCGATACTCCTTCTTTGCGGTATTTGTATGCCTCTTCCAGCAACCGGCGACGCATCAGGTGATGCCTCTGCCAAGGTAGAATGGTGCAGGTTTGTGCATGCTCTTGCGTAGTCCAGCCCTCTTGACCTCCTTGGGACCATGGAAGATGGTGAGCTATACACATATGACGAGTCTAACTTCGGGGATAGGGGTATTCGTGGTATGGTTGGGCCTGCACCGGTCCCGGAGGCGTCTTTCGACGGCATGTGGAGGGATAATCCTCTACTGTGGGTGGAAGGTCGAGTTGGCGTCGAAGGAGACGCGAGGACCGAGTCATCCTGGGATACGTGTCGTAAAGGTTCTCGAAAAGCAGGTGAAGGTGAGAGCACAGGTTTGGGGGCGTCTGAGAGTGATCGTGGTTTCGGAGAGCCCTTCACTGTGGTTCGAGAAGATCTCGGAGTCCGCTCGCCTTCGCTCTGTTCGATCTGCTGTGTGAGGTTGGACTTTGTCGGCGAGAGACCCAGCCCGACGGGCGGGGCATGCATGAGAGAAGCAGACATTGCTGAAGCTGGTGGGCGCCACGCTACCGAAGCAGCGAATTCGAGTTGATCTGGAGACAAATCATGGCGTCAAGGAAATACCAGCTTTACGTCCCTGAAAGGTAGACATAGAGACGGACATTACAACGAAATGCGGAGGTATGATGTGCTTGAGGCAGAGGTTTGCTTGTGTGGGATATCCATGTGGTCTTTACGTGGGCGGTTGGATGGTGAAGTTGGATGGGGACGGCCACGCTGGATCGAGCCTGATCGAGCCTGATCGAGCCAATGATGCCGCCCTGTAACGAGCCTGTGATTGGCCGTATGTATATCTGGTTCTGGAGTTGCGATTGGTGTGATCGTCGTTAAGCTAAACCAATGAACCGTGCGCTATCTGAGACACCTACGCTCAAGCAAACATTTCGACTGCGAGGTCCTTCTTCAGTTCTACCTCACCGATCGACAATGCCTTTGATTGCAGCACACCGACGTTATGAACGCTCACAACCCTTCTACCGGCGCCAACATCGATTTCTTGGATATTATTCGGCGCCTCCCGAACCTGTTTTGAGGAAGGTAGCGGACTTGGTAGATCTTTCGATCCTCGGATAAAATGAAGTCCAAATTGGTGTCCATCTGTTCTGTCAAATTCGAGCGACGCTTCCGTTTGGTCGCGAATTGCCTGGGTAGAGATTGATCTCTGGAGACAATCCCCTCACAGATTGCATCAGAGTTCACTTCCTTGCATTTTGAGAATGCCAGCTTTGATGAGTGCGGGAATTGCTTGGAGCTCCGTCCATTCAGTGCATTTGATCATTGGTGCCTTTTGCTCCCCTGGAGCGTAGAAAGAGCCATCTGACTTTGTCTGCTCTGTTCGTCTAGTTGCCAGATTGAATTTCTTCTGTTTTGGCGGTGGAGGCTGCTGCCGGCAGATTTGATCAAAGAAAGCAGGATACTGCGACGGTTCCACCGTTCCAAGTAATTCTTTGTCGTGGAAGTCTTGTGAATCTTCCGGCCTTTGCGCTCTCTTGACCTCGTACGTCATGCCAGTAACGAGATCTCCAGTGACTTGGTGAATGGTGCCTTCATCATTGTCTGTATTTTGGACAAAGAGAGCTGTGTGATATCGTCGACCTGGCATATCAGGGTCAGGAATAGTGTTGGAGCGAACTTTGTAAACCTTGAGCGACATTTTCTCTGGTGGCAAGGGGTGGTAAAGACAATGTGTGGTGAGCGCTCGTATTTAAAGACATAGCTTCATAACTGATATTCGCCAAATCTGGTCATTGAATGTGTTATCCTTTACGTGTCATTTCACGTCGCCTTCGAGTAAAGAAGTCCCTATGAGTTCTGACTTTGGAGGTTCGAATAGAGGCGCTAGCAGCGTAGGCGATTCAGATGAAGCCAGAGGTAGCGGGTTCGGTGCGGGTATTGCCAGCATAAGGTAACTAATCAGCAATTGCCACGGTTCACTAAGTGACTCCGTGGCCGACGACCTTGCCGATCTCGCCCGCCATCCCCTTGGGCAGTACGCACCTTACCTATTCCTGCCTTGTACCTGGTATCTTTCAAGATATCCCCGCCTTTGAACGGCAGGCTAAATCATGGAAAATGAAACGCACCCTGATCTCAGCTACATCCCATATTTGCCCCCGACTGGAGATAATCCGACAGCGGGTGGCCAGTCGATGGCGAGGCTATTATTTGGTGTACCTGTTCACGCGTTCCATCTTGTAGCTCTCTTCGACGCGGGCTGCGCTGCTTGCGTGCACCCAGATACACATCTGTAGGTAAACTCATGCTGCATGCCGTAGGTATACACGATCGCAAGCCGTCTTTCCCCTACGTCCACCCAAAGTGACCGAGCGTCCTATCACGACCTCTTCACCATTTTCCGCCCAACCCTGCCAAGTCCCACCAGCCCGACACGCGCTGCCGGTTTAGAGGCTCGTTTCCATAGCTCGCTGAGGACGTCTCGCTCGGGGAAGTCGCGGTCACGTGGGAAGGGAATGACAGCCGAAGGGGAAGGGGGAGGTCGTGGGAAAGATTGTGCTGGATGTTCATCAGTGATCGCCGATAGCCTTGTCTTGGAGCGCCAATAAACCTTTTAAGTCCCCGCAGGGCCCTCTGCTTCACACCATTCACTAGAGGTGCCTTCTAACCTCGAGATTTCAGCGCGTTCGCAATCTTCTTGAGCCTTCCTCAA
Organism: Phialophora macrospora; assembly: GCA_000835435.1. Taxonomy (NCBI): domain Eukaryota; kingdom Fungi; phylum Ascomycota; class Eurotiomycetes; order Chaetothyriales; family Herpotrichiellaceae; genus Phialophora; species Phialophora macrospora. Next base: position 1,725,581 of record KN846963.1, on the reverse strand, counting down.
CATCAATTTTGCCCCTACTTCCCTTTACGAAAGATTCAACATGGAGTCGAACACCGTAGAAATTTGGGTGTACGATGCCAGAATTTCAACCTTTCGAGTGGCTTCCATCGCTGATAAAGTCGCCAGTTGTTCCCTGGGTCCACATGAACCCGCCAGAGTTGCGGGATTCGGGAGCATAGGAAACGGTGTGAGAGACATTGCTCCTGCGAAACCGGTCTCCCACAACAGCGAGCCTCGGGCTCTCTCTTCCGGGTGCTGTCTTCCCAAGACGCAGGTCGCTCCCAATCCTTTCGTATATCCTGAGAACGCATTCTCTCCTCACGAACTTTCAAATCGCCAGGCTGGGTTTTGCCTCGTGGAACGTCGAGTCGGCATAGTTGTCCGGTTTGAGCTCCTGAAACAAGTCCAAACATTGCGACAATTCCCGACTGGTACGAAAAGCGTTCTTGATCCAGCACTTATCAATGACTGGACCGAGCCAGACGCTTTCTGTGCTAGGTAGCCCGTCTCTTTGTGGAAAGGCAGCTGTGGCTGGCCCCGGAGGCTGATCCTTGAAGAGGTCAAAGTTGCACCATATACCAGTGCTGACTTCGTACATCAGGGCGCCAAATTGGCCGATATCAGTTTGCATCGAGTACCCGTTGTCATCGACCATTTCCATGTCGGAATCGAGAGGCAGAAGAGACGCCTCTGTGAAGTCAGAAAACTTTACCGACATATCTTTTGCAACAAGAACATTCCGGGCACTTATGTCCGCTACTATGACCCAACGACTATGAATGAAATCGAGAGCGTGGGCCAGTTGACGGAGCCATAATAGTCGCATTGATATAGAAACTTTGTGCGTGGCAAGATAATCGCGGAGATTTCCATTTTCCATCCAGACCATCTCGATGCTAGGGCCAGAAAGGTTAAGATATGGGACGACCCCTTCGCAGTCGCCCAAGCGGCGGTAGACTTTCTTTCCCGTTGGATGGCGTCGTCGTCGTCATTGTCGTCGACGTTCGCACCGGCGATGAACAATCTTGGCAGCTTTATGGCGACGGGGTTGAACAGAACAACGACTCCGGTACTCCCGATCCCAAGAACAGGGTAAACAGATCCGTTGATCTCTATAGCCATAAGAATAGTTTCGACGGAATGATGAAGACTTGTGTTGCACTGTAACTCGCATGGAGAATAATTAAGGGACAAGAGCTATGTATCCAAACAAGGCCGGGAGTGAAAGGTGAGTCGCAGGCACCTTGGTGGCACGAGAGCGCCGAGGAGTCTTAGTCATCCCCCGTTGCCTAAATACAATTGGAGATCCCTGTCCCTCACATCCCGCTCACGAGTCACCGCTGAGGACCTAGACGACCTCTCCACCTGTGACCTAACCTCAAGCTTTGGGCTTCGCAAAGATTTAAGACTGTCTCCCACTGACTGAAGACCCCCTCAACTCACAAAGGCCTTTGTAGATTGGGTCTGCCTGAACTCACCTGGAGAACACTCGTATTCCTGCCTCTCAGTCACCACCACCAATCCCCGAGAGTTATCGCAATGTCGAACCGCCGCGTCAAATCTCTGGCGCACGATGATGATGATTTTGACGACTACGACGACTACGACAACGACTATGATGACGGCGGCCATGATGACCTTTCACCAGAAGACAAGGAACAGCTGCGCGAGGGCACCATCAAGGTCCGCGCGGCTCTCGGCTCGGCATTTCCTGCCACAGACGGCGAGATCCAGGAGGCACTATGGCATTATTACTATGATGTGGCAAAGTCTGTTGCGTACCTGAAGAGTAAGATTCGCTCCGCATTTCCATGGTTGAGCAGATACTCATTTCATCAGACAAACAGAAGCCTCCTCCTACAGCGACGAAGAAGCAGGTACCCCAGAACAAGAGTAAGCCTACCCCTAATTATGCTCCAGTTGAAGTGTCTTCAGGTCGTGGTGGTCATGATTGCTTTCAACCGAGCCGTTACCGAATCGATACTGATGCTGATGGGCATCAAGATTCCGACGCCTGCACCACGTGCACAACACCGTTTTCTGCCGTCGAATTCTTCCGGGACAGTCCCTGGCTGAAGATTCCAGAGCATCGAAGAGCCGAGATCATCATCGAGCCACTCTATCCGCGTCTCGGTCTGCGAGGTGGTGCGGCAAATGCGGGCAAAATGTCAAAGCTTGCCGCGCTTGCCTCCAAACGCCGACAGAAGGAGAACCAACCGCCAGCTTCGGAGCGTACTGCGGCCAACGAAGTCAAGGAGCACTATTTGGCGAACCGGACAAAACCGAGGATCACCCCTTCATCAGAACCGAAATCTGCAGCGGACCATCGTCAAGCCGCTACACACAAGGCCCTGCCAACAGGTGAAGAAAGTTCGGCGGAGGCGGATGGACCGAAGCATGCACCAGATTCGTCACTGGTGGTCGATCAGAATCTACGTGGCCACCCGTCGGCATTCGCAAGCATCATGACCAACCACGACCCGGAAAGCCAGTTCACTCCCTCAACTGACTCCCTGTCGGTCAAAGCGACTGCCACGTCCTTCAATTTTGCAGACCCTAGTCCGGATGATATCGTGACCAAGGCACAGTCTGCAAAAGGTCGGATGTAAAGCTAAATTTTGTCGGTCAGGGGCTAACTCCGGCATCATCTAGCTGCTCCATCGGCCACACCTAAACCGAAAGAACCGGCAAAGTCGAAGGCGACCTTGAGTAACGGTGTCCAGGGCCTGTCAATTCAGGACACACCCAAGATCAAGAGCAAGAATATCGATGTGCTGGCAGAATACAAGAAGACAAAACGGAAGAACGCGGCCAATTTTGTTGTTATCGGTACGCGATCCTGTTGAATTCTGGTTGCACTTCGGTTCGCTAATCGGTCAAGGCCATGTTGATGCAGGCAAGAGCACCCTCATGGGTAGACTGCTATTTGATTTGAAGGCTGTCGACCAGAGAACCATGGACAAATATCGACAAGAAGCCGAACGCATCGGCAAAGGCTCTTTCGCGTTCGCTTGGGTTTTAGATCAGGGCACCGAAGAGAGAGCGAGAGGTGTAACTATCGACATTGCCACCAACAAGTTCGAAACAGACAGGACATCCTTCACCATCCTCGATGCTCCCGGTCACCGAGATTTCGTGCCTAACATGATTGCTGGAGCTAGTCAGGCCGACTTCGCCGTCCTCGTCATTGACGCTTCCACGGGGAATTTCGAATCCGGGTTGAAAGGGCAAACCAAAGAACACGCCCTCTTGGTCAGGTCCATCGGCGTCCAACGGATCATAGTAGCTGTGAACAAGATGGATGTTGCTGACTGGTCGCAAGAGCGATTCAACGAGATCCGCCAGCAGATGGCGGCGTTCCTGAGCAGCGCTGGGTTCCAGTCAAAAAACGTTACATTCGTGCCATGCTCAGGCCTCGAAGGTGGAAACATTCTCACCAACGCCACCAATGCGAAGGCAGCCTGGTACAATGGTCCGACATTGGTCGAAGAGCTCGACAATTCCGAGCCACTAACCTATGCGCTAGACAAGCCTTTGCGAATGACGATTAGCGACATTTTCAGGCACGGGATTCAAAATCCCCTGTCGGTGTCCGGTCGACTGGATGCTGGCGCCATTCAGGTGGGCGAGGAAGTCGTCATCATGCCCAGTGGCGAAAGGGCACAGATTCGAAGCTTGCTAGTGGACGATGAACCCCAGGACTGGGCGGTGGCAGGACAAAATGTGATCCTGAATCTCACAGATATCGACCCTATCCACTTAAAGTCAGGAGACGTCCTTTGCAGCACCCTGCTGCCCATCCGGAACATCACGGAATGCAAGGCAAAGCTACTGGCATTTGATCACTTGACGCCGATGAATGTCGATGTGCATAAAGGCCGCTTGCATGTGCCTGGCCGCATCAGCCAGCTCGTTGCCGTCTTGGACAAATCGACGGGGGCAGTCACCAAAAAAAGGCCGAAAATTGTGCAGCCAGGAAGTGTCGTCCGCGTCGTGGTGCAGCTTGATCAGGCTGTCCCCTTGGAAGCTCCAGCCAGGATTGTACTCCGAGCAAATGGAGAGACTGTCGGCGCCGGCCTAGTTGAGTAAATGCGGCCTTCTCGACTATGGCGACAATGCACAATGTCTGCTAAAGCTTTTCCATCTTCGGCAACGTCCAGTTATAAAATCGCCCACTTTGGCCTGAAGATTTTATGCGAAACTCTAGCTGATGTCGAGCGTCTTGGCACACAGATGGAAGAAAAGGGGACGTCCTTGGAAGGGAATTCGATTAGTATCAATGTCACATTACCCCAGCTTCGCCATCCTGAAGTCAGGTGCTAGCGTGGGTCTGAAACGCAAGTTTAAGATTCACGGGAGAGTCGCCATCCTTTGGCCCCACCTCCTCAGCCTCGTGCTCGCCGACTCGCTTGCTACGACACCAGGACCTGGATGTTCTGAGACGTCGGTGGGCGTGGGCTGCTTACCCTATTTCATCTCCAAAAACGCGTCTACGTATTCCGAAATTCCCGGTCCGTCGCCAGGGATCTGTGGGGAGCCTCAGACAGTACAAAATGAACGTCTTCGCCGACGTCCTGCGTCTCTCTGTTCTTCAAGCGGTTTTGTTCTTCTTCAGGCACTCCACGAGTCCGTTCATTCGTTTCCGGCGCAGTGCGCTCGTCCCTTCGTTTAAACCAAACCAGTCGTTCGTTCATCTAGGCTTCGAATCCGTGTTTCGAAAGCCGATAGCCGTTGAGATCTTGCTTCTGCTACAGATACTGTCTCGAGCAGACTTTCTGACAAAGTTTCTTCGAACAACATGGCTGCGTCATTCATTCTTCCGGCCCTGGCCCTAGCTGGCCTGGCTCAAGCCCACGTTGCCGCGTTCGCTCCGGGCATGTACTGCCAGAACGGCCCAGATCCGAACAACCCCAACTACAACTCCAACACACCTGTGAACCCCTTGTACAACCTCACGAAAGAAGAGTGGTGGTTTCAACACGACCGAGGCTGTGACAAAGTCCCGCCCCAGCCAGGAGTCTTTCTTGAGCTCCCGGCAGGTGGCTCCTTCAATGTCGACCTCGCCAACAACCAGGCATTTACGAAGTTGTCGTTCGGCGGCCAATATACTTCGGAGTGGCCAGATGGTGGCGACCACCCTGAGGATTGGAATGGGTGGACAGGCACAGGTGAAGGATGTATCCAGGGTGAGTCATCCTTGTGCACACTGTCTCATTCGAGGGAGATTGATGGCTAATTCGGTTTCCGTCTGTCGCACAGATTCTGGATGGATTCATACCCAGAACGAGACCTCTGCTCAAGGTACCGCGTTCGCCATCGCCTACGAGAGCGACCTGAATGCGATCACAATGGAGGACTTGGTCGTCTTCACCGTGTTGGAGCACACGCCCTGGAAGCGGTCTGCCACGTACCAGGTGCCCGCTGCGATGCCCGCCTGCCCGGAAGACGGATGTACGTGTGCCTGGCTCTGGGTCCCTCGAGGTTGTGGTCAACCCAACATATACATGCAAGGCTTCAAGTGTAAAGTCACAGGTGCAACCTCGACCATTCCTCTTGCCAAGGCGCAACCCCCGGCGATGTGCGACAACGACGCTTCCAAGTGTACCAAGGGCGCAAAGCAAATGATTGTGTGGAACCAGCTTACCGGGAACAATGTTGTGACCACTGGTTCGCAGACGCCTGCGTACAATCTCCGCAATGGCTTTGCCCCGGGACCGCAGGACGATATCTTCGAGGATGCGCCATCTGCACCTTCGGCACCGGCCTCGTCGTCTTCTGCGCCCTTGTCGGCAACCTCCTCGGCCTCCATTTCCATCACCTTGGTCCCATCCGCGCCCACTCATGTGCAATCGCCCTCTGTGACCAGCTCTGAACCCGGGTTCACGATTCTTCCGGTCTCTGATTCTTCAGTGTCACCATCGTGGACGACCTTTTCGACGGCTGTGAAGCCAGCTTCGACATCGGGCGGGACATCTTCAGCTCCGACAGTGCCAAATCCAGTCACCACGACTTCTGTTGTTGATGGAGGAGGCCCAGTGACTGTGACGGTGACGGTGACGGCATCCCCAACCCACTCCGGACACCATTACAAGGATTGCTGGGTCGATGGCGAGGAGTTGGACGACTAGGTGCGAACCTGGAACTGAAATGCCTGCTTCATTGCAAGCAAAGGCATGGACTCTACAGAGTTTTTAACTTCTTGTATATAATACTTGACGTATTATTACCTAGGCTAACCCATGGCTCGCCGAGGGCACGTTATGGGAAAGCAAATCTGTACACCATTGAAAGCAGCTTCAGGCGGCGGATTTCGTACCGATTCCAGTAAGGCGTGTTTGCCCGGGTCACGTGGTGGCTCGCGGACGAGGAAGGCGGCGCGAGCGCCAAACCGCGATACTCTGTCCACGTTCCCTTCATTGCCATACTTTGTAGTCGTAGTCATCATCACAATAGTGGGTGCTTTCGCGAAGAGGGTCATCTCCGCTTGTCTCCCTTTTCTCCTCTGTCTCCTCGCACTTCGACCGCTTCAAGTTGTATGATTAGGACGCCAAGCGACAAGGCGGTGCAAGGTGGGAGGGACGTCGACCCCCTTGGGTCCGTCCAACATTCCATTCCAATGTTCGCCAGGCCTGTGCGCATCACAACGCGATGCCAGGGAGAGACTTCATGCTCACACCGCAGCCTCTGCTTCGTGACTCCGCCGCCAACGCTATCTTAGAGTTTGACTGATCGACCGACCCCGAGCATCGCTTCACGATGTCTCCGCTACGCTCCTTTCTTGCATTTGCCGGCGTTCTGTTTCCCAGCACATATGCTTATGTTGACTTTGGAGCCTTGACACTGCCAGTTGAGCCCCTGTATGAGCCGACCCCGAGGCCGAACCAGTTACCGCCCGACTACGACCTTCGTCATGAGATCCTTCCCTCCATGATCACGGCAGTCGCTCCTCAAGTGACGCTCGCGGGCCACGGGGCTGGTGAAATCATGTACAGCCTCCACTATCACCACTATTTCTCAAGGACACGGCAAGGACGAGGAGTCTTTGACAAGCGTGGAGTCTTTTCTGGAGATCCGCCCATTGCAACATGTACTCCTTGCGGGGGAGATGCTGCCACATCGGCATCTTTGAGTTCAAGCACGTCCACTGCGCCATGCACGACCCGGACATACCATGTGGGTTCGGGCATTATCTCGAATCGAGCCGCTAGAGCTAACGGACTAGGGTGCCTTTGACTTTCCGCCAGACTCGGTAACCTCCGCTTGCTATAACACGAATTATACCGGCGTGTTCCAGCCCAGCGCTCCCACGTCCACCGGTCTGCCCTGTTGCTTTACAATTCCGGCCTCATGCCGGCTGAACAGCACGCTGTTCGCAAACTCGACTACATCGTTCGCGGCCTCGACTGGTGTGTTTCGGCCGACAAGCACAAGCACAAGCACAAGCACGACGAGTGCGACCTCAAGATTCTCTCTAACCACACCGACTAGCACTGGCGACAGCTCTTCCCGGCCTCCGTCGCAGGGACCCATATTGAACAGTGGCACTACATCTGCGAGCGCCTCCTCTTCCACTGGCACATCTGCTCCCACGACTGTGACTGTCATCAGCGGAACCACGACAATCTTGACAGTGACTATCAGCTCACTGACAACGACCGGAAGTGGCCCAAGTTCCAGCATCTCCTCGAGCAATCCGTACGCATCGCCGTCGAGCTCTCTAATCATAACCACGACCAGCTACTCCATCATCGTCATTTCGAGTACGACGATCACCCTCACGCCGCCCATCCTCACCACATCAACCACCGGAAGTGGAGCAGTCTCGGATCTGCCCACGCTAACAGTGATCACGGGAACAGGATCATCCACATCTCCGGCTTCATCCTCGGTCTCGCTCAGCACTTCCACAAAATCAAATACAATCGTCGGCTGCGGAGAAGCTTCTGGCAGTGGCATTATCGGTATGTTCTCTTCAACGTAACTGATGAGCTCCCAATACTAACCCTGATCTAGAGGGTGCGGGCACGGTATATCTGGCAAACACGCCCGTCTCCGCCTCAGGCACCGCAAGTGGTACGCTGCTGAATCCCCTCAACCTGCGGCCTGACATTCAACTGACATGTTTGCACAGGCTATGCAACCAGCGTTAGCGGCTGCGGCACGATCATCGCTACAACTGGGTCGTTTTCTGGCAGTGCTTCAATCACGGGCTGTAAGTGTGATGCATTTTGCAGCATCTCGAACCATTGACGACTGACGGTTCATAGGCGGCTTTGGCTCCGGTACCGGTACATTGACCGGCATGGGCACAGTTTGGCCTTGGTATGGCGGCGGCTTGCTATCGTTCGTCAGCTCAGGCACAGTCGCTGGGGCGGGAAGCTTCGCCGGCTGTGGAACCATAGTAAGTCATGATATTGTGCCACTTTCTTCTCGTGACGCTCTCCTCTCCTCGACTAACATGCGTCTCCCCTGCAGACCGGGTCCGGCTACTTCAGCGCAACCGCGGGTTCGCCTGTCCTGGTTACACCCTCCAGCACGGCCCGCCCGACCAGGACCGTGTCTGTTTATCTGTCCTACTGTCCCGCCTCCACCGCCGGTGCCGGCGCGGACTCCATTTTCCGTCTCGCCTCCAGCTCCAATACCACGGACCTTATCTCTCCTGTAAAGCTTGACTTGAACGGCACCTCACCCCTGGGCTACACGTCGCCCTACCCGAACTGGAATTCGAACAGTACTTCCGCGTCGAATTCCACAATCAACCCCAACCCCCTCTGCCAGGTGTGCCCTAACAGTGTTGGCGTGTGCTGTCCGCCCACGGTCTCCTGCTCCGCCGACGATGGCAAATGTCCGTTACTCGCTCTCGAGAACTCTGGCAACACGATAAACGGGTACTTGATCCAGCAGGTCCTGAACAGCTCCGCGCCTGTGGCGGGACGGAAGAGAGTCCGGGCCCTGGCCAAGAGGAATGTTCACGACCTGGGCATTGGCACTGACTTGGTCCAGCTGAAGATGGACGTTGAACAGGGCTTGAAGAAGCATAAGGATAAACATAGGAGGACACGTCACAAGCACTTCTAATCAATAACGCTTCGAGGCCTCGATGGGGGATATGCATGAGATTCAGGATACAGGCAGAATATTTCGATTATGCGGGCTGAGAGCGTCGTGGTGGTGGTGGTGGTGGTGGTGGTAGCAACGGTCCATACAGTATACTCTGTGTGGGCGTGGGCTTTATTCTTGGGATCGTACATCTGTCTACCTATCTATCCGTTCAGCTACAGTAGCTATATTCCAAATTTGAGCAATGTGTCCTTGGATTCCCAGTCACCTAGACTTGCTACGCTGACCCAAAGTGATCGATCATCCTCGCCACACGAGCCGAGTCCAAGGTCGACACGAGGGGGGCGATGAGCGAGAACATCCATGATCAACACAGGGATGAGTCCCATGAGCCGACAGTGACGGCCGACCGTCCTGGGATTTCACCCTGCAGGAGGGAGCCCAGTGAGCGGTATGTGAACGCCGGTCTGTCGGTTGGGTGAACTGGACAATTACAAGCCCAGCTTTCGTCTTGATGCAACCCTCCCTTTTGCGATTGAAGAGGACGTTGGGTACCAACGAATAAAATGTCGTCCCGTCTCGCAAAGGAGGCTTCCATTGATCTGTACGTACGTGCAGCGAGCAGTCAAGTCAGCTACAGAACAGACAAGACCCACCGCGCCAACAAGAATCGCGGAACTCATGCGGCAGGAGGAAGCTGTGGAGGATTACCCACCGCTTACAAGCGGAATGGATTGTCTACGACTCCTCTTGAGCTTCAAAGTCATGGAAGATGAGCTTATTTTCTGCAAGGTTGGAAGAGACATACGAGGGCAAGAGGGGAAGATGGTCATTGTTCACATCACTCTCATTGTCTGTTTCAGAAACACCGGCTGTCGTTCCTTGTCAGGTCTAGTCAGCGACCTTGCCAATGCCACAAACTCTCGCTCCCCGCTCCCTTCGCGACAAATGGGGAATGGTATGTATCGTGTCCCTCTGCGAGATATCTTCAGCGGGAATTGCGTTGTCGACATTCTCTGCCGAGAAGAGGTTGAGTGGTCGCGAGGACGATGAAATAGGACTGTGAGAGGCGTTCTCCAGGGCTCTCGCGGCGTTTGACTTCAGCGGTGTCAGATCAGGACTGAGATCGGCACCTGATGTGAAAGACGGCGTCGCTGAATTGACATGGTCTTCCGACGACTGTGTACTGATCGCCGCTTGATCAGGTGGTGGAGGAAAATGTGACGTTCGACAATCGCGGCAAGGGCTGGACGTTCGTCATGGTTGCGTAGCAGATCAGACCCTGCCAGAGGTGTCGGCCTTTGAAAGTAATCAAGTGGGGATGAGACCTCGCGCCATCCGCCCCAAGCCGTTGGTGGAGGAGCCTCGTGTGCCTAGGCGAAGGAGTAGTGTGTTCACCATGGGGGTGAGTTCCTCCTCGCTTGCTGTGCATATGAGCTCGTGCAATCTTTGGGTTCTTGGAAGCTGCAGCTCCTGCTCCGCTTCATCTCTTTGCTGTCGGAAGATTGCCTCCTCCTTCCACAACTTGTCTGTGTGCTCCCGGAGAGCTCTCTCCCGTACGTCCAGATTCATTTCTCTTTGCGCGAGGCCCTGCTTCTCCACCGCCAAGACCCGTCTTTCTTGATCCAGAATCAACTTTTCTAACCTCCAAGCCTCTTCGAGAATCTCTGTGTGTCTTTCGAAAGCTTTCCGGTCTGCATCCAGTCTATCTTCAGCGGCTCGCACCTCGTCGATCAGGATAAGCTGCACAAGTTCGTCTGTCGTGGGTGCATGGGTCCGACTTGGAGCTGTAGATGCCGCATGAATGGTCTTCGTGTCTGATGTCGGTAAATGTGGTGATGCAGTCCTACGTGACAGATGTTTGCTAACAGGAGAACAGTGCTCAAGTGATTCATCGACAGTCGAGGGGTCGTCAAAGTAGCGATTGGGTGGTAGTTCTGGGAGAGCGAAGCTCTTTGCATCATAGAGTGACGAGAGAGTCGAACCGGGGACGAAGAATTCGGCCATGTTGATGGCGTACTCTCTCAGTCCCTTGTGTCGGAAGGAGAGATCACGCATTACCAAGAAGAAAGGAGGAGGAAGGGTAGGACTTACTTGACAAAAGGTTGTGATATTCTAACATCAGAGGTAGTGAAGTCCATCACTGTCCCTTGCGGAGTGAAGTCGTTACAGCAGCGGCCTCACGTTTCCGTCGGTCCCAATTCACCTACAGGAAGCAGCTTTCCTGTTCATACATTTTGTAGAATCTTGTGATGCTTGTGCCTCCCCAAGCAAATGCGCCAGCACAAAGAAACAGAGTTTCCATGCTCTCTTCTGCGCCTGTGCAGGTTCCGTCGGTCTCTGCACAGGATTTGGACATGTTCGAGGGTGGAGGTGGTTGGACATTCTCTCCCCGAGTACATTTCGAGATGCTTCCAGGTTGGACTGGGTCCAGAAGTCATCACTCTACTTGAGAATAGGGTTACAGCGGGGTTTGGACTGCCTTTTACACTGGCAGAGCAATCAGGACCCCTTTGAACGAAGAAAAAGACAGCATCCGCGCAGGGCGAGGACTGAAGATAGAGAAAGAAGACTGGGGCGAACTTGGGAGGCAGTTGGAGGCCAAGTCTTTGTTACGTAAGCGGGAACTGCCTCTGGTTTACTTTTCACCACGTTCAACCTAAGGAATCAATCTGCTTGCGCATCAACTCCATCATGCTTGACGCAGTGATGGACTGCGTGCGAGGACTGTGCAACACGAGGATCGACTGGCCCAACCCCTGGTTGGTACAGGACTGAGGCGTGCTGCTGGGAGGCGATGCGTTTGACAACACTTGAAACGGTGAAGGTTCACAGCCCTTTCAATTTGTCTTCAGAACAATATGTTCGGTCAGTGCTCCATGAGCTAAGCTACTTCAGCTACTCGGTTTGTTTTCCGCATCTCCACCGACATCTCATGTGTTTTATTCTGGTCCAGACAACCCTTCGAAGCTCGTTCCATCAATTCAGCTCAGTTCCAATCATCCACATTTCTGCCAATCCCTCATATGGACACAATCGATAATTCATGTTCAAGTATGTAAAGGGCAAAAGCCCTGTAGGACGAGAAGAGACATTGTCATTGGACAATTTTCTTCACGCCCTTCCACAATGCCGCAAAAGAGACGAGACTTGGTCGAGTAGAGGCTCCAGATGCCTGTATGTGTGGGCATTGTTCTGCGCGTTGAGAAGGGTTTCTGTAACGATTGACTCGAGTTTGAAAAGGAATGGCAGACCAAGCGCGGCCTCCTTTTCGTAAAATGTCGTAAATGGTGCATCAACCAATGCCATACCGAGGAGGCCCAATTCCATAATTCGTCAAGCTCCGAACGCCCAGGCGCTGTTCATAAAGCCGTTAAGTGGGTGATACAATCCACACCTTGTCAGTTTGGGGTCTTCTCTTTCGATCGCCAGAACAACATAAGCTTGCTGAGCCGATTAGTCTTCTTCCTGTTCTTCTCGTCTAGCGCAGCGGCATCGGGGACCGTCTCAAATTTGAGCTTGCTACCATGTGACGATCCCGGTATCAGACGGTTCAAGCTGGCCAAACTAGATCGTTTCCACGCTTGAGTGCTGTCCGATCGCCTCGATGTCGACGGAACAAACATGGACGCGGACCGTTGTTCGCCAGAGGATCTTGTACCTGCGCTGCTTGAGAATCTGGGGAGGACACCACTGGAAACGCTGTCGCTGAGAGACGGAAGATCATCATTGGAGGCGCGAAGGACCATATCTGGACTTGGTTCTCCAAGGAGTCGAGACGGCGGTGACATGGTATCGAATGAAAGATGGTCTGCATCCGGAGACGACATCATCGAAGCTGAGGTTGTGCGACCATCTGTCGACGAAGTGTAATGTGACTGGGGAGCTGGATACGCAAAAGTCATCGGCGAAGACATGGGTCGCTTTTGGGGTTCGAAATGGTGGAAGACAGGTGCCTCGATTGTCGAATTCGATGATCTGTTGGGATCCACTCGAGTGATGTCGTCCTCTGAGTCGACTATGATGACTCCGTCTCCAGCATTATCGCACAAGGACAGGCCAAGGCCATCGGTGGCTTCCATCTCGTGCATCGCCAAAGGCGGCGTCGCAGTAGGCCCCTCAGGACTCGTCCTGTTTGTGGAAGGCTGTTGTGCAGCGCTCTCTCCAGCTAGAAAGTTATCCTCCTCCTCTTCATCAAACACATCGTCTGACAGAGACGCGTTGCTACCAATGTGATGTAGGCCAAATGTGTTGCGGTTCACAGCGGGCATCACAGGTGCTGATTCAGTCCTCCTATGGACTGCACCGAAGGCGTCCACCGTCCCTCTGCGTTCACTGCTATGAAGCTTCGCAAGCCTCGGCGGTTGTTTGACGGCGCCATCGTGTGAAAGCTTCTGCTCGCTTCCAAAGGGACCCAAGGCCGCGTCTAAGTCAATGACCGGGCTAGTGATTTGCTCTTCCGGTGGGCTCGAAGCCCAATTGTGTAGTGGAGGAAGGTTCTGCAAGGAAGCTCGAACCCTGGTAGACACCGGCGAAGGTTCTCTGATTACAATTGTATCATCCGCATCAAAAATCTCGTTCAGTCGGTCACTTGGAGTTCTCGTCAACGGTGGCGGTGCTGGCATAGTCTCTCGCTTGACCTTGCTAGAGCGCTTCTCCGATTTCCTTGAGAAGATTCCAGATGTCCATGTGTGGTATTTCCGCTTCTTGGAGGTTGAGACACCGGACGAAGTTTGTGGCCGTGATTCGTCGCCGGAAGGCCGGGAAATGGAGGTCGGCGAGCTGAAGATATCCATAGGATCACAACGTTCGGCCTTGGGAGTTGTCAATGGTGAGCTGCCGCCAGGGTGGTTGAACCAGAAATATTTCTTCTTGTTGGGGGGGCTGCCTGAACTGAGGGTTCCAGGTGACCCGGAAGCAGATAGTGGGCGTTTGGGAAGGTTGATCATCGACAAGGATTGACCAGAAGCCATTCCCGGCGACAAGGTAGAAAGAGCATCAGCTGTCTTCGGTCTTTCTGGAGAAACATGCGCATCATTTGTTGGGCTAACAATGAGTGTGGGGTTCGGTGTAGGACTCGCTGCTATCGAGTTGATGCTGCCGGAGAGAGAATGACATCCCCGAATGGTCGAGTTGCTACCTTCGGTCTCGGAGGAGATCATGGACAATGGTCTGGGAATAACATCGACGTGATCAGCAAAGCCGACGCGAGGTCGAATACCCGGGGCGCTATCCCTGCGTCGAGGAGATGAAGGTGGGGTCCTGACAATCCCTGACATGGACTGGCGCGTGTGAGGGCTGCTGCGCGGGAAAGTGAAGGCATCTGGGCCGTCAGATGGTGTGGTTGGGGCAGAGCCAGCTCGAGCCTTGGCAACAGCGCTCGCTTTGATCAGTCCAGATGTGTCGATATCGGAGATGGAAACAGCCTGAGAACGCCGGTGCGCATGTCCTCTGACCCCAGATATCGGTAGATGAGGTCGATATTCCGGTTTCTCGGGGCTCGTACTGACCATCTGAGGCCCGTCAGTCCTACCACCACCAACGAATTCACTTCCACCTCTTCGATGACCACCTCGGAGCGACTGTTGAACATCGCCGAAGCCTGCTTTTGTGGGGCTAGGAGAGGCTTGTTCAGGTGCAGGATTCGGGTTGAACGTGAAGGCAGGCAGAGGTGCAGCTCTCGCGGATCGAACAGCGCGCTGCTGATTCAAAGCCATCTCCTGCAGCACCGGATGCGTTGGGCTCGGGCTGCGGTCAGATGGCAGGTCTGCGCCCGGATTGAACCTGAACTCGGGAAGTGGCAGAGGCTTCGCGGGTCGACGACCAGCCTCGCCAATCGCATTGTTCACACCTTCCGTCGTGGAATCCATTCCGTCCATTTCTACAAGGTTTTCATCTCCACCAGGATTGAAGGAGAATGTCGGTAGCGGAGGCGGGGCATTTGGATTGCGGGAAGCTCTCCGTCTGTGAGCTGGTGATGATCGAGATGGACTGCCTGGAGCGGAGTCGAATGGAGACAAGACCGGGACTGCAGCAGGCAGAGAAATGGAAGTCATAGTTCAATAAAGCCGCCGCCCAAGCCTAAGAGTGAGGTCGGTGTTCTGGCCAGCAGGAAGGTGCGATGTAGCGCGTGGGAGGTGTTCCGGCACCTTGGACAATTCTGAATGCGGCGGCCCCAGCGAAGGAACGATTACCACCATTAAAGAGGGCTGAATAGGCAACTAGTGGTGCAGGATGTCTGCCAATGAATAACTTGTACACGGTGTATCTGAAGGAGGTCAGGACCTGTTGTCTCAAGTTGTTTGCTATTGCAGGTGGTACCTGGAAAACAAGTCTGAACACGAATGTGAAGGTCGCAGCCGCGCTGGGAGACGTGGATCGGATGGGCCGAAGGGATGGGAGATGAGCGATGCAGGTTGGCTGAAGGAGTGGACGGCGACCTGGAAGAAAGACCGATGAAGGCGCTTTCTTCTATCAGGAGCCACAAGGCGTTGAAAGGCCTCTTGAGGTAGAGGAGGAAGAGGAGGAGGAGGTGAGGAAGGTCGGAGACGGTGGTGAGAGGAAAATCAGAGATGGAGTAGCAGACTACGGAGCATGGAGTTTGAGTGCGTGTGTCCAGCTGGGGTGCACACAGTCCACCGGGAAACCTGGCCGCTAAGCTGGGCCGCTGGGTCAGATGCTCGGGCTGTCTGGCTCAACGTTGGATGAATCGAGGCTAGGGGACCCTTTTAGGCGTGCCCCAGGCGAACTCTCGGTGGCTTCATCAACCGTAGCGGCATGTCACCAGTCCCGTTTAGGCCTTGCTTGCTCGTTACGAGTGGGTTTACACCTGCCGAATCCTCCTGCCAACAAACCGTGGAGGCAACTCGCAAGCACATCCATGGGGCATTGTGATATCCTATGCGACCATGTTGCGGCCTCCAATGAGACCACGCTACTCTGGCTGCGTATGCCATTATCGTGCTGACGTGCGCATCGATGAAGAACGGAATGTCTATTTGCTAACGTACGAGTCCAAGCACAGCACGACCCTGGGCTACCCCTGCATGCGCGAGGCATGGCTGCCGACACTCGACGGCCCTGTGGTGCGCAGTTGTCTTCGCCTGCCGAAGAGAGTGTTCTAGGTGATTGACATTGTCAATCTCACAGCGTGACCCGAGACGCAGCCATCTGATGTGTTGGCAGGCACGAATTGAGTGAAGCGACGATAGGAAGATGGCACAGCCCCGGCACATCAAATTGAGCTCAATCTGTACGAGATTGGTACTTTCCCCTCCCCTTACACTATTTCCCACCGTGTTTCGGTGCTTGTGCTGCTGGTGGGACCTCTCGGATCGACCTCATCTGTGCTTGATTGTGGCTCAAGCTATTCATCGCAAGCATTGTCTTCTGTGTTCAGTCAAGACACAAGCTGATCGTCGAGGATCAGCGTGAAACAAGGCACCACGCTCCCGTGCCTGTCCCTGGCGGAGTCGAAGGCTGCGAGCTAACGCAGGAACACCCTGGCGCGGTCCATGCTCACTCACCGATCACTGGATCACGAGTGTCCACCAGCGATAAAGACGCTTTCCATCCAGGCCATCCCTCGACACCCCGATTCGTATTTGATGGACTTGCCGCACCTGACGAGTAGATAATTGTTCGCGGATGCTGCCGTCGTATCGGCTCGACACCTTGACATGCTCTCTTCCCCAAGAACAAGCAAGCCTCTCCCGCTGGAAATGGTGGAGACGACTGTGAGCTCAGCCTGAAACTCGCTTCGTGTGGTCACCTCGACAACTGTATCGTGAATCTCGGTTACTGCTGGATAAGAGATAAAGTACACACGCGAGCATTGCCAGATCCAACGTGAAACCGTGCACAGGCAGCGAGCTGAGCCGGCGGTGGCTTCACAGTTGTGTGGGGAAGTTCTTTGCTAGCTACAGTTCACTGCCGTCAGCTGGACGTCTGAGATCCAATAATCCCATTTTCGGCTCGGACATCACGTCAAGACGCCCTCGGCATTCACCACAAACCGGACGGCGTGCATCCAGCAAAGAACCTTGGTTCGTGCCTGCTCAAGCAGAAATAGGTAGAAAAATTTTCTCCTGCATACGACCTGCAGGTCGACACACTACTACTTTGGGTTCAAGCTCGCCTCTTCTTCCTTGAGCCGACCTCACACCCACACACCCGCGGGCTGCTCGACAGCGACCTCTGAGAGCCGTCGCACGCCAGATAATCCCGCCGGGCTGATTGGAAACACGGCAAACAAATCAATCTCGGGATATTCTCCGGAACCCGCTCAATTTGTGTGACTTTCGCTCAACTTCCGACCGTAACACAACATTCTAGAATATCAGGCTGAGACTGCGCGCTCGTCCCGCAGACCTCGATCGAAGGTCGAATTCAGCAATCCAGCTCTATGTGTATCAATTTCACCAGGGGGCCCCGGAATCTGATGCAATGGCACCAACGAAGCAGCAGAAGGAGAGAAGCAATCGAACTCATCAAGCCAAACCTCAACACAGCGGCACAAGTCAGAGGGCGGCACTTCAGCGCCGCCCCGAGAATGACAACGCCTACTTACCAGTCGAGCTACAGCAGATGATTCTTGACGTCTTCCGCCGGGCATTTCCATTCGATCATGACCAGCACGACCTCAGAACCGCCGTCCAGGAGGTCAAAGGCCATCTCTTCCAGCGCGATTTTTCTCGGGCATTCGCCAAGCCAGAATATCTTTATGCATACGCACTCAGGTGGAGCGCCAGCCGTGCACTCGGCTATACGAACATTTTTTTACACGGCGACCTGCAGCAGGCATGGAGCCAACTCCGTGAACGTTCGGCGCCAGCCCGGATTGACGTGGATGCATCGGCATCGAGTCCAAACTCATCATTATCGCCAGGCCAGCCACATTCGCTAACAAGCGCTTGTAGACTGGTTTGCATTGGTGGTGGCGGAGGGGCGGAAGTGGCTGCATGTGCGGCTGCAGCGCAAACGATCCTCCCACCATTGGTCACAATGAATGTCCACGTTGTCGATATCGCAGACTGGTCGACGTGCCTGCAAAGCCTTGCAAATGCATTCTGCACGCCGCCTGAGTTGTCCGCCTATGCAAGTGAGAGCGCGAAGATGGCGAATAAAGCATTCGTCTCACCTGGTGCCTTTGACGTCCGGTTTTCGCGGCATGATGTCCTTGCCATCAACGAGACAGATTTGGCGATCATGCTGCAGGACGTGCATCTCTGCACGATCATGTTCACGCTAAATGAACTCTTCTCAGCCTCAATTACGCGAGCGACGGCATTCCTCCTGGCGCTTACCGAGTCCATGTCTTCAGGCTCTTGGCTCCTTGTCGTGGACAGCCCCGGGAGCTATTCTGAGGTCAAGATTGGTAAGGGAGATGATTCGAAGACCAAGGAGTATCCGATGAAGTGGCTTCTCGACCATACCCTGCTGGAAGTGGCTCGCGACGATGACAACAGTAAGTGGAAGAAAGTAGTGAGTGACGATTCAAGATGGTTTCGTTTGAACCAGCAGTTACTGAAGTATCCCATCGAGCTGGAGAACATGAGGTACCAAATACACTTGTATCAACGAGTTTGACCGGGAGACTGCTCGACATCACCATCGCCCAACAAAAGATCAGGGAAGTCTCTCCAGAACAACACCAACGTGGGGCGCAAGCTCAGAGCCGAAGGTAGTGACATTGCATCTCATGCGACAAATAGAGGCACCAGATGTGGCACACCAAGGGTCAAGACAGAGACACTGGCTTGCCATTCAGACCGTCATTTTTGAATTCACGGGGTTGAGGGAGGAGCTTCAGCTCAGCACACCCTTTCCATCGAACAATTCAAGTTCCAAAACTAGACCACTCGATCCACGTCTCGTCTTTCAAGAGCGTCCCTTTGCAGCTTCTCTTCCTCTACATGCTTAACCTCTTTGACCAGCATGCACAGTAGATGTAGAAATATCTTCACGGAACCATTTGCCGGAGTGACGAGATACAAGTCCAGCACGGTAAAGCACAGTCCGTACATACATAGAACGATACAAGGTACCATACCGTGTTGACTCGAGTGCCAACTGCTCTCACGTGCGAAGGGACCACGAAGGGACGACGGAGAGACGGTTGACTAGCCCCCACGACTGTAGACTGGGACAGGCACAGGTACATCTCAAGTTTAATCAGTGAGCAGTGAGCCGTGAACTTGCAGCAAAACCAGGAATGAAGGGCGCCATGAGCAGTAACGTTCAAATACGGTAGGATTGTAATTTCGCAGTGGAACGAGTATAAAGGGACTTAGCACTTCGTTGGACGGACAAACACTACCATGATGATTTATGGTTGTTTGATTTCTGCCTCCCTCGCTTACGTTTTGGCTGATGGGACAGACTGATCTCTACGCCAACCTTCAGAAACTCGACCGCAGAATTCCGTTGACCGTCTCGTCGATGAAGATAAGAGACCAAGTAAGAGGAAGCAGGAGACTCCTCGTGCCAGGAAGACCTCGTGGAGCGGACATAGACGTCGAAGTAACTCCCATGCCTGCATGTGTTCCCCCTTTCCTTCTCTGTCCAACGACCGGTTGTGTCGTCCTCGGTTGCGTGTGATGCTCCACGGCCCCCTTCTTCGCCGACGCTATTCGACATTCTGCTCCTGGCTCCCCTTCCGCATACCTCTCAGCCGTACCAGCCGTGTTCATGGCACGGCATCTCTCGCCGCACGTTTAATCCTCATCCTCGTCACCCTCCTCGTTGACGACGTTGAAGAACCGCAGCTCGTAGACGCCTTTCGAGGTGGAGACCACGCGCAACCAATCTCGGAGTTGCTGTTTCTTGAGGAATTTCTTGGTCCTAGATAATCGCAACGCACAGAGGGCGCGTTAGCCAGTCATCCTCATATAAAATGACACCACCGAACCATAGCCAGGGAAAGAGGGTATTGAGGTATTGAATGACTGGGACCACCACTTACAAATACTTCAAATAGCGGCCCGAGAATGGGATGTGGGTGACGACCTCGATCTTGCCATCCCCGACCTGCTTGATGTCGACATTGTCGCCGAGATTGCCCGTCCGGCCCTCGACCTTGATGCGATCGTGCAGGAACTTCTCGAATGCGCCGAGGTCGAAGATCTTGTCGCTGACGGGTTGGGAGCAGTTGATCGTGTACTGCGATCATGGGTTAGCGAGTGCGCCCAAGCCAGAGGTGTCGCAGGGAGTATGCTGATAAGAGTGGGTGGGTGTGTATTCGTACCTTGTTCGTGACATTCGCGCCCTTCGCAGCCTTCCCGCCCTTAGAGGCGCCAGCCTTTTGCGCAGTCCCGCGAGCCTATCCTCCGCCGAAAGAACGAGAACTTTAGCCTACTGCATGCTTGTGCCCCGTCGAGTCGAGTCGCGGAAATGAAACGAACAGACGGGGGAGCTCATTGCCAGCAAAGCCATTCCGTTCGGTTCGGTTCGCTTGGGATGGGCGGCCCAGGGAGAAGAGCGATGCTTACCTTGACGGCGGACATTGTGAGGATATGAAGATTTAAGAGTTTGAAGGGAAAATAGGTAAACGAGGAAGGGAGAAAAGGTCGCAAAGAAGTTGATATCCTGCGCCTTTGATGGGTGGGTGTGTTGCGACCTGCCAATTGACGATGGCATCGAAAAAAGTTGGGTTTGTGTGTGTGCGTGCGGAGGTGCAAACTTCGCCGCAGTTGCCTGATTGGGGTCTGAGGCTTGGCAGGGGCTTGAGATGACAAGACAAATGGCAACATCTGAAATAATGACAAGCACGGACAAGTATGATCTACCTCGAGTCATTAACCCAGTATGCCCACAAGAGTGTGCTGTCAGTGTGCCACTTACTTTGCCACCTGCTTGAAGTCATCTGATGTCCTTGGTACTGCTTGTGGAGCTCTGCAAACGTTTGAATTAATAACCTTTTCAAGTAACATGGAAGCCAATCAAGCCTCGTAACCAGACTTCAGACGGCAGTGAACCATAAGGACTTCATTTCGCGGCTTTTGGATCTTAACGCAATATTCTTCAAATTGACTACCTAGGTATTCATAATGGAGATCCCATCTGTCTCATTTGATAGAGATTCATGTTCTAGCAAGCACAATCACAAAATTGATATACAGCGGTATTTTCGCATTCAGTGCGTTACACCTACACTTCATCAAAATGGGATCCGTCATTCAGCAAGAATGCACCCTCACTAAGTTCCGCCGCATAGGCCAGGGTTTCTGTGGTTCTGTATGGGCAGCCGAAGGAGGCACTATGGCGATGAAAAGAGAGGATGGTGGTCCGGGGCGGTCTCTCCTCAACGACTACAACATGCACAAACTCATACTCGAGACAGCCTTACTGAGAAAAGTCAGCGTGTGCGTGCCACGATGGCCGGATTTCGTTAAGAACAACGATAGCTGGTGGGACGCGAATCTTGCCGGTTTCCCCGCTGGCTACACGACCTGCAACATACTCTGCGCCGAACGCATACCGCCACTGCCGCAGGAGGTGAGGCATCGTCTCATCGACCGGTACTGTCCCCCGGCGTCAGTTGCGATAATCAAGGCCAACGACGCCGACCGAGACTGCCTGGTACGCCCGTACCTCGGCCGGCGAAAGATCCAAAACGAGGCCCGGAGAGGAAAGAACTTCTTCTCCCTGCGGAACTACCCCTTGCATCTCAACCAAGCAGAGGATCTCAAGCTTCCAATTTTGGAGTACGCATATGCGATGGCTGAAATACTCGCCACAATGCACTGGAGTGCGAAGATCGACGCCAACGATATCGAGTTTGTGCTCGGAGGCGTCCAAACGCAAACAGAAATCGCCCGTAACAACTATACACACAGCATTTTGGGAACTCACTCTCTATGGGTCCTAGACTTTGATTGCTGCAAGGCGCTGACCATGGACGACGCCGGCATCGAGCAAGCCGCTCGTGCGTTCTTGAGGAACGACCCGTACTTCCCGCGCCCTTCAAACAGCGCACAATCCTCAGATGGTGCTCTGTGGATTGAGTTCCAAACCCGATATCTCGAGTGCAGTCAGAGTCTTCTCGCTGGCCACGGCGTAGCCTGTCTCAGCTTACCCGAGAAATTCACTGCACGGGTTACGGAAATGCACAAACAAGGCAAGATTGAAAGCCAGTGACAATTCCATTCACCACCGAAGGGCTATAAGCCGAAATCTTCACAGTCAGAAATTTCTTGAAACTCTTTACACGGTTCGGAATCTTCTCAACTCCTTCTCTTACCTTGTCTCCCACACCCCATGGTCCGGATCATTATCCCATTTGGGAATTCCCGTCATCTGCATTCCAGATGTCGTCTCCTCCAGCGGCAGCCTCGGGCGCACCTAGCCCGCTTCCTAAGCTATCGGATCGACGGCAACAAGTTTCTTCATACTCGGCCCGCACTCCCTCCTTCGATGTTCTAGCGATGCAAAATCTTCTCTTGGAGGAAGAGCTGGTCAAAGAGGCGGCAAATGAAACACACGAGCAGACTTTAAAGCGCCTCCTGTCTACGAAATCGGCTATTTCCACCACTTCTTCCTTCGCAGAACGTCAACAAGCATCAGCTGGCCAGCAAGCTGTATTTCGTGAGATAGGCACTGGCTCCATTGGTACGGTCCTAGAGCATCCAGGAACTATCCACGTCTACAAGTTTTCTCTTTTAGACCAGAACAACAAGATTTGGAACAATTATCTCATGGGGTTAAGGATCCAAAAGAGTTTCTCGCGTAACAGCTCGATTGCCGGCGACATCGAGATACCCCAGTGTATGTGGTTTGCAACCGCACACTCGCAATTCTGGACCAGTTACAAGCAGCAGATTCCAGCATCCCGGAACCCTGGAGACGTGCTCTGCATGGAACGCATCTTCCCCTTGCCCAAGATCATTCGCAATAAAATCGTCGATGTTTTCTGCCAGCTTGATCCTCCCGACCGCGAGCAGGCGAAGAACATTGCGAGCAACAAAGACTGCCTGGTTCGCCCCTACCTCGGTCGAAGCCGTGTCGCTGGCAGTCACAGCCGACTTAAAGCATTTTCTCTCCAGAACTATAAGCTTCACCTTGACCAGATCCAATACCTGAGGCTTGACGCAGAAGAATTTGCCACATCCATGGCAAAAGCAATGGCAATTATGCACTGGGACATCAGAATCGACGCCGCCGATATCGAGTTTGTGCTTGGAAGCTCGCCCACAGTAGAGGGTACGATACCTGTCCCACCAGAAGACCCTGAATCGTTGCAAATGGCGGTTACAAAGATTGATACATTTCGAGAGATCACGATATCAAACCCGAACTTTAAGCAACGACTAGTGAACCTTTGGCTTTTGGACTTCGATGCTTGCAGAGACATCAGCATGGATCCTTCTGGCGTTCAGCAAGCTGTCAGGGCTTTCTTGGAGAACGAGCCTTATTGTCCGAGACCTAACGGTGGAACGGCCTACAGCGACCACCTGTGGAGAGCTTTTGGTGCCCAATACCTGGCTACAAGCGCTTCGATCCTCGCAACGGCGAAGCCCGACGTCGCAGCCTTGCCGAACAGCTTCTTGATTGAGGTCGCCAAAGCTCTAGCCGAGCCGCGATCCCAGCCGTCCAGTTCTGGCCAGGGCCGCGGAAGAGGCCACTTGTCGGGGGAAGCTGTGCTTCCAAACTGGGGAGAGGACATGGGGGAAGAGGACAGCGTGGCGGAAGAGGACACTTCCGTGAAAGAGCTGAGCATGGGAGCGGGCAATTTCAGTCACAGTCACACTCTAGCCAGGCTTCTCGTGGAGGGCGCGGCTGGAGGGGTTGAGAAATGCAATTGGTGCAACTAACGAGTTGTTGCTTCACCATGAAGTTGACCCACGCCATGGCCTCATATCGACTGATTGAAGCGCTACGGTATCTGATGTCGAGCATTGAGGCACACATTTCTCGGGATGTGATGGACGAAACTACGAGGAATCAGGACAATGATACGTTTTGCATACGCTCAACTTGTGGTCTCGCGGTTCTCCCAAAAGTTGAACGTGCTGATCTTTTTCACATCCCAGTTCGTGGCTACGCCGTTGTTGTTATTGTTGACTGTGGCAACCTCCTGGAATCGGCCTGCATCTCTTTTTCGCTTGCTGTATTTCCTGGCGCACTCTTCCACATCGTCCCAATCGTCCGACTTTAGATAGGTCTTCACGGCCTTGCCGTCGTCGTGGAGTTTGCGAAACGCTTCGCGCACCCATGTGAGACAGTTGAATGCCGAGTCATCCCCACGGATAGGCATGTCCCGCAGGATGGACTGCAGGCGCGCCTCGTCCGTGACTTTGCAGACTGCGACACGAACAAGGCATTTCTGCGCCACAATGTTCAAAGGAATATCTTGCTCCTCGTAGAGATACCTGTCCGACTTCTCGTCAAGGTGGGCCACGTGGTACCGCGTTCCCTCGTCTGTTCGCCAGGCCGTTTGAGGCCCGACTACGAGAGCCCAGTGATACGAGTCACAGCTGGAGACGTTTCGGAAAGAAGAAGTCGTTGAAGAGCCTCCACGCGGATAAAGCGCAATGTAAAGTCGAGGCTTGTCCTTTGTGAGCTTTGTGGAAGGAGAGGATAAGGCGCGTAGGAAGTGAGGTTTCGTGGTAGTCGAGCTTGTAGAAGCCATTGCTCGAGCAGCTTATTATGGATAAAGTGGATAGGTGTCAGTCATACAGGAGAAGGGCAGACTTTCTCGACAAGGTGCAAGGCATGATTGCTCCTGACGACCTGCTTCACCTCGTATCGGAAGGACGAGGCAAAGCACGGCGCACTCGTCTTAAGGTGGGTGAGAGGATTAGGAACCACGAGAGATCTATCATGCGAGAAATGCAGTTGGCTCGCTTCCGGGCTCTCGGCTAAACTGTGGTTGGTGACGCAGACTGTTGGAGAAGATTGGTTCCTGCTGAGTGAGTCTCCTCGAAGGATTGGTGAGCGATTTCAGCACAAACGAGAGAGTATGGTCCAGGTAGTATGTTACCTCTACGAGTAGGGAGATGGAAGAATCAACTTGTTAGCCAGCCGAGTGGCCCGAACACGCGATCATCTCCGGCGTCACCAGCCAGTACAAAGCCTTTCGGTGACGAGGCCGATGTCTTGATGTATTTGTGCCATAAGGTAATCGGGCAAACATGAGACAAGTCTTACTTCAATGAGGATAAAGCAATATCCCTACAGTATCTACGGGGGTACCTGGCCGGCCAAGGGCCTCATCAACGGCCAAGAGCAAATCCCTGCTGATGGACGGGGACGAACAACTGGGAGGCCTTTCTGCCTGCTGACCGCTTGTCTTGGATACACCTTACAAGGACGAGATACTGGGAATGAATACTACGGCACATGGATGGTTCGAGTGTAGTTGCCGGATCTTCATGTCTTGCAGAACTTCGTGCGCCACATCAGCCCACGTCAAAGGGCTTGAGACACTAGCAATGGCGAGCACGGATATTCGGCGGATTTGGAAGTCCCGGACAGTGGGCTATGAAGATCGTAGAGTGTCAAGCCACAGTTTGCGGCGGTGCAGCTTACGAGGCGGAATGCTTAATTTCCCGAACGATGTCTTGATTCGTCAGATTGCGTCACTCAAGGGACAGCTGTGGCGTCTCAGGCATGACTAGCAGCCGCCCTGAGAGGTGACTTCCGGGGCCTGGCGAAGCGCGACGTCATGTGGCTCGATCATGTCCTCCTTTCCTTGGACTGTGCCCAGAAAGTCCGGGCTAGGCAGAATTAGCGGCCAAGATGCAGGCAGGATTGTTCATACGGGTTGGCCAGTGGGTGACTGCACGCCCCCCAGCCATCCTACGGGCAACAGGCTCATCATCTAAATAGGCCCGCAGTGTCACCCGTCGCGCAATCTGCCTGCCGTCTGTTTCCTTCTCACCACATTCTGCTCTCCCATCCCCTATCGCTTCATTCTAGATACCCTCGCACCTGCTTCATTTGATCCACGAGTCAATTCTCAAGTACGAGACTACTACAACACCGTCAACATGCCGTTCACCGCATCGTAAGTTGTTGCAAGCGCTTTCCGTCCCCTTCCGCGCAGTACGCCCGCAGAGCTGACACTCGTCTTCACAGCGACATCTGCAAGATCATTCTTGCCATCGTCCTCCCTCCTCTCGGTGTCTTCCTTGAGAGAGGTTGCAATGCCGATTTCTTCATCAACATCCTGCTTACAATCCTGGGTTACATTCCGGGTATCATCCACGCGCTGTACGTTCAAGCACACCATGCCAATCTTACAGAGACGCGCCGAATGCATGCTAATCGATCGAACAGCTACATTATCCTGAAGTATTAAGCGATGAGCATCTGCAGCCCCTCAACGCCCTCCGCGATTCACCGGCTTCTGGCAAGGACCGACCCAACCTTGTCACTTCTTGATATCCCTATTGCTTGTGATTCCCAGAGCATGATACACGTAAACCATCCACGGCATGCCTACCGTACCAGATTAAGCACCCAGATCGGCCTCTACGGTTGACAGAGCACACGGTTTGCTTGGCCACACGGGCAATTGAATCTGGATAGGGTGGTGTGACATGGACTACTGTACAACTCGTTTGCTGGACGGATGGGAGCACTTCCGTCCAACTTTGGCGCAACAAGGACATGCATGCTGCACGTGGTGTGGATGTAAACAGCTTAATTCAGCATAATGAGACAACTCTTTACCTCTCTGTCATTTGTTTCTATTGTTTATGCCGTTTCCCCGTGCATGGGAGAGCTCGACTGGACTAATTCCGACAGCCTTGTGGATGATGGTGAAACCAAACGGGTGCCTCGGAGCTGGCATATCCGGACCCCTCGAATCCAGTCTTAGCATTGGTTTGAAGCTGGGAATCCCGGCTTTTCGAGCTTCTTTCAACGGTGGTTGCGTCATCTGCGGCTCAGTCGAGTGACTTGCAATCTTACTACGAACGTCCTGGGTGATCAAACCTCGCCAATGTTGTCCTGAAGCAGGATGACAAAAAGCGCGGGATGAAGAGGAGGGATGATACAATGGTCCAGTCGGGCGCCAGGACGACCGCAACCAGCGCAGAGGAAAACGGAGTCCTAAGGATCGCGCTCCAATGTGCAGGACACCTCAAGTACATAGGGCAACGCAAGCCAGATTGCAGCGGTGACGAAGCTGAAAAGCCGCATCTTGTTCATCATCAATCTGCGAGGAAGCGCCCGTTCGCGCCCAGTCTTCCGTAACCGCTGGTCATCATCTGAGCCCTACGGGGATTGCCCATTCCCGGCAGACCAAGCCTACACGGTAAGGCTTGGGCACGTGACGACTCCTGACGGTCGCTTAGGACAATCCCTAACCGCTGGCTCGGCGACTACGCTTCATCCAATGCTTCACATTCGACCATGTGCACCATGGTGCTTCCGGGGTTTCAGGCTATACAACCTATCGTGGTTCAGTATCGAAGCCGCCATCGTCATACGACTGCGAGAATGTCCTGCTCAGCGACACAAATTTTACATCCACCCTGCTCGAGGGGTAAGGTAAGGCCAAAGTGTAAACCCTACGATAAAGAGCCCCAGATTGCCTTCGCGCCGCATATCTGCAGTGAGTTGCCCCGTATTGTCGCAGCCCGAACAACATTTCTCTGTTGTTGAACATTGTTTACTTGCAAGCCAGTCGCGCTGTGGCCGTTCACAGAAAATTTTCCGCAAACGGATCCTTCGAAGGCATGAGCCATCAACGATGACAAAGGCCAACCACTCGACATGCGGTACCCTACATGGTCCTCTCCGAGTCCGGCGCCGATTCTACACGATGGCTTCGAGCTCCGTGCCCGACAAGCCTCGACAGATATCTGCCTCCCTCAATCCATCCTTACCACAGTCCCAAGTTGCGCGGTCGGTTGCATTGTATCCTTCGCCAGTCTCAATTACCCAGGTGCCACCTGCACCAACACCTCAGATCTCAGCTACTTGTGCACACAGCAGAATATTGCTGGGCTCACAATTGGAGAAGGGTCCGTACAGTGCGTCGTGGCTTCTTGTACAGGACAAGATCAGCTGGACGTGGACGTGTATAATATCTGTGATGGTATAGCAAACGCCCAACCACGGACGGCTCGAACCATTACAGCTACAATCATTGGGAGTGCCACCTCCGCATCTTCCACCATGGACAACCTCCCTGCTACAATCAGCAATCCGTCATCAACAGAGGAGGTCAGTACGATTGTGATGGCCACGGATAGCCCAACCTGGGTAATAGCGACACCATCAGGGACATTGACGTCTACGTCTTCAACTGCTCCTCCTACTTCGGACATGTCTCTGGGACCTGCAGCAACATCTGGTGCCAGTGCTATGCCCAGTACAGCCTCCTCTAGCGGAGGCCTCACAACCCCTCAAATAGCCGGGATAGCCGTCGGTGGCGCTGCTACCGCCGTGATTGTTTTTGGTCTGTTCATGCTTGCGCTATGGATGCGCCGACGGCGTCGCCAACGCCGTCGAAGTCAGAGGCGCTCGAGGAGGATAGAACAGACACCTCCCCCGAATTATCAAAGCCCGCCCAAGGAAGCTTCCCCGACATTCAACAACATTGGCTCATCGCTAGCTGTGCCCTATGCGAACGGTCGCTTCTACAGCACACAGCAG
This sequence comes from Phialophora macrospora, assembly GCA_000835435.1. Taxonomy (NCBI): domain Eukaryota; kingdom Fungi; phylum Ascomycota; class Eurotiomycetes; order Chaetothyriales; family Herpotrichiellaceae; genus Phialophora; species Phialophora macrospora. Next base: position 1,696,916 of record KN846963.1, on the reverse strand, counting down.
CCAGTGGAGGAAAAGAGGAGAAGCTTCTGGCGAAAGAGCATTCGACCGGAAGAAATCGGCGTAGCTGTCTCGCCAAAGATACCGGGCGAAAACTCTCCTGTAAGCGCAGCATCCGAAGAGAGTTTCTCTCTCCTACTGCCCGCCGTGCCTATTACAGCACTTCGACCTGCGCCACTCGATCTTGAGGCTACAAAGGACCGCAGGAGATACCCACAACGGCCTGTTAGTGAGGCCACCGATTTTGATGATGAACCACAGATCAGCGCACAAAAGCCTGAGCGGATTCTTGTCGATAATCAGCCATTCATCCTAGAGAAACCGCCACTGGCGAAAAGACCACGGGGACCTCCACCGAATCTTAAGCTGCCAGCGGTGCCTGAAAGCCCTTCTCGAAATGCATCTCGCGCGCGAATCCCGCTGACACCGACGTACGACAACGGCAATATCGATTTCGTGTCACCACCGCGCAGCATTCGCTCTCCCATGGCGTCACAAGGACCGCTTCCCGTGGCCGAACGCAAGCTACCTTCATCATCAATCTACGCGAACCGAAACGTCTTGCGGAAGAATCCCCCTTCAAGACTACCCCTTCGAGGGGCCACTGGTTCGCCTGTTGAGCCTCTCACGCAGCCGCGGAATGCTCCCCGTCCACCTCAGGCAACCCCAACGACGCAAAAGGCAGTGACAGCACGAAGCGAGATCTCTGCAATGCGGAGACGGAGCTCCATCAGTTCTGCATATACCGAGATTGAAGAAGACACGACACCGGAAGAGCTAAACAAACAGCTCGGGCTGCGAGCCAACCCGCCAACACCTATCAATTCCACGAGTATGCAACGAGTAGCTCCGGGCCAAGAGAGCCCAATCAGGGATCTAAGATATCCTCAAATACCGCGCTCAGCGGCTGTATCGAGGCAAGCAGAAAGGCCTGCGCAACTCCGAGCAAGCCCCAGTCTAGTGTCGCCTCCGAGACCGGTCCCAGCCGTCCGACCAAGAAGGGACGAGCTGGTGCGAGCCGAGGCCAGCTTCATGCAAACAGATACAACTTCCTCGGATGGATACTATTCCGACTCGACCATCGAGTTTCCAATCCCACCCACATCCAAGACTCGAATGTCGAGCCTATCTCAACTGAGGAATAATCCCTCCAGCGGTAACAAGGGCATTTTACCTCCGAAGACGCTCACTTTTCTACAAGGACAGTCCTCCCTGGAGACGAAGACGGTAGATGTCATAGTGCCGCAGCGATCGCCATCCACCAAAGCTCGATTGACGCCGAGTAAATCGAGGACCGGGGATTTGTACCTGACCGTTGAGATCTGAGGAGTGATCTTGACGGGCAGTTGAAAATTTTCTAGCTATGTATTCATATTTTGTGAGATGTGGTCGCTTTGCACCCATCCGATGTACTGTAACGTGAAAAGCCCAGAGGCGGCGCAGATCAAATAAGCCGCTGAGACGAGATTGATAGAACAGAAGATACGAACATTGAATCGTGGTTGCTCTTGCATTGAGCTGGTGAATTAATCTTCGGCCGGCCTCAGTCAGGAACCGTGACGAGCCAGCAGCCTCGCCGACCCCTGCCTCCGCCCAGTTAGACAAGCCTCTTTCCACGGCCAAGAAAATCCTCTCTTCGACCTTGATTTTCGCGCGCGCCATCTTGATATATATCCACAGACGTTCAAAACGTTTGACAAGGTCTTGTGCCCCTCGGCGAGTGGTTGTTGGGACGCACGCTTTGTTCGCACTTCACCTCTGCGCCCCGGACACGCGCGTGTCGTTCGAGCTCAAGCGATGCTAAAAGGAGCCTTGCCTACACGCCGATGGAAAACAATAATTGACCTCCACCATCATGGCACGCTCGAGCTGAGACGGCAATTTTTCAAAAGGGTGGCGGTGAATGTCCCAGCCTCTGCAGAAAGCAAAGGAGTCGAGTCACCACACCCTGCAAAACCTCGAGGCGTTCCTCTACCTGGGCGATCGGCTGGGTCGGGGGCTGCCCTGGACCAGGCGAAATATAAGCCTCGACCACCTCGACAGTCCGGCGACAAAATCGTCCGCTACAATGATAGAGGCAGAGGCGTTCGAGAAGGATTCACCTGGTTCACGAAGGATCCGGCGCTCGTGGTGAGTGGAATGTCCGTCCTTCGTCAAATCACGATCCACTTTGTCGATTTGTGCTTATAGGCTCTAATGCAACCCTCAGGACCTAGGACAATTGCTATCGATCATTCCCAAGTACTGTGACAAAAGGAGACTGGTGAGGACCATCGTCGTGTTGGCAACGCCGTCTTTGGCCTCTTTACTTGAACCGGGCGACTTTCCCAAGGACCTTCTTCCAGCGCTGTATCAGGGGCGCCGATCTGAGCATGGCGCCGACACGATCGTCAAGTGCATTTACGGTGTGGTCGATGCACTTCCTGGACCTGGCCCGAGTTCCCACGGCGTAGACCGACACTCGCCTGGTCTTACTGGGACGGAAGGCCTTGCAGTCTTTCTGAGTTCCGATGATGGACGCTCCCGCTCTCTCTATGCTTCGGGGACAGCGCATGGCGACTCAGAGAAAGAAGCGGCCACGACACTCAAGTTCGCAACCGCGTTTACCCTAAGCGATCTTGACACCGGCGACGGTCAACGCACGGTCACTTCGCGGCATGTAAGCTTACCAGTTGCCAACACCATTTTCGTGAATGGCAAACGGACTACATTGTTCGAGGATGGCTGGAAGATCAAGTTCTGCCAAACCAGTGAGGCATCCATCAACTATCTATACCGAAAACCACTTGCCTCGTACCACATAGACCTGAGTTGCGACTCGGACGAGGTTGTGAAGGCGGGATCGAGTCCGCTTCGACGGTTGACTGAACCGAGAAAGGTGGTTGGATCAATGGGCAATGTCCTGGCCCAGATCCAAGTCGGCCCTGAAGCTGTCCCTGCCTCACAAGAGCTAGAAAAGGCTGTCCACGCTTTCATCGAACGCAATCCTACAAGCACTGCTCAAGGACCGCTGCTTGTCTATGCTCTTATACGCCCTGAAGCAACGATGACGCCTGACGAAGGTCGCAGAGATGGACAGCCATACCCTCCCGTAAGCATCCTGGAGGCGTTATGGCGAGGAGCAAAGCTTTTCAAGGTGTCAGGCGGTGGAGGCGGCTGGGGAAAGCGGCAAGGTCTCCTTTCCCTGGAAGCTGCGGTGAACTTTGAAGCCCGAGATGCCCAGTCGATGGCTGGATTCCCCGACCTCGACAGTGATCAAAGCATCGTGGAAGCCCTCGGATCACGTGGGATAATTCCCCCATCGAGCAGCGTGGAGTTCCTGGTGCACTCTCCGAGCCCGGCCTCTGCAGGGACTCAAGGTCAGAAGCATGCATCTCAGCTTCCCGAGAGAGAAACCTTGACAGTTATGCTGGGTACGAGCGCAGATCCTGACACCCGCGATGATGTGGTGATGGGTGCCGACAACAATGATACAGGAGTCCAATTTGTGCCTCATCATTTCGGAATGATCTCATATGGCGGTGCCGCTCTGAGCAGCACCAGTCGTGTCCCTCTCTCACATCTACCACCAACCAAGGGTACGGAGACACGTCTTGATGTGCCAAATTCATCTTTCATCCTTCATCCTTCATCCTTCATGGCGTCCGCCACGCCATCGCAAGCTTGATCCGAAGTCTCGAGGGCCGGGAAAGGACTCAGAAGCCACACGCAGGCCACAGTCTACCACTAGGGAAGTGTTCGGAGTCTTAGATGGTATTAGTCGGTTCGGGGAGAGCGAAAGTGGAGCGAGCTGAGAATTGAGGGTGAACGGCTGTGACTGAGCGACTTGCGAACGAGACTGGTCAAGATGTCAATCAGCGGCCTGTACCAAGCCAAAGATCACGCCGTCACCGAAACTGTGGCACGGATGTTGCGACTACAAGGCAAGCTATGCCGCCTCTGTAGAGATGCCGAAACATTGATCGATTGGCCCCATCATGTTATCCATGGCTGATTCATTGCGCTCTTAAGCTGGGTCGGGGTTGAGGGGCAGCATCCGGTGCAGGTCATGATCTTGTCTCAAGCACATCCACATCTAGTTCCTGCATCACCTGAAGCACAACCCCGAGGGATTCCATGAAGCCGTTGACGGCGACGCGAAGCATGCGGTTGGTGGTCGCACTATACTCAGTGCGAAGGATGGTCTTGTAGGAATCGTGTGTGCCACTGGTCTGGTCCTCAGCAGCGGCAACCACGGTGAATTTGCGCCGCACCAGAGGAGACAGCTCCGCGTCGACTTGTAAAGCGCGCATGGCGGTGGAAGCGAGGCGGGGGCTCAGCAGCGGGACATCAATCACTCTGGAGGGCAGAATCAGCGACTGGGAGTAGGTCAATTGCAGGAGCCTGAACGCACAGTGAGCATGGGAAGTCGGACTGGAGCGCGGGAGTCACCATGTTGGCGGTGCCTTTCACTCGTAGGGTCTGGACAAGGATGGGTGAGTGGGACAAAGACCAAGTGAAAATGTGTGGCGACTCGACGGCGCGGTTGCTGGGCAACGGCGTGTCAACATCGACGACGTGGTGGCATCCCTGTTTCAAGCATCCATTCCACATATTGCACCCTGCATCTCGCCTTTCTCACCTCACCACTCTATCCCCTCCAGTCAGTCGTCGCATCTTTAACCTCCCCGTCGCCGCTCCATACTCTTAGAGATCTATGCTGTTTTGCTCCATCGTTGCGCTGCGTCGTCGCAGTGATATGCCACAGAGCTAGACACATTCCAATCCCACCGCTTGTTGACAAGCACTCCTCCCGCCTTCTACGCCTCCAGCTTCTGTGCAGCTGTTTCCCGAAGCCCTTCTACCCGCACGAGTCCAGCACGACAAGCGATAGCGCTCACCCTCCTTCCTGACCAGCGATGGCGCCTTCGTTGGGGCATTCCTCCAGCTATGGCCAGGTCATCGAGTACATCCAAGGTAAATCCATTCGCCTTGAAACAAAACATTGCCCCACACTACGATGGGCGAGACTGACAACCACACCCACCAGACCGACTGTACCTAGCATCGTACACTCACGCACCTGACGACCATACTCCATTCCCGTATCCTGCGCAACCTAAACGATCGCCGCAGAAGCGGTCGTCCAAGGCACAACCGGCGCCCACCCCTTCCAAGCTGCGGCCACCCCCAGTCTACTTCACCATCGACGACACCTTGCTCTACAATGCCTTCCACGCCGATTTTGGCCCCCTGCACATCGGCCACCTGTACAGATTTGCGGTGCAGTTCCACGAGATATTGGGAGACCCGGCCAACAATGACAAGGCGGTGGTGTTCTGGAGCAGAGCTGACGCAAGAAGCCGTGCCAATGCGGCGTGTTTGGTCGCATGCTACATGGTATTGATTCAAGCGTGGCCTCCCCATCTGGCTCTGGCACCGATCGCGCAGGCAGACCCTCCCTACATGCCATTCAGAGATGCCGGATATAGCCAGGCTGATTTCATCCTGAACATCCAAGACATCGTGTACGGCGTCTGGAAGGCCAAAGAGGAGAATCTGTGCCAGCTGAAAGAATTCAACCTCGAAGAGTATGTCCTTCTTGCCCTCGGGCACGACGCACGTGCTGACTTTCCTCTTTAGATATGAGCGGTATGAACGAGTCGACCAAGGTGATTTCAACTGGGTGTCGCCTCAGTTTGTCGCCTTTGCGTCGCCGCAGTCGGAGCCTACCACACCCATCCCGATCTCCTCCCCAGCATATGCGACCCTCCCATCCTGCATCCCTGAGATCCAGCATGCCAGGATACCTGAACCGTTCAAGAACGTCCTGACCCACTTTGTCCAGCGCAATGTTGGCCTGGTCGTGCGACTCAACTCGGAGCTTTACTGCCCAACATACTTCACCGCCCTTGGCATCCAGCACATCGATATGATCTTTGAAGATGGAACCTGTCCTGCCTTGTCCATCGTCCGAAAATTCATCAAGCTTGCTCGCGACACGATTGCCAAGAAGAAGGGGATCGCCGTCCACTGCAAGGCTGGTCTAGGGAGAACCGGCTGCTTGATTGGCGCTTACCTGATCTATCGCCACGGCTTCACCGCGAACGAAGTCATTGCTTTCATGCGGTTCATGCGTCCGGGAATGGTGGTTGGTCCACAACAACATTGGCTTCACCTGAATCAAGGACAATTCCGCGAGTGGTATCTGGAAGATCAATGGAAGGCGAAGATGGAGCTGTCCAAGCCCTCGACGCCCCGGGGCATCGCGGCCAAGACCCCCATGCGTCTTTCGAGTGGTGCTCAGGTGGCAACACCCGAACGATCCAGCGCCCCGAGGACTGCGCTCGGTGAAATCGATGGCAATGATGTGGCAAACTCCTACTCGGATGAGAATCTGCCAGCCCCTACGCCGGGTCAGCCCCGAAAGTATGCTCGCATGGATCCTCGGCAACACCCATATTCTCGATCAACTTCTGGCGCCGTGCAGGTCAACGGAACCAAGTCTGAAGGTGAAGTCGTCTCCACGGAAACTCACCGACAAAGCACGAGCGGTCTTGACAGCGAAGAGGAGCTCATTCTGCAGAGAGCAGCATCACGGCGAAGCCAGAGCAAAAGCCCTGGTAGCAAGGGCAAGGCTAGGAGCGTCTCGTACACTACCACGACGACGACAGTGACAAAGTCGTTCGATCTTGGCGATACCGTGGGCATCTATGAAGACGATGGCGACGTCAATTTCAGGATGGAAGATACCAATGCCATCTGGGACGAGCTCGCACAGGAACAGGAGAATCTGAAGCTCAGCACCCGAAGTGAGAAAGCCGAAACCACCCGGAAGACCCCGAGATCTGCCAGCGGGATGGGTGCCATGGGTGTTGCAAAGACCAGATCCATCCGTGAGTCTCCTCGTCGCAGCGGTGGAGAAGACAAGATGAAGATTCGAAAGACCAGTGGTCGCGTTGGCAGTGCCAGCCATGGTCCAGTCAGCGTCAAGCGGTAGTGCTGCGAGACTCGTCACCACCTGAGCGTGAGCATATCACTGTGAATACCCTGCGCTGATGTGACGGTGGCCAAATTCCTTTCTTCACTGGAAGTGGCAATGATGGCGAACCAGCCGGCATCAGTGCACTCAGTCACGACGGCGTGGGATTCTGTACATGTACATGGATGGCATCTGGACTGGCTACACGTGCTGTGATTATGGAAACGACTTTGTGCTGGGGCGTGAATCTGGACGATGATGAAAATGGCTTTGTTTAGTCAGGCAGGGTTCGCCGCTGGAATGACTTGAATTCGATATGACATGGCACGGCGCACAGAGGAGCAAATTGTTTTAGGGGATTGTCATGGGTCTTTGTTCATGGTTCGCAGTGGCTATTCCAAGCAACGACGATGCAAAAAGGTTCAATCTGTCTAGGGTGGCTGGTTGATATGAGTCCACGGTCTGTATGGGCTCGGCTTGTACTGCATATTGAACTTGATTGTACTGCAATGGTTATTCATCGTGATCGACAGACGAGCCAGACAGGGCGCAGAACGGCTGCGCGCCCCGTCTGGGTGTAGAGAGGCAGAATTCGGTCTCGAGGGGACGAGTCGTACGAGTAGAGTACAGGCGTGAATGATGTTGTGAACACTTCGAGGAGGATCACGATAGTATCAGCTTCTCGCCCCTCGGAGGATCAATGAGACGTCTGTTGTATTGCCCTTGGCTTTACGTGGGCTCGATTACCGCTGAAACGCGGGTCGACAGCTACGGTAACGTCCTGTCTGTCTGACAATGTGGAGCGAAGGAGCGTGTGTGGGTGTGTGGGTGTGTAGGGTGAAGGAGCTAAACAAGGAGAAGGTAGGTACCTCGTAGTACTGTAACAAAGCCGGAACGATTTCCTCGGGAGCATCCATGCCGGACTGGTACATATATTGAAGCCGTTTTTTAAAAAAATACTAGAGCCTCCGAGGCAGATGAGCGAGATCTGTTGATGATGAAACTACAAGTCCGATTTTTGGCGTCACGCAGACACCGTCGGAATCGGAAAGATATATATATATGTACGGTATACCTTGCTCTGACAACCCCTCTGTGCAACAGTGGCGGCTGCTTGACCTGCCTGGGGGACCGCGCCTAAGGATGGACTGGCCTTCTGTCGCACGAAGATGCATATGTAAAAGGGACTTCTCAAGTGACTTCTAGATTTCCACCTCCACAGGCTTTAGTTTACCGGAATCGATGGGACACTGTCCCTGTGACTGCACCGGAGTAGTAGTCCTGGTCGACGGCATATGTCGAGAGGGAGGGCCGTCCAAGACTGGATGTTGTCCTAGCCCAACTGTCCTGGGAAGACACTGATCTTTGGGTACAACTCAATCATTCATAAAGGGCGCTGTGGCTGAGATGTCTGCTCTCCAACCCTCGATAGACGTGTTTCAAATCAAGTCGACAGTGCATCCGGGAGGACCGCAACGGATGAGCGAAAGACACTTACACGCTGAGAGATTGCCTCCAAACGCAGTTCCGAGGATGAAATCCAGCCTGTTTGCTTAATTTGGCGGGGGGCCATGCTCCTCTCGCAGGGAGAGTTCCTTCTCATAGATACTCAATAGTCCCGCTCAGAAGCCCTTGGAATGGACAATACTCGGTACCTCGAAGTGACGGTTTCAATTTGTGGTACGAGGTACGTAAGGAGGCTCGGGAGGATGGATCAGGCAGCGCGGTTTCGTACAGAGGGTCCCTGACCGCGTGACAGACCAGCGATATCGGCACCCATGTGATGTGCACGTGATAGCTTATCAGGCTGTCACCCGTCGTGCCTGTGCAGCGTTTGCACGGAGTAACTCGTCTAGACAACCACGCTTCGAACCGTTGTCGTTGCCTGTAAGGAGAGTGTTGCGGTGCGAAATACAGAATGGGCCCAAACCAGACATTTCGATCTGAATGCCTTATTCATCTTCGCTACTGCCTGCCACCATTGACCTCTGAACGTAGACATTAATTCGGCCTCAGTCTTGCGCAAAAGGTAGAAGATGAATTTCGGTGGGGATGAAATGAACGTCGATGAGTCTTTCACCACGGCGGTCCCTTGATTGCATTGGTCGAGCTACCTCTGTATACTGTAAGATACCCGTCAATGAGGCCGAATGCGATCTTGACCAGCGCGCGCAGAAAAGGCAGAGGAAAACATCCAGCTTGGATCCCTTGTTGCGAGGCATGGCGCCGTGCCAGGGATACCAAGGATACCCGTGTCCCGTACTCATAACTGTAGCTTGAGAGTGCCATAGTTGATTCCCCATCCCGTGAGCCTTTAACCCAGATTCGCGGCCTCATGAATACGATTCCCAGTGTACCGCCCATGGATAGACCAGGCCGTCACCCAAACGCCGCGCAGTACCAATCACTGACTGCGCTGAGTGAAGAGGAAAAAGACGACGCATAAAACAAAATGGTGACTGTAGTGTACTCTCCTCCGGCTTAACCCAGATCGACATGATAAACGTGGCCGTTTCCATGATATTCTGAGTGCATGGCTGCCAGTTATAGGCCGCGGAGCATGACAGTTCTCTCTCCCTCCAGTTTGGCTGCATTTCTCTCTTTATCCGCCTTCCGAGCGTCCGCCAGGCCTTCGCAATTATGAGATTCCAACATACGGTGTTTCCCACAGAAGCGCTTCTGGCAGAACCCGCAATCGCCGACGATGGGTTGAGCCGCCGTCTTGCATCCGTCCTTGGAGCAGCGAGGCCGGTTCGACTTCTTCTTTGGAGTCGAAGCGCCAGACGAAGGAGCAGGTGTGGACGAAGTGGGTGTCGGGGGTTGGATGGCCGTCATGTCTGGTTGTGGTTGTGAGGGATCGGTGGCTGTAGGGCTTCGCGACGGCGACGAGAGCTTCAGGGTTGATGATTCTTCGAGCTTGAGCTCGCCGACAGTGGTGGATGGTTCGAGTGGCTTGCCGTCGAGCATGAGCTGCACGTCGGCTGGTAGATTGGTTGATGCGGAAAGGAATTCGAGGACGTTGGAGACGGTGTGGACGGGTCGGACGTTTAGCTTGATCGCTGTTGAGGCATTTGTCAGGATACCAACTCGCGCGACTTCTAGAAGGCACTGCTTACTCTTGCCACCACTGATTTGCACCTGGATAGCCATGTTGTCGGCAGGAAGCTCCTTACTGGATGAGTTGGAGGCGGCAGAGCCTGATCTTGAGCGATTCATGTTGACGGTGAGGTGGATGTCGAGGAGACCAGCAGTGAGATGGAGAGTTTGATCAGGATTTCAGCTGAAGGAGCGGGTGACGGCCGTATGATGCAGCAGAATAGGCTCGTGACTGATGACGAATGCGGATGCTGGGGGAAGAGCGGAGTGTCGGCCGGCTAATGAGAGTGCGGTCCTAGTCCGGGAGATAGCGTTGACGAGGTCTTAGGATGAGCTTGATGAGGTGTTGTTGGGAGCGAGGTTCGTGGACGGTACGCAGTGTAGGAGTGGTAGGTGAGGAGTGAAGATTGCGAGAAGGGCAGAAGCGTGTAATGTATCGTCTGGCAGTGGATGGTACTCCGTCGTAGCGAGGCCCGAGTCAGATGGTCCGAAGCAGGGATGAGAGACAAACGATGAGGCAGCAGGTGGCTAGTTCATGTGGACTACAGTAGCGCCAGGGTGGCTGCTCTGGAGGCGATGGGATCCTACAATGTGGGTACGTATCACGTCTGGGTGGAGTGGATGGCGGATCCAAGGGATCGGATACTTTAGAACGCAACCAGCACATGGGACGAGCAGAAAGCCAGCTGCGCCAGAGAATACAGTTCGCAACCGAAAGACCAAGCGCGAATGACAGGAGCTACACGGCAGTGCGGTACTGCTGCCCCGTCAATGGGAACGCACTGCACCCGGAAGAGGCGAAGAGGGCTCGATTGTCAATGCCAGCGGAGAAGGCGAAAGACCATGGTCGCTCGTGATGAACAGATTTTCAGCCGGGTCTGAGGTCAATGTGAATTAATTACTCAGAGGCCCAGCTGTTTGTTGCCGATCCCTTCCTTCGACGCCCTTCGAAATCATGCGCCGCGAAGAGTGGCAAGGGCGACGGACGGTACTCGTACTCGTAGGCCTCGTCTGCCTCTCTTCATGGCCGTCTCACTTCATTCGATGCCATGCTCTCACAACCCTCTCAGCAGGCGCTCCGTCGGAGCCGTGCGCGATCTCCGCCCGACCCAGCCGGCTGTCCCTGAGGGTCCAGATCATTGCCCAGTTGGTCCGCGCTTGGAACCCTGGGCCCTCACATGCTACTCGTATGTCTGTGCTACTAATACTGCTGACCGCAGTGGCCGGGCGCTTGAGAGGTAAAGAGTAAACCGCAAACGGACGGCGGCGCTGCTATTCGCGAAAGTACACCAAAAGCAGGTCCAAATCTGGCCGACGAGCCAAGAGATTTTGACACATTTGCGTTTGTTGTCGCCTATGGCTTGCAGCAACAACAGCCCACATTGATTGTTGTCCTCACCTCATACGCAGTTTGCAGTTGGGCCGCGTCGTTGTAGAAAAGGCCCGGTTGGCTTCCTGCCCCCGAATGCGGCCTCGGGCATGAGACCGTTTGCTCTCGTTCAAACCCAGCCGGCGTGAGAAAGCAAACAAGTCTGATCACAAGCATCGTGTCTGCACCTGCTCGTCTCGTGTCCGACGCCGGTTTGCGGACGGCGTTCACCGTTATCAGAGCGTGTAATTTCCCAACAATCACACAATGGCGCCCAATTGATTCGAGATAACATGGTGATCATGTGCTCACAGTAATATGGAGGAGACATGCATCAAAGTGCACTTGCAGGTGGGACCCCGGTCAGCTCGCTGCTACTCGCCATGTTTGCTCTTCCTTTGCTGGGAATTGGTGTGGCTGAGAAAGTGGGAGACATCTGCAAGCACTGCAGCAAACGGTCCGACTACCGTGCTTTGCAACACAGCTCGTTCGCAACTCAACATGATTCTCCTCGCCGTCCCACCTTGCTGTTGCCAAGTGGTCAAAACTCGTGGTCGTTTAGACGGTTGATATATGCCATCGTGCCATCATTTCTCATGCAGTCATTCAAAGTTGCCGTTCAACCTTCGTACTCGGCTCTGACGCCGGGCGCCACCTGTGCTGTTCGATACAGTCATTCGAGGATCGATGACGGGAGCGCCGTCGCCAATCAAGCACCATCCGCCTTCCTCTCTCCAGCATCAGGATCAAGGTAGTCGTCCTTCTCAGCAGCCTCGTATTCTGCGACCAAGCCCATGACCACCTCCTTCGCCTCGTCGAATTCACCCAGACCCTCCGAGAACGGTGCTTCCTTCTTGTATTGCTCCAGGTATGCATTTCTCTTGCGCATTTTCTCGTACTGCACCACGATCCGCCTGAAAAGCGTGGCAACGCTGGTGTGGTTGGCAAGCATGAGCCCCGACACTCGGTGTGTGTTCTGGAGGTAAGGGGATTTCTTGGTCAAAGCCACCTGAATCGAAGCAGGGCCCCAGGGGATGAAGTTCGCCATGCGGCGTTCTCGAATGCGGAGGAGAGACTTGTGCACGTCTGTAGGATCGGCCTCGCCTTGAATGATGTTCAGGATAGAGATGTAGCACGAGGACTTTGAGGGATTGATCGAGACCATTCGGTTCTTGGGTTGCAAGAGGCGACGCATCACGTCGAGCACCGTAGTTTTGCGAACCGTCTTCGCCTGGTCCACGTTGTCGCCCGTGAAGGGAGTGTAGGCGGTCATCAGGAAGTGGCATCGTGGCGTGGGAATCAAGGAGGCAATGATCCCCACGAGGTCGTTGTGCATGTAGCCCGGGTACCTCAGCGTCGTAGTCGAAGCCGACATGACCGTCGAGACCAGTTGATTCGTCTGTTGAAAAGAGGGCTCCTGCACGTGCAGTCTCTCGGACGCGATGCTCGACAGTGCGCCGTTGTCGAGCACCACGACGCAGTCGGCGTTCTGCGTCAAGCGCCGCATGGTGAGTAAACTGTTGTAAGGGTTGACCACGACGTCGCCGGTCGCGGTGTCCGGAAACACCGAGTATGTCTGGATGATCTTCTTGGGGAAGCGATCGTTCATGCGCTCGAGGAGGTATGATCCGAGGCCCGACCCCGTGCCGCCGGCGATGGAATGCAGCAACATGAACCCCTCGAGCGAGTCGCTCCCGTCGGCCTCTCGATCGATCATGTCGAAGATCTCCTCTTGCACCCGCTCGCCCGCGGCGTACCCGGCCGCCCAGTTGTTGCCTGCGCCCATGCCATGCTCGCCGATGAAGAAGTTCTCCGGGTTGTAGATGTTCTTGTACGGCCCGCTTTGTATGCCGTTGATCACGCGCGGTTCGAGGTCGATGAGGATCGCGCGCGGGATGTAGCGGGTGTCGTCGGACTGGTAGAAGAAAACGTCCTTGCGGTCACCGCCCTCGGTCGCGAAGTCTTCCAGGTTCCCGTCGCGCGAGATGCCGTGCTCCTGACATAGCTGTTGCCAGAAGCGAGACCCGATGGCGTTTCCGCACTGGCCGGCCTGGATGGTAATGATCTCGCGAGGCATGGGGAGCGGCGTGGACGGTTGCTGGTGAGGGCTATGGGGGAGAGGGGGAATGGGTAAATAGAAGCCCAAGTGTGCGACGCGCGAAAGTCACGCGTCGAAGTGGGGGGCTGAGAGACGAGGTACCTTATTCACTTCAAGAGAGCTTCAGACAGCTACGGTTGAGATTTACGTTGCCAGCCTGTTATCACCATATGATCATTGATGACGCCTTTTCGATGTGGTCCATCGTCCCTAGATTTTTCACGCCGTCAACCATGACTCCGTCGTCTTCAGCGACATCCGTCCTTTTAAGAGATGTGGTCGTCTTTTGTTCATGTGTCTACCCAACGCCGATGTTCTGACGGTCTGGTCCATCCCTCGAGTCATAGCTCCTCTACCGTTTCGGCTGCCTTTGCTCGGATGTTCTTCTTCTGAATATACTGCTCTACCGTCTCGGGAAATTTGCGCCTAAACGGCCGGGAGAAGACAGCGATCAAGGCCCACACATATATCGTGTACAGCCACTGGAACCACGTCTGCTTCACTGGCGGTTCCTTCTGATCGTCCCACCCTTCACATATCTCCCTGAATCTCTTCGGATCATCTGTGATGACTCCAGCCAGCCGATGTTGAATACACCATTTCATGAGATTTGTGTCGTTGACCGTCCAAGCATATAGCAATCGATTCGCTCTGCGGACGTCGCGCATAAACCGGGAGCCGAATGGGCCGATCAGGGCCTTTTGAATCATGCTGAACGACACATTGGGTACTTTCAGGAATTGCCTCGCGTAGACCGTGGAGAACCCGATATGCGAGACGGGGAAGCCGGGCAGATACTTGGTACAGAGCGGAAGGTATTTGGCAGCCCAAATCCCCAGGATGACTCTGTTGTTCCACGGCCGGGCCCCAGGGTGAACAGACGCCAGCGTCTTGGCGATTAGCCTCATTACATCGTCGGAATTGTTGTCCAATTTGATGTCCAGGAACAACCAGATATGCTCCAGGCCGGGCTGCGCAATGTACTCGAGCAGGTCTTGAAGCCGTGGCATGGGTACGTGTGGCTCACGAAGCGTGCGGACGCTGCTCAAAAACTCCCAGTCACACTCGATGATCTTCTCCTTCGAGCCGAAGCATCGTTTCAGGTCAGGGTCCTACAAAGTCAGTGACACCGCCTCATGCGTAGGGTGGGAACTTACATGAGAAAGAACCACCACGTCGTCCTTGGTCAGGTGGATATCGGTTTCAATGGCATGTGCCCCTACTTGGACGGCACCCACGAAAGCGTTCATCGTGTTCTCGGGATGTTCGGCCTTGAAGCCTCGATGGGCGATAGCTTGAGGCAACAGCTGCTTGCCATGCCCATACATTGTTGGTTGTGCCCAGCTTGCTACTTGACCATTAGAATGGGAATTTGAGCCATCGATCGGGGAGCCGGCTCACGCATAGGAAAGTCCAAGTCTACGTTTTCACTCCGAGACTGAGAGCCATAACTCTGGTACCCGTTTCCCAGCTGGTCCGCTCCCTCCTTCAGCAACGGGTCGGAGGCCTCAACATCCGTGCGGTGGTGCATATTGAGTTGGCGTTGCTGACAAGCGGTGGCAATCTTTCTGAGAGGGTTTGGTACCTCAAACACAGAAGCACGCTTCAAAAAGGGGACGGCTAGTCAGAGTAGTGGCGACATCGACGGTGATTTGGAGTAAACGTGCCGTGGTGAGCGACGGGTCCTCGAGGCGACTGGATTGCTACAGAGCCATGCTGCTGGCCAGTTCTGATAATTGAGATGACTCTTTAAGCAAAGAGTCCGGTGCTGAGGTCTCGCAGAACATCGGAGCACGGCCGCTGCAGTTATCATGCTGAATCTGATGCCGGAAAGGCGGGATTAAGACTGTATGGAAAGTGCGAAGTGGGTGTGCTGGGTCCGCCACCACAAGCGAGGGTACGAAAGGCCCCGAGATCGAGGACTGGTGGAAAGGCTTGACGCTTAGTTGCCGGGAACAGTCAGGGAAGGCTTGTTTGAGCTCCTGCGTGTCTGGCATTTGTTTGCTCGAAAGAGTCAGCTGTTTCTGGAAGGCCCGGAAAGTTTACCAATCGCCGTGCAAAGTCAGACCGACAAGTGCCGAAACTGGGAATGCTCGAGGAGCGGAAGCGCCACTAAACCCCCCTAGAGTGGAAGCTCGCCGGGATGACCACCTTCCGAGATCCAGGGCTCAACAGGAGGCCGACGGGAGCCTGGAGCCCCGCAGAAGAATAAGCCGCACCCTGTCCATCTGCCACGTTGTCCGTGTTTCAACCCCGTTTGGCCCCAGCACATGGCAGGTCCCTGTTCCAGGCACAACATCACAGGTCAGCCCAGTGCTTGCTGCCTCTGGTCCTGATATCTTCGTGCTTCGGGATATCGAGTGCTATCGGACACGGAGTTCTCAGGATGGTAAAATTGCTCTAAGGGTCTTCTACTCCCATACCTTATATGGAGCATTGCATTCGCAACGGAAACCAACAGAGCTACTAAGATAGCCGGACTGAATTGCGCTCTCCGGAGGACCAAACCTGCCTCCCCTGATCTGGGCGCAGCCTTGCAGCTTCATTCTTGAGGCTCAGTGAGGATTTGGAGGTTGCTGTACGAGAGTGCAGAAAGGAAGAATCAGGTTTCATGTCATGGTTCGATCAATCAATTCAGTACTTTTCTTTGGCCGCCTACAGGTATCTTGCACATTGCGGTCTTCCCCCTTGATGAATGGCGCAGGCAATTGCAATCGGAGAGCGACACGCCCGCTTGACCATCGTCGAATCACGAAGGTTCAGGCCCTGGAGGACCTATCTTTGTTCAGAGACGGGGGCTGCGCGGAGATAAGTCAGCTTGTTGAGAGATCAACCGGAGGAAATTGTGTTACCCCGAGTGTGGTCAGGCTTCCCTCATGTTAACCACACATCGGATGCAGTCGCCGGCATGCATATCATGGAAGGCTTCGTTAATCTTGTCCAAGGGCTGACGGTGGGTGATGAACTCGTCCACTTTGAGCTTGCCGTCCAGGTAGTCTTGGACCAGCCCGGGCAGTTGGGTGCGGCCCTTGACACCTCCAAAAGCGCAACCGCGCCAGACTCTCTGTACATCACCCAATGTCAGTATTCATGTCAATCGAGGACAGCCTTGGTAAAACTTACACCAGTGACGAGCTGGAATGGCCTCGTGGAGATTTCGGCACCGGCTGGGGCGACACCAATAATGATGGACTGGCCCCAGCCTTTATGGCAGGCCTCGAGTGCCGATCTCATAACTTGGACGTTGCCCGTGCAGTCAAAGGTATAGTCACAGCCGCCGTCGGTCATCTCGATCAGCTTCTCCTGGATGGTCTGACCATTCAGCTTGGTGGGGTTGACAAAGTCGGTGCCGCCAAACTTGGAAGCCCATTCCTTCTTCTTGTCGTTGACGTCGACCACAATGATCTTGCCGGCACCGTTCTTAACGGCGCCCTGGATAACCGACAGACCAACACAGCCCGCGCCAAAAACCGCGATATTGGAGCCCTTTTCGACATTGGCCGTAATGACGGCAGCACCGTAACCTGTAGTGATGCCGCAACCCAGCAGACAGGTCCTGTCCATCGGAGCTTTGTCGGTGATGGCGACGACGGAGATGTCGGCGACGACGGTGTATTGCGAGAAGGTGGAGGTTCCCATGAAGTGAAGAAGGTCCTGACCCTTGCACTTGAACCTCGAGGTGCCATCGGGCATCACACCTCTACCCTGGGTGGCTCGGATCTTGCCACAGAGGTTGGTCTTGCCAGATATGCAGAACTTGCATTCCTTGCATTCCGGCGTGCTTTCAAGGTCAGTTGCCGGATCCAGTGAGAGAAAGGACGACGTACTAGAGCGCAACGACATTGTCCCCGGGCTTCACGTTGGTGACACCCTCTCCCACGGATTCGACGACGCCAGCACCTTCGTGGCCCAGGATGATAGGGAAGGCGCCCTCCGGGTCTTTGCCGGACAAGGTGTATGCATCTGTGTCTGATTTCAGCTCCCGGCTCTTCCCCGTGACATGCCATGCATACCCGTGTGGCATACGCCAGTATAGTAGATCTGGATGCGGACCTCGTGGGCCTTGGGGGGAGCGACCTCGACGTCTTCGATGGACAGGTCTTTGCCGGCCTCCCAGGCGACGGCAGCCTGAACCCGGTCAATTGCTGCCAGCAACGAGGCGACGTGCACGAGAGCATACCTTGCAAGTGATGGTCTAGCGAAAACCCGTTGTCAGCACAAACCCGAGTCGTCTGAAGCACCGGGCGTGGCTTACCTTTCCAGCAGTGTCGGCCGGCATGATGAATGGATGGGCGAGTATCGGTGCAGGAACAATGAATGAAGGAGTCAGGGAGATCACGTAGAGCAACAGGAGGACGAGGATATATCAACCATCAAACATGCCGAGTGGGGTTTTTTGTTTTCCTCACGCCGCGACGCAGCCAGCGATGAGCTGCTAGCAGGTGGGGTTCGGGGCAGTGTGTCGCTGTGACGAGGTGCCAGGGAGGGGCACGGGCGCCCATGTCATCACTCAGCTCACTATCCGGGATCCCTCCCGATCATTTTCGTGGTAGTTCGCGGAGCTTGGTTCCTTATGTCCTGCCGAACCCGGGATTGGCTGTGGTGAGTGCGCCCTGAGCGCGAGGTGAATGATCAGTTTGGCACATTGCCATCGCTTCTCCATATGCCGAGATTTCGCCCTTAGTGACGCGCTATCCTCGTTAGTCATTCCCATCCTTGGCTGCCGGCAGTGCGGAGAAAATTTCCTCAACGAGAAAAACGACACCGACCTTGTGCCTCTTGGGTTTTGCTCGTGCTAGACTCGTCGGAAAGCGTCCACCAGCGATCGGCAGTTTACCCATTGCCGCGACGCTGACGACCATGAATGATGAGTGGCCTCAACCCGGACCGGTCGGCGCCTCCCACAAACACCGCGTCGTCGTCCAGCATACCGCAATATTCATGGCAGGCCTACATTCCTCCACTAACCCCGGAGGAGGTGCGTCCACGAACCCCGGAGCGGCGACTACCAGCATTTGAGGACGATGGATTAGGCTTGGCGAGTCCTCTTCGTGGACTGGGCCCCCGTGCGCCAGTACACACAGCGACTTCTCTGGAACAAACCTTGTCTGCAGGGCATTTCTTCTCCCAGTATCCATCTCAACAACAGCACCCAGCTGCACCAGCTCACAACCGATTCTTGGCCTTCGATCGACCCCCGTCCCAATCACGACTACAGACATTGAACCATTCCTCAGCACACGCTCAAGAACCCGGGGCTGCCGTGCAGGACACGCAACTGTACACTTCAATCTACCCACCCCCGACCAGTCAAGCGCCTGATCGCCTCTCGACTCACGTTCCAGATCTTCCCCAACAGCAATTCCATCGTGGAGATGATCCAGTGCAGGGTGTTCCTCAGCGTGAGGCCCGAACATGGGGGCAGCCGCCGGCTGAGGTTGAGCTTGGGGGACTTTCCAATGCGTTCCTGACCCAATCTGACGAACAGCCACCGCATCCGGACGCCATGGATGCTGGCAGTACCATCGCCCCTGGTGGCAGGAAGAGAGGCCGCCCAAAAATCCCAGTTTCGGACCGTCAGCCGAGGAAGCGACGCAAGAAGGGAACAGGACAGCCCGGTGGATGGAGCAAGGGCATGAAAATCGGTCCTCGACCTGCCATCGACCCTGGTCCTGAATTCAACGCGCTTTACACGCAGGCGCTGGAAGCTTTCATTGACGAGCAAGACTCCGACAAGGCTCTCGAGCTAGTCAGCAAGGCCGTCGCGGTCAACCCAGAGATCTACTCCGCTCATGCTCTCCGAGCCGAACTCTTATTCTCACGAGGTGAAGATGAGAACGCTCTGGCCACCCTCTTTCTGGCCGCCCACGCAAGCCCGACTGACCCTGAGGTATGGTTCCAAGCAGCGTCTGCGCACCTCGAACGGTTCAAGGGTAGGCGTGAGGTTGCTTTGCAGCAGGCCAGCTACTGCTTCTCCCGAATCATCCACGTCGGCAGTGCTAGCGACAGACACATTGAAGCCCGTTTCCAACGTGCTGCTGTCAATAGAGAGCTGACTAACTATAGCAAAGCCATGAGAGATCTGGAGGCTATTCTTGAGGTGATGCCCAGAAATTCCAGTGTACTGCGACAGATTGCAGAAATATGTATTGACATGAGGGACATTACCCGGGCGAAAGAGGTGTACGAAAACACTCTGACCTACTACCGAGAGAATGGTATCGAAGAGGAGGAGTCTTTCTCCTGGGCCGACATTCTCGTCTACGCCCAAATCCTTGCCCTTGAAGAACCACCCGAGCTAGCCATCCCAAACGCTCTGAAAGTGCTGAAACAGTTATCGCGCTGGCTACTCGGCAGGGCCGAGGAAGCCTACTGGGACGAGTTTACCAACGACGACAGAGAATTTGACTCGGATGATGAGCCTCGCAGAGCCCTGGTATCTGAGTTTGTTCCAGGCAGATACCCACCTGAAGCATACGGTGCGGGACTTCCACTAGAAATCAGAGTCAGACTGGGGATGCTGCGCCTGCGGCAAGGTCAGGAGGCTTTGGATGAAGCGTTGGCTCATATCGAGTGGCTCGAACCCGAGGCCAGGGATGAGGGCGCAAGCGTCTACGAGTACCCTGATTTGTTCTTGGAAGTTGCCGAAGCCTTACACGAAGCTAAAGAATACGATCAGGCGTTGCGCTACTACGAAGCCCTGAAAGAGACCAACGCGTATTCACACACGGCGTTCTGGCTGGGTATTGGAGCCAGCTCCTATATGTGCGGGAACAAGCTGCAAGCAATCGAATGTTACGAGGAGGCCAGGCAAGGGGATGAGAAGTCTGTAGAGGCCTGCAGTCAGCTCTCTAGACTCTTTGCTGATTTCGGCGACAAGGAAATGGCGATGGAGAACGCTCGCGAGGCCGTTCGCCTTGCCGAGAGTTTACTCCCCAACCATGGCAAGCGCAAGTACGAGACGAAGGAGCTACGCCATGCCCGCGAAGAAGCAGAAAAGGCACTCAAGGAAGCTTTCCAGCTTTCGGGAGACTATACTGGCGGGGTGCCGGTTGAGCGGATCGAGAGTAAACTAGACATGGTCGGGAGAGGGAGGCACAGAAAGCGATTGCCAAAGAGACCGCCAGCCGGGGCGAAATTGCCCGGAGAGGGAGATAGGGACAATCGACCCGAAGATGACTTGGAACATGGCGAGGACCCGCCACCTGATAATGTGCAGCAGATGGCAAGGATGATCGCTAAGAAGGTCGCAAGAAACAGACAAGATCGACCCCCGGCTCGGTTCGAAGCTGCACCGCCAAAATACGAGTTCAGGGTGAAACGACCCACGGCCAAGGAGAGGGATGCACGCCGGACCGATGCAATCAATGGACTCTATCAAAGCCTGCTGGACAGCACCGAGGCTATGAGGGACGGCGACGAGCTTGCCCAACATACATGGATGGGGTGTGCCGACACGCTCCTCAAAGACTTTAGGGGCAATCGCACCTTCTACGCCGACGATCGGATCATGAAGGTCAGCGGCCTCGCCCGTGAGGCGTTGCTAGAAACCAGGAAGAGATGGCAAGAACAACAGGGACCGAACCAGTCCGAAGGACAAGAGGTCGACCCAGACATCCCGATTCCCTCAGTGGAATCGTCTATGCCGACAGAGTATCGCGAAATCGCCTTCTCGGACTGGCTGGACATCTTCCTCGAATACGCTCTTCTCCTGTCGCACAGCCCCGATCCAGATGCCCAGCACCGCTGCTATACCACGATTGATGCCGCGTTAGGCTGCATCATATGGAAGCGCGACCCCCAAACACTATTGCAAATCCATGTCACATACCTTGCATGTGCTATGGCCCTCCGGGACGAGGACACGCTTTACAACGTGGTCTTACGGTGGTTCCTGAAGACGTACGAGTTCAACCACGACGTGTACCGACTGTTTGCAGCCATCAACCTGGTGTATCCACATGAGCTCGATGCGAGCGGCAAAGAAGGACAGATGAAGAATGCCATGTTTCGCGGCCGGTCGATGCATCAATTCGTCCTTAAACAGCTCCTCCAGGCAGATTCGTCCTTGCCCAAGGACTATAACCCTCCAGAATTCGGGCCGGTACCAGATTTCATGCGGAAGGGTGTAGATGGTGAAGAGCAGAACTTCCGTATCAGAGACGACCTCGCAGGCACACCCGCATCCAAGAGTGCTCGCAGCACAGAAGTCGGTGAGAGAACTGCAACTCAGACTCCAGGATACGGAAATACCCGCATCAGAGCAAGCACTGGAGAAACTCCCGGGCCCACACAACAGGCTGAGCAACGACAATCAGGAACCCCAGGATTCGCGGATCAACCTGAACAGCAGCCTAGGGCCACTTCCCTACAGCCAAATGTTCAGCAACAGCCTTCGGAAGTCACAGAACTAAACGCCCTCCTTCTCCTTCTGTACGGCCAGATCCTCAACGCAGCAGGCACCCTGACCGGTGCTTTGAACTACTTCTTCCGCGCACAATCCCTCGACCCTGAGAATCCTGTCATCTTACTGAGCATTGCGTTGAGTTATATGCACCACACCTTTATGAGGAAGTGCAGTAATCGGCACATGATGTTACTGCAAGGATGGGCCTTTTTCCAGCAGTATGCGGATGCGAGACGGGAGTGGGCACGAAGAAAGATGCAGCCGCAGAAAGGGGAGAACGGCGGGGTGAGCGAGAGGCAGCTTGATCTAGAGGGTCTGGAAGAGTTGATCGAGCGAGAAATCGAGTTCAATCGTGCGCGGTGCTACCACATGCTTGGGATGGCAGATTTGGCTATCAGGAGCTACGGGAAGGTGCTCTCTCTGGCAGTTCCCTCTCCCAGTGCTGGCCAGGAGGGCAGCCTGATGCACACGGATTTCACCATGGACGCAGCGTATGCCATGTCTACGATTTATGCAATGAGCGGGAATATGGAGATGGCAAGGGATGTGACGGAGAAATACCTCGTGGTTTGACGCCTTGGAGTGGATGGATATGCATGGTCGCGGCGCAGAAGCTGGGCAGCTTCAAAAAAGTGTGAAAGGCAATGATACCCCTGTGACGTGAAGGCCTCTAAAGAGAGCTATTTTATGTACAACATTGAACGATCTTCCAACTTGAAGGTCTTTTTCAGCCCACATCTTTGCCCTGCCTCGCCATCTCACCCCACTCAATGCGTCTTGATCTTAATCTCTAGACATATCGCCCAGGTCTCGGATCGTCCGTTTCACTTCACTCACTGGCTTTTACTCGCAACCAACCTTTCCACATCGGCGACACTCTGCGTCAAAATCTGCTGCAGCACCTTGGGGTTTTCCAGCTCCTTGGTCACCTTGGCGATAATGCTGTCGGCCAATTCCTTCTGCTGGCGCTGCTTGACTTGGCCTTCGTAGCGAACCCAGCTGTCCAGGACGGTCTTGGCTTCGGCGGCCAGAGCGGTGCGCTGCTCGAGTTCGAAGGCTTCGGCCTCGAGGCGGGCGGTTTCCTACACTCTCCAGTCAGTAAACGATTCAGCGCCCTTTTGTGTGCGCGTGGGCGTATGTGGACAGTTTGATTGTACATAGGCCCCCGCGGGGCAGGGAGGGGGGAAACAACGTATGTTATGTACCTTGGACACCTCGAACAATTGCTTGGTGATTTCAACCACATTGCTCAACGGCTTGACTTCTTCAATCCTGGCCTTGACTGCGCCAGCGTGATTTGCCCGCGCCTCGTTCAACAGGTCCTTGATCCTCTGGACTTGACCGTCGGCCCAATCGCTGTACATCGGCCCCATGTATTTGAAGATGCCGTAGAAGACGGACAGCAGGCAGAAGGCCACGACGGACTCCTCGTTCAGGACGTAGAGCTCATTGCTGATGGCCCAGACGGAAACGCCGGCGCCGGCGGAGAGGATAGCGGTCTTGGACGCGAGAGACGTGCCGGGAAGGGCATCGATGATGGATTGGGCGGCTTTCTTCGGATCTTGCTGGGCCGGTACGTTCGACTGATACCGGGACGTGGTGAGAGGGGTGCTAGCTGCGAGAGCACGGAGAGGGACGACAGTTGATGGGCGGAGTTTGCTGGCTCCTGCAGAAAAAACACATCCTTGTCAGCACGTTCCCTCCTTGTTGGTCATTGCGAGCTCGGGACGATTGCGAAAGAACTAACCAGCCACACTCCTCGCCAGTCTGGACGCCATTGTTGTGGTGATATCTTTGCGTGAGCAGCGGGTCGTGAAGCTCCCTGACGTTGCGAGAATTGATCCTGGCCGATTGAGAGAAGCTCGGTTGAGCGCTAAACTGTATATGGATTAGTGGGATAATACGGCGCAGGAGTTCGCCATCAGCTCAGCTGCTGCAACGACACGAATACTCCTCCCTACAAGCAACCTACTGTTATGGCCGCACATATTTCCTGCCTGTGCATGAAAGCATTCGCTCCCGCCACTGCAGACTACCTTGATATTTGAGGAGAGTGAGGACTACGTTCTCGCAAGCGCGATTCCGAGGTCTTTGCCAGCAGACGAGGTATAAAAATGCCTGAGCTTGAACTACAATGTTTGGGGCAGAGTTTTATGTACCTTTGCTCTGGAGCGAAGGTCGCCTGGGAGATTCGGTCAAGAAAGTCGTGTTGCCCAGTTCGAACGTTTTGCAGAAGGGGCGTACGAAGAGGTCTGGATTGTCCGTCCGGTCTTCTCCACAGAGTCCTTCAACTTTACGTATGCATCCCACAGTGCTTCCGCGATTTGGCCTATGCTGTGACAGAGCCATGTTGAGCTATCACCTAGGCATTCACCAGGTGCTGTAGCCCGTAACCTTGAACTCGGCTTGACGGGCAGTGAGATGAACCATGCGCATCTTTTGCGACGAGACGCACTTTGCAGGAGCCAAAGCCTTCCGACAGTTGGTTGTTAGTACGATGTGCAGTATTGCCAAATGGTCGGAAAATGTGGACAGGTCTGAAAACAGGAAGGGAGATCTTCGGCGGAGGCTGGGGTATTCGAAAAGCACCACAAATTAGCATGTCAAAATTGCATGTGATAGCCTGCACTCGAGGACTTTGGTATGGTAGATGAGTGATGCAAGGGTTTGTGGTCAATTTTGAGAGAACTAGTGAGCGAGTGAGCCTGGAGTGAGTACTGGGTAAACCACCCGGTGTCCAGTCATGAGCGCGACCGCCCAGGCACGTGCCGAGTGCCCCTCCGTGCCTCCCTGCCATCCCTCCTTGGCTTACACAGAATTCTCCACCTGCATGTGCAGAAATAATCTGGCTCGACAGGCGGGTTCGCGGTCCATCTCGCCTCGAGATAATAGAGCACAACACTGACCACATTGAGCACGGAAGCCTGGAGGTTACATCCTTTATAACCTGGGAGCAGTGCTCTCCCACCGCTCTCGACCACCGCTTCCCTTGTTCCTTTCTTCTGCTTACTCGCCCACCATGCCTTCCTCGACCGCCATGGACGGGTACGCCGCCCAAATTGCGGCGCCCATGACCACCGCCCAGCGCAAGCAATTGCTCAAGCAGCTTCAGGATCCCGCTTCTATCGACAGTCTTCGCCGGCCGGAGATCTTGATGGATTTCTTCACCGACAGTCTCGACATGCGGGACTTGGGGCTCGCAGTGCCGGCACTTACGGGTCTGTTCCACCTTATCACGAAAAAGAACCTCGATTACCCTGCATTTTACCCTCGTTTGTACGCCTTGCTTGATAAGGATCTCCTGCACAGCAAGTACCGCAGCCGGGTTCTTCGGCACTTGGACGTCTTCCTGGCCCCGACGAACCACTTGCCCGCGGCGACAGTAGCGAGCTTCATCAAGCGTCTCTCGCGACTATGCCTCTTTGCCCCTCCCTCGGCCATTGTGGCCATCATACCCTTCATCTACAACCTCCTCAAACAACACCCGACCACCACGTTCATGATTCATCGAAACCCGTACCCTCCCTACACGAAATTCAAGCACAACTTGGGCAACGATCCCTTTGATCCGAACGAGCCCAATCCACAACTCACCGGTGCGATCGACTCCTCGCTCTGGGAACTCGAAACCTGCCAGTCGCACTACCATCCCACGGTCGCAAGCATTGCTCGAATCATCTCCGAGCAATTCACGAAGCAGCAGTATAACCTCGAAGACTTCCTGGACCACGGCTACGCGACTCTGCTGGAGAGCGAGTTCAAGAAGAAAGAGAAGAAGCCTCCCGTGGTGGAATACAAAATCCCCAAGAAGATCTTCTCCTCCGACGAGGATAGTGAGGATGAAGCTGTTGCTGGGCAGCAGCAGATGGACCAAATGCTGGACATGTGGGACTTCGAGTGATAGGGCACCTGTCTGCCTGCACTATATGACGAATCACGACAACCAAGAGAAGATAGACATGGACCAAGCCAAAATATAGATTGGGAGGCACCTGTGCAATGCGTTTTAGCGATTCTTGATTTGGAGGATAGCTGAGGAAGATGGTCTTTACTTCAATGGGCACAATGGCAGAAGGGCAGATCATCCCGATAGAGGCATAGAGTAGACATAGACTTCAATGCCAAGGTAACTCATTCTGGACACGAGCGATGCGATCTCGATGGTTCTCCTATGAACTGTTCGCAGTGAACGTCGAGTCAGTACCGAGAGTCAAAGGCCAAAGGGGCAAGATCAGGAGCAGGGCACAGTGATCCATCACAAAGAACGCACGGTCATGCGAACCACGTCACACGACCAATTCTCCGAGCAAGTAAAGAGAGAGCGGTCGGTCGACTTAAGAAGCAAGATGAGACGAGGTAGGTCTGGATAGAATGTTGCCCTGCTGAGGCTGAGACCAAGGGCTGCGGTCGCAACCAACAGGTCTGTGCCCAGGTAGGGAATTTATCTCATGGTCCCTACAGCATCAGCCGTGTCCAACGTACAGGAGAATCCTGCATTGATGATCGTCGCCCTTCGCACCTCCACCGGAGCATTGTTCCTTCCCTAGCTCTCAGACGAGTTGCAAGCTTCGATCCTGACACGAACATTTTCATCCAGGATCACCAGGTCAAATCACTCTCCAAAGCAACACGTTATCTACAACGGTTGCCCGCTCCTCACCCTCAATCCGGCCGAGCCAATGGCTGCATTGCATTCGGACTGCTCTCGACGGGGGCTCCCGACAGGAATGTTACCTCAGTCCCCGGCGAGGGAGTTGGAGCTGGAAAAGGGTTCGGCCTGGAGATGTTTCGTGTGTTCAAAAGGACCAGCAGTAGCGCTTTTTTTCTCGACTCCATTTCGGCATTCATCAGGGACACAAGATAAGAGAACCACAGCTCAAAGGCATTGGTCGACGCTCGCCCTCTGCTAGCAGCCCTCGCGCCCTTTGGATGGCTGGCAAGACCGGTACCACCACGCGCATGAAGTGGTAGGGGCGCATTTTCCTGCTCACATACAGTATATTCCTACTAGTCTCTCTCTCAATGGTACGGATTCCGCAGCCGAGGTGACGAGTGTAGGTTAAAGTGGCAGGAACCACTCTGCCGTGCGCCTATCTCTTGACCTTCTCCTCACCTAATCTTCACCTCCCCTTCTGTCTGTACGAGTACGCAAATCGGACAATTCGTCATAATCAAGGGAAAGTGTTCCTCGCTATGCTGTCGAGCCTCGTGCATGATGAAGCTTCCTCTCGTGTCCAAGGGGGATGTCGTCACTGACCGGCCAAATCTGTTCAAATCTGTTCGTGGGCCCCTTGCATTGCGAGGACACGAAGAACCAAACTTGTCAAGAGTCTATTTATGCCCCCTTCCAAACAATGTCAATCTGTCCTGCGTCACGTCGGTGCTCACTTCATCTCAACTTCTCCTTTGACTTGTTTTCTTGAACTTGACGCATTGAAATATCCAGCACCTGAAGCAATCCAGCGGTCGCACGCGACTCTAGATTCTCGAACTACACACGCTTTTCCCCGCTTGACCGGTTCAATCCCATCCCTCCTTGACTGGAGGCGCCGCCGCGACGAGTTGATGGGACTTGTGCCCATTTGCAAGAGCGCCTAGATTCTGTATTGGTTTGTTTCGTGACCGAGCGGTCTTCCCAAACAAACACGCCTTCTCCCCTCGTTCGTCTCCACCAGCCCCGTCCAGATCTCCACAATGGGGTCATCTACCACCTACTCAAATACCGCCGTTATTGCCGAGTCTGCGACCTTTCTCGGTCTACCAAAAGAGGCTCGACGCATGATTTTCAAGTTCATCATTCCCAAGATCCAAATCTATTGCCACTATGAGGGTCCCTATTCCGAATTTGATCATACAAGTAAGGGGAGAATCGAACATCCGGAGAGGAGGTGGTACAGTTGCGGGTGGCATTTTGAGACTGCATTACTCCTTGTGTGTAAGCAGGTCAACCTGGAGGTGAAATCTGTCATCTTCAACGCTCCTGTTACCATCAGTGGGCACTGGAAGGGTGTCTTCTGCCCATCTGACTTCCCTCCCGGATGGGATGTGTCTTCCAGAATCGTCACGGTGGACCCAGGTCGGACATTCACCCTCTCCAAGTCTCGAAGCATTTACGGGTTCCCTTTCTTGGATCCTGCAAAATGCCCCAACCTACGGACGGTTTCGACGAGCATAGGTCGCTACATTTGCCGGGGTTACAACCACCAAGTTCTGTACCCTTTCAAGCTGCTTCCAGTCATCTACCAATGCTTGCGGCGACAGTTCGAAACCACAGAGTACGTGGCCACCGTGCAACTAACCAACCTCGAAGCTATATGTGATGCCGATGCCCTTCAAGCCGCCAAAGAGACAGATCTCCTCATCAAAGAGAGAAACCTGACGTTCAAATGCACGACACTCTTCGAAGTTGTCTGTTGGGAAGATAGTGCGTGTGATGGTGAGCCCTACCGAGAGTGGGACCCATGTTATGATCAAGGGCCTGATTTCCAGCATGATTTCGGTGTAGTAAGTCCCTTCAATCTGGCATGTTGCATTGCGCACCGGCTTTTCCTGACATGGTGTTAGCTCGTCTTATGGGACAAACACGGGCTGAGACTCGAAGGCATGCCGAGCCTGGATAATTTTCTTAGAGGGCATGATCACAGGATGTGCTTTGACAGGAATACTCGGAAAGCCGACGAGCGGTTTCCTCAAGGCCATACAGTCTGGTGGCACGACAGAAACAATGGCAGGCTTTCTCGGTGGTTCAAGTCCCAGCAATTGGAAGAACCAGAGCACCTCGATCGGAAGAGCTTGGCGTCCGAAGAGGCGACGATTCCAGTGCATTTCGATTAGCCTGCCAGGTTCGACACCGTTCAGATCTCCAAAGCAGGTACGAATACAAGAGTGCGCTACGTAGTCAAGCCAGGCACCCCGCCAGCTTTTGTGCATCAATGACTCTGTGGCCGCGAGCGAGCGATGTCATGCCGCGAAAGTCGAGGCAATCAAGCAATCCATATCTGATGAGGACGTCAAACATGGTCGACCTCGAAGACCCAACATATACGAGGTAATTCTGACTTCTCTGTCATCACCCTCACGCCCGACAGCCTCCATGTAATCGGAGGTGCCGACCGCATCAACTTCCCTTCACCCTCCCGAGTTGAGATGGACGTTGTACGAGCTGCGTGCCAAGCACTCGTGCCATGATTGCCGGTTCGTCGTCACTCGCACCAGTAAAGTCGCGTGTACGTAGTGGTTGCAAAACCTCACCACGTCGGAGGAGTAAGACGTGACTGAAATGATAGCGACGACAATATGTTTTCCCAGCCATCTCCAACACAGGCGCTCTCTATATATCTGGGTTGGCGAACACCAAGTTGAGGTGGATAGCCTTCGCGACCGAGTATGCCTCCAAGCCAGCCTGACCGAGCTCACGGCCAATGCCGGACTGCTTGACACCGCCAAAGGGGACACGGAGGTCGGAGTTGTTGCTTGAATTGATCCAGACCATGCCGGCCTGCAGCTCTCCCGCGACCCGGATCGCGCGTGTGATGTCGTTGGTGAAGAGGGCACTGCCGAGCCCGTATTCGGTGTCGTTGGCGAGTTTGAGCACCTCGTCTTCCGAGGTGAAGGTGGTGAGGGTGACAAACGGGCCAAAGATCTCCTCCTTGTAGATCCGCATGGACGGCTTGACGTCGCTGACGATGGTGGGTTCGATGTAGAATCCCTTGCCGTTCGGTCGATGAGGCGGTGTTCGGCCGCCCTTGACGATCACGGCTCCTTCGTCCTTTGCACACTGCACATACGACAGGATCTTGTCATACTGGACCTTGGACACTTGAGGCCCGTGCCAGGTCTTGGCCTCAAAGGGATCACCGATGATGGAGATTTGGTCGGTGTAGGCCATGAAGAGCCGGAGGAACTCGTCGTAGATTTTTTCGTGGACAAACACGCGGGAGGTCGCAGTGCAGATCTGTCCCATGTTCGCCATGATACCGAAATGCGTCCACTTGACCGCGTTCTTCAGGTCGGCGTCGTCGAAGATGATCAATGGCGATTTTCCTCCGGTCTCGAGCGTGATGTTTTTCATCGTCGCTGCCGCGGACTTCATGATGGCCTTCCCCGTCAGCGTGCTTCCGGTAAAGGCAATCTTGTCGATGCCTGGGTGCTCCACAATGGCCGAACCGGTCTCGCGGCCGAGACCGTTCACGATGTTTACGACGCCTGGCGGGAATCCGGCCTTGACGATGAGATTCGCAAGGTACAGAGCTGAGAGGGGCGTTTGCTCGGCCGGCTTGAGGATCGTTGTGTTCCCGCAGGCGAGACAAGGACCAAGCTTCCACGCGGCCATGGCCAGAGGATAGTTCCACCTGAGGGTGCCATGTCAGTTAGGAGGATTCGGGGAGGTCGTTCTAATCGGGAGGCTACTCACGGGATGATTTGCCCGCACACACCTACAGGTTCCCTGACGGTATATGTGAACTTGTGGCGTTCAGTCTCGATCGTCTGCCCATAGTTCTTGTCTGCCCAGCCACCGTAGTACCGGAAGACAGAGAAAGCTTCTTCGATGTCGCCGAGCGCTTTCGTGTAGGGCTTCCCACTGTCGATCGCTTCGATGGTGGCAAGGGTCTCTTGCTCTGCTTCCACCAAGTCTGCGAGCTTCATGAGAAGCTGCCCGCGAGCCGTCCCCGCCGTCGCCTTCCAAGGACCTTCAAAGGCTGCACGCGCGGCCTTGACTGCCTGGTCGACATCCTCGGCCGTGGCCGTGGAGACGGAGCAGATCACTTCTTCGGTGCTGTAAATGCATGTGTCAGTCAAATCAACGTGATTATACTATGTTGGTGGCACTCCTTGCGTACGCTGGGTTAATGCTGGCTAGCTTTTGGCTGGCCGGTGTCTCGACCCATTGGTTGTTGATGAACAGTCCAGTTGGTTGGAAGAACTCGCGACCATTTGGTGCTTTGATTGTCACTCCCGGTGCCGACATGGTGTGAATTCAGCAGTCTTCTAACGAAAGGACTGAGGATCGATGGATTTCTTGGGGGCAGGGAGCGGGTGGTTGATGTGCAGGACTCGGTCGTGTTCAAGTATCGAATTGCAAAGCCACACCTCAGGCTTTTTTTATCGTTTGGACTCGACTTTGAGGACATATTCGGTACATCGCGGGGCCCATGAGAGGGAGTTACTCCTTCCAGCATGGACGCGACTGTGACGGTGGATTTCTGGCGGTAGAATTGCGGCGGTGGGTTTGTGACGGTGGATCTGTGACGGAAAGAGTCTTGGGAAAGGGTGGTCGGAATGTTGACACGATCCCAGAGGTCAATTGCTCTACGATAAGCGGGGAACACAGGGGGGTGCAAGGCGTGCAGTAGCGCCCGCTCGCTGCAAAAAGTGGATGACCTCCGCATCGTCGCCGCTGGCTTTCCCTTTTGGGACAAATTGCGAGGAGCGCGCCGTGTGCGACGGGACCATTTTCTGTCGGGCCGCAGGCCTGTGAGAGTGTCGCGTGGTTCGAGTTGGAACCCCGACATCTCGCCCTCGATGCAAGGCCTTGTCTCCCATATCTCGTCAATCTACCCGCTTTTATAAAACCCTGCCAGGCCTGCGACACAAAGAGGGCTACGGGTCTGGACGCCGCGACCTTCTCGACTTCGACCTCATATTGCATAATACAGCCATCACGGTGATTTCGATCGCCTCCAGCAAGGGGGACAGAACATACGCTTACCATGGCGGTAATTCAGGTCGATGCGCTCGTCGTCGGTGCAGGGTTTGGAGGGATTTACCAGACGTACCAGTTGAAGAAACTCGGTCTCAAGGTCCGGTGCATCGAGAAAGGTGGCGGCGTGGGAGGGACTTGGTACTGGAATCACTATCCCGGGGCCATGAGCGACACGGAGTCATACCTGTACCGATACTCATGGGACAAGGAAGACCTGATCACCTATCCGTGGACGACGAGATATGTCTACCAGCCAGAAATCCTCCAGTACCTTAACCATGTCGTCGATCGACACGATCTCCGAGACCTCATCCAACTGAACACCGAGATGAACGCCGCCCAGTGGGACGATCAACTGCGATCTTGGAGGGTGACTTGCGCCGGAGGCACGGTTTTCGTCGCACGCTACCTGCTCAACGCTCTCGGGTTACTCTCAGCACCATACTTCCCGTCCATGCCCGGGCTGGACAGCTACACGGGTCGCATAGTACATACCGCGTCATGGCCGGCGGACCTGGACCTCCGCGGAAAGAGGGTGGGCGTTATCGGGAACGGGTCGACGGGCGTGCAACTGATGACGGCCATTGCGCCCGTGGTGGGACAATTGACCTCGTATCAACGCCATCCGCAATACTCGGTTCCTGCCGGCCAAAAGCCCGTCTCGAAAGAGGATCGGCAGTACATCAACGAAAACTACGACGCAATCTACGAAGGCGTGTGGAAATCTAGGGCCGGTTTCGGAGTCCCCGAGGTGTCGACGCCGATGATGTCGGTGTCGCCGGAGGAACGTCAGCGCGTCTTCCAGTCGCTCTGGGACCAGGGCAATGCCTTCCGCTTCCTAAACAGCGGGTTCGGAGACATCATGTTGAATGAAGAGGCCAACAAGGAGACCTGCCGCTTCATCCATTCCAAGATCGATCAGATCGTGCGGGACCCTGAGAAGGCACGCCTGCTGAAGCCGAAGGAGCTCTACGCGCGTCGTCCGCTGTGTGATACCGGCTACTACCAGATCTTCAACCAGGACAATGTCAAGATCGTCAGTCTTCAAGACACGCCCATCATGTCTGTCGTCCCCGAGGGCATTCAGACGGCCGACGGCCACATCCACGAGCACGACGTCCTGATCTTCGCCACGGGTTTCGATGCCGTGGACGGGAGCTACCTGCGGCTGAATATCCAGGGTCGCCACGGGGAGACGCTGAAGCAACACTGGGCGGGAGGAGGTCCCATCGCCTTCGGAGCAGTCGCCGTGTCCGGGTTCCCCAATATGTTCATCATCTCTGGGCCTCAAGGACCCTTTTCCAACTTCCCCTGCTCGATTGAGTGCGAAGTGAACTTTATCACCGAAATCATCAAGCACGCCGAACAATCCACGGCCAGAACTCAAAGTCAAAGGCCCAAGATCGAAGCCAAGTTGGAAGCCGAGGAGTCGTGGGTGGATGTCTGTGTTCGAGCCACGGAAGGAAGTCTGCTCAAGACTGCTGCTAGCTGGATCTTTGGTAACAACGTCCCGGGACGAAAGCCGACGGTGAAGTTCTATTTCCCTGGACTCAAGGGTTATCTCGACATGACGGCGGAAGAGAAGGCGAAAGGGTTTCCGTCGTTTGTACTGGAATGAACATCTATAATCATCTTTGGAAAACAGAGAGTCCCCTTTTACTTGATCGCTAAGGTAGACATGGAATGAATTTCGGGCTTCTATCGACATAGCGCGTGAGTGAGCCCAGGCCATCTATAATAATGCCCGGAGGTGTTCTCCTGAGCCCGCAATCTCGGCCAATCTGGTCGACAACCTGACCATCCTCGCGGGTGTGATTTGATACGGCGGTGGGAGCTCGGGCGATTCCTTCCCCAGCAGTTGCTTGGCCACTGCTTTCCCACACCTCCAGGCATTCACCATGCCGTAGCCCCCGTAGCCGGCGGAGATCCATTCGGCGCCCGTCTGCCGCTGCCCGGCTCGACGAGAACCGAGCGCTTCCTGGGGCAGCAAGCCCACCAAGGGCACCGCGTCGAGGGAATTGCACAGGATCCCCGTCCATGACGCCTGGAGGATCGGCTTGCCGGGCCTTTCTTCGCCCCACCCGTCCCTGCCAAAGATGACGGGCAGGACGCCGGTCAAATGGCTCTTTGCGGGGATCGATTCTTCGGCGTCGGAGGAAACGCCGTGGATGCTCAGGCCGCCGTCAAAGCCACTCAGCTCGCCGCCGCCGATGAAGATCTGGTCCGTGTGGGGGTTCTGGCTGAGATAGTCGAACCCGTGCTCGTAGTTGAAGCTGTACGATCGTCGGCCCTTCTGGTCTTTGAACGCGCGTCCGGGATTCTGCACGCTCATCTGCCCGCGGCGCGGCACCAGGATCCCCCGCAGATTCGGCACCAGGTGCGCGGTATGGCCTTCGGTGCAGTGGACGACGTGGCGGGCGCGGATCGAGCCCCGCGGCGTGGTGAGGAGGTAGGGATAGTCGGACGACGAAGGATCCCGCGAGATCCGAAGCACGGGGGTGTTGGTTTCGATGGAGAACCGCTCTGCACCATGCTCCTGCAGGAGTTTTTCAAAGATGCTGGTGACCAGGCGATACGCCCAGACGCCTCCGGTCTCGCTGAGGAAGCCGCCTTTGGCTCCGTGCAGGCCATAAACCTACATCCACATTCCAACGGGATCAGCCACAGGAGGGGACGAGAGCGCACGCACGCACGATGACTGACTGACCTCTTGTATTTCCTCTCCGAGCATCTTGATGCGACCCGCGAGATCGGGAAACGCGGCTTCAAAGTTGGCGTGCATGTCCCGGAACTCCTGGAGTTTCTCGTCGCTGAACACCGTGGCGACGGTCTCGTCCCGCCTCACCTCCGTCTTCTTGAACAGCTCCGGTCCGAGTTCGCGCGCGGCGGCGGCCATCTCGTCGTAGTGGCCCAGCTGAAACCTCACGATCTTCTTGGCGTCTTCGTCCCCGTACAGCCGCCGGTATTTGTCGAAGTCGCGCACCGCGATGCAAGTGATGCGCCCGCCATTCCGGCCCGTGGCACCCGAACAGACCTCGCGCGCCTCGAGCACCGTCACCGTGCCGCTGAGGTTGCTCGCCAGCAGTTCCTTCGACACGCTGCACGCGGTCATGCCCGAGCCGATGATGACGATGTTCCGCTGCGCCGGGAGTTCGCTCGACCTGATCCCCAGGAGCTTGTCATGGCCCGGCTGTTGCCAGAACGACTTGGTCGGGTTGGGCACCGGGAGGCCGGGGTCTTTTCGCAGTCGGTCATACATGGCTTTCCTTTCTCTTGTCGCGCAGCTCAAACCCGTGAATAAGGGCGAGGCATTCTGCCACCTGGGGATGTCACCATATAATTGACCGGATTGACGACGGTGTATGTCGGTCCCGGACTTTCCCAGCCCTCGCTCGCCGCAGTTTGTCAAAGTTCGAAATATATCTCGGAGCGTGTAATATCAAAGACCTAGTGGCCTCCACTTACCGTATTGGGGCAGTTTGCGAAGAAGGGGCCCCATCACATGAGTTCGCTTGTTCAGAGCGGACCGGAACTAGTAGCGAGACTTGCCCAAACCGGAGCTCCAAGTGGGTCGCCTGGAAACTCAAGTGGATCGGGTCTTATCGGCGTCCTCGTGGCAACCAGGCTTGCCTGTCTCAGACTTGATGCGGGCATGCAGGAGGATGTAGTATGGTTCGAGATTCTGGCCATGTGCAACGCGGATGAGAGCGATGAGTTACCAAACAACGCAGACTATTTCCCTACAGCGACGCCTTGGGAGGCTCGAAGACGTACTCCGACACCAGTTTGGCCACTTCCCGCCCCAGACCGAAGCTGTAGACAAACCCGCCGGCTTCGGTGCCGTAGGCATGGACGACCTTCTGGCCCGACACAATCTCCTTTTCGATCCGAACACCGCCGTCCTTCTGCTGGATGAAAGGATACACTCCGACGTGGTCGCCGATGAAGTCGTAATCCTCGAGATTCGGCGACTTGAACACATCCGGCTGGTTCTCGTGCTGGCGACGCAAGATCTATAATTCCGGGGGGTGACAGAATTAGATGGGAAGGTCCATCATCGGTAGGCAGGTAGGTCTCATGAGGAGCTCAACTCACCAGTTTGCGATCCTCCTCGTTGACCGTGTAGTTCTTGACGCCAAACTTGCGGATCCCTCCAATGTAGATGGTGCCGTCGCCCCGACCAAACGCCGTGGAATAGTACTCTCCCATGTCGCCGCGGCGGATGTACAGCTTGTTGTACCCGGGCATGCGGATGCGGATGTTCTGCTGCTTGACCGTGACGAGTCTCTTCTCCTGCACGTCCTGGAGCGCCACGGAGCCCCAGGCGGTGGCGTTGACGAGGACGTCGTGGCCCATGTCCTTGAGGTCGGCCAGCGATCGCACGACGAGGCGCTTGAACACGACCCCCCTGCTCTCCAGCCGGCCTCGCAGCCAGGCGATGAAGGTCGGCGGCGTGATGACGATGGTCTGGTATTCCACCCCCCATTTCGCGCCCTTGGGCAGCTCGCTCGCGGGCAGCTCGCGGAAGTCCGGCACCGTGTGTCGGTACCAGATGTCGTCGACGGAGCCGTAGTCTTGGATTTCTCGCATCGTGACCTTGCGCGCGCTGGATTCCGGGTGTCGCCCGGACACCTTCCACAGCGCTGCCAACCCGTCCAGCTGCAGCTTTTGCTCGCGCGGCGTATTGTCATGCACGCCCAGCCAGATGGCCCCGGCCCACTGACTGGTGTATTCGTGGTTCATCGCGTCGCCCGGGAGGTGTTCGCCGACAATCGTCACGTCGTAGTCGCGAGGAAGCTGGCTGGCAATCGCCATGCCAACGATTCTGCCGCCGGAGAATTAGTTGCCGGACAAAGTCGCCGTCATGTCTAGACCACCACTGTACTTACCCGGCTCCCAGAATTGTCACTTTGGTCATCTTGCTGGGTGGTGAATTATTACTCGAGTGTTCGGAACGAGGGCGTGTCCAGCAGCCATCGTCGTCGTGACAGAACGATCCCTTATAGTGATGGTGTTTTATCACGCCGCACATCATTCGCATTCGTACTCTATACGGTAAGTGACTATCTTAGTGTGGCCCGCCTCGAACCTAGCTGCATGCGCACGAGGCCATGTTTCCTCCGAGGAAGTGGATCACTCGTCTCTTCGGTCCATGCTTGTCACATTGTAATGCGCCGTCACGTCCTTGGCTTGAGTCACTGCTAAGGATCTGCTCAGATCGAGGGTCCAAGGATGTTCACAGGTACTCGAGTACTAGTTTCTATCGGTGACTGTCTAAGATATCGCCGTACTCGCTGAAGAATCCCTCCACTGTCATCAGTGTGGCCTGATCACCACGTCCGGTCGCTTCACACGCTTTGCGCTTCAACACCCTTGCATTTTCATGCTCCGTGGGTCGCCCGTTGAAGAAGTTTCCCCCCAACTCTTGCATGAGGTCGTAGAGGCCGTTCACCTCTTCGGTTTTGGACGCATCGTCGGTCTCCAAGGCGCCTTTCTCGATGGGAACGAACCGGGACGGCCGTCCGGTTGCTAGGGGAATTGGCATCAGATTCGGGTGATCGGGGCTATGTCGTGGAGATCAACTCACCTGTTTGATGTGCGGCCGTCATGTCGTCGAAGCTCGTCGACTCGGAGACGGCGTCGATGTCCTTGCCGTTCCACTCGTCACAATCCAGCAGAACGCCGTGGACAATGTCGCCGTAGTCGTCCGCCACCGCCAGCCAGGGGACCGACTCCGGATCGTTGCCCATGCGCGGCGTTTTGAAGGTCATATAGCCGTCGTCGTCAACGACCATGGCGAACCCTCCAAACGCGGCCACGTATTTCTCGTCGTACGCATTCTCGAGGAACCAGCCCGGGTTGACCACGGTGGCGGTCTCCAGCTTCCCAGACCTGGCACACTCCATCATGTAGTCGGCGGATCTTGCCTTGTCTGTACCGTTGCCCCCGGGTCAGTCACGTATTCAGGTCGTCTGAGAGAGGACAGGTTCTCACGTACCGTCGAACGACACGACGGACATTTTGCCGTTGGTCAGCTTGGTTGCGTGCGGGAGTGAAGCAAATATCATGTGTTTGACACCCGCGCGGATCGCACTGTCCATGACATCCTTGGTCACGTCGAACTCGGTGGGCTTTGTACCCGTCTTCCATCGGTATTCCTAGTGCATATGATGCTTGATCAGACTGACGTCCGGGGTAACCATCCCGGGGGGTTAGAACAATTCAACCACCAATCGACCTACAGGATTGTCCGAATCAATGTTGATGAAGACGGCCCAGCAGCCGTGGAAAGCAATTTCCAGCGCTTGTACGTCGCTATTGCTGGCCGAGACGACCGAGACTCCACAAGCAGACAGGCTCTGTGCTTTCTCGCCCTGAGCGTTGCGGGAGAGAACACGCGGCTCAAATGCCGGATTTTTCGCCAGTGACCGGGCCACGGAACTGCCCAAGTTGCCTGTGTCAAGATTAATTAGCGATGTGGAGGAGATGGACACTCTCTCAGACAAGTTTTCACACACCTGTGCCACCGACAACTGCCACCCGTTTTGCAGGAGGGGATGCCATGGTCGCTGGGGTAGAAACGGGTAACTATTGAGCGGTAATTAGAGACAGGGAGCATGGAACCTGAGAGTCTCCTCGAGTATAGAGAGTTGCCCCGATTTAACTGATTTCTCCCCCGGCCACCGGATCTGCCAGGGCGCATCTTCGGCCTAGCATATCACGTATCAACCAGCAGGACAGTGGAGACGTGAACAGCAGAATCCACTTGAATCCAACCTGGAACGGATGGAAGAGGGAACTCCGTTTTGTGAAGACAAAGACATTTCAAACGAATACCCATACTCCTTCCCGCATACCCCTAGGAGAAAGCATACTCCGAAGATCGAGAACTTGGCATGGCTTATCCCCCGCGGAGGGACCCACCTGTCCACGGGCCTCGCTGGGGCCCAGAAGCTGGAAGATATGGTGGGATCTGGGCTGATCGATTGGCTCGAGATAAGGAGTGTGCCACCTGGGTCGATTGTCGGCACCCAGCCGAGACCTCGATCCAGCCTTGAACCTGATCTTCTCGTCGTTTATTGTCCATTCCTCGTGTAACTCTCATCAACAGCGACATCTGACCTGACCTGCTCTGACCTGCTCTGACCTGCTCTGACCTGTTCTGATCTGACCTGCACTTGTCTCTGTTCCTCGTCGACAACGTGATCATGGGCTCGAGGTACCGCGTCCGCTTTGCCACGGCCCAAAACGCGGCCATGACCAAAACCACGACACCGTGCATTCCGCATCAAGTCGACCGTCCCAACCAGAGAAGACACAGCCGGTCCGGGTGCCACGAATGCAAACGACGACGGGTGAAGTGTGACGAAACGCTCCCAGTCTGTCTGCGGTGTCAACGACGACGGTCGGTGTGCCGGTCAGTACCCCGGCGGGCACAGTGGGTGATTGAAGTGCCGTGGCTCAATCCCGGACGGTGTCTGTCGTCGCTGTCGTCGCACGTCAATCTTCGCTCACTCCAGTATTGGCTGGAGCGCGCCAGCCAGATCATGGTCATCGACCCGGAGATCAACCCGCTGTCGTTCCCGATTCTGAAATACCTGGACGCGTCGCCGTCTCTGCTGCACAGTCTGCAGAGCATCAGCGTGGCGCACGAGGGGTTTTTCAGCACCGCCGCGCTCACGTCGTGCCTGGAGGAGCGGGCGCGCGCGCTGGCCTTCTTCCGCGAGGAGCTCCTGCAGAACGACGGGTCCGCCGAGGCGTCGTTCCTCACCATGTACATCCTGGGCATGTCGGCGGCGTGGACGGACCAAGAGAACAAGATCGACATCGGGCAGCCGCACCTGCACGGGGCGCGGGCGCTCATCGACATGATGGTGGCCGAGGCCGGCTCCATCGAGGACCCGTTCGTGCAGCTGGCCCTGGGCTGCTACATCTACTGGGACCAGGCGTCGGCGTTCTTCGTGACCCCGCAGCAGCAGACGCCGCTCAACACGCCCGAGATCTACCACTGCATCTCGCCCATGCGCCGCGTCTTCCACCCGGTCGCGGGCTACTCGACCGAGATCTACTACCTCCTGAGCACCGTGGGGCGCTACTGTCGCGCCATCCTCGACCACTGCCCGCGCGATCCCGCCCTGGAAGAAACGCTCGAGCAGGAACTGCTGGACTGGGAGTCCCCCGAGGAAGACCGCAACCTGTACCTCGTGAGCAACGCCTTCCGCAAGCACGGCCTGGTCATGCTGTACCGCACGACCGCGTCCGCGGGCCCGCGACCCGCCTGTCCCGGCGACCGGGACACGCCCGCGGAATCGGAGACCGAGAGGAGGTGGACGGAAGAAGTCATCCGCCAATGCGCCCGCGAGATCCTCGACGACATCATGGAGATCCCGCCCGGCTGCTCGTATCACATTGTCCTGGCCCTCCCTCTGCTCACGGCCGGGGCCGAGCTGGGCGAAGACGAACCCGAGTTGCGCGACGAGGTCCGCAAACGGTTCCGCGCCTTGTTCTCAATGAACCGCATCCCCGCAAACCTCTGGGCAATCGAGATGTTGGAGGAGCTATGGGCCCTGCACGCAGCCGGCTCCACGTGTTCCTGGCTGTCTTTGGCCCTCCAGAAGAATTGGAACTTGCTGCTCCTGTAATTGGCGGGTTGTAGATTATCAATTACTACCTAACTACCTAATGAAACTGTACGGCGTGCGGGCTAAGTACAATCCTCACCCTGACCCTGGTTCCTGCATTCGCTCCTCCTGCCATAAGGCATGGTCTGGGTTCTCCCATCTCGACAACGGGTCAAAGCGAGGATCTCTTGCAAAACTGCATGGCCACGTGCCCCGATCCGGATAAGGATTGATTGTGCCATACTGTATTTGGGGCAAAGCCAACTCGGAATCCTGCCGAATATGGCAAGCGGGTGTGCGTAGTCGGGGCTTATTGGTGTCCTCGAAGTCCAGACCCGGCGCCAAACTGGATGTGAGTTCTACTGCAGCGTGGCGGGCGCGCAACTGCAGAATGTGCAACTCTAACCTAGTGGCTCATTCATTCATTTAGACAATCTTCAAGGAAAATTCCAGAGTAGTGGCCGTGGTAATGCGTCGTTACGAGGTAATAGTCTCTCACTCTTTGAGAGCTTAGAGTTGGAATTTAACCTGACCGAGGCTCGCTCCCCGCAGCTCTGCACGTAAGAGTCCATCCCCCGTCATTCCGGGTCTGTTGCAAAAAAAAGCCACTTCGTTGCTTTTACACTGAAGAAAGATCGTCCGCCACCGATCCGCCAGACCTGTATCGCCTGCATCACTACCAACCCGTGTCGCCCAGCCTCTCACCGTCGGGTTAATCACATATCGGTGACGCTTGACCACTTTCCAGCCGATGGACAGGATAGCGCAGAGGCCAACGACGGTGTGGTAGGCGAAGAAGTCCGCCAGGGCGATCCAGGGCGACCACGGCGGGAACCGCGCAAAGAGAAGGCGCGGCGGTCAACGTCTTGCTGCGCACATGCCCGGTGGAAGAACAGACACGTCGTCGCCATGACCTTGTACTTGACCACGCCGACGCCTGTGATATGGTAGACCAGCTACGTCAGCACCTGCGCCGTGCTCGCGGAGAGCTGTAGGAACGAGAGAAACGCAAACAGCATGACGACCACCAGGCAGTAGATGGGCACTCTGGACTTAGTGCACTTCTGTAGCACCACCGACGCGCAGCCTTCGAGGGATGACCCGTACAATGTCCTGGTGGCCATGTAGATGTACGTATTGCCCGCCGAGAAAATGTTCGTGCGAACCACTAGTAGACCGTCTTAAAGGCGTTCTTTAGGTACACCCACGGGTCTTCGCCTCGGCGCTGACCATCGAGATATACTCCAGCCCTGTGATCAGAAAGGGTCTCTAGCAGAAATAGTAGAAGACCCTTCAAAGAGACTGAGGGACCCGCTATAGATGTACTCAGTAAAGGCGCCGGCACTGTTACTCACAAGTATAGAACGACATAGACACAGTAGACTGCGGCGATAGGCATATCGTCTCGCTGGAGCGAGAGCACCAGACTAATAGTGATGACCTCAAACAGAATAGTAGCAAGGAGTTTATAGATGAAGAAATTCCACTCGATCATAAAGCTAGCGGTGTCGTCGACCGATTTACCGCCAGGCGAATATAGCCACCACTGACGGGCTTGTAGGCAGTCATTTCTGCCATGCCGTTGTTACTGTAATGGCGGCCGCCACAGTACAGTAGAAGGACCATCCTAGGAACAAGCCCGCCGGGCCGGCCTTGTTGAGGGCGCCAGCGATGGCCGATAGTTGAGTCCGACGGTTGCCTACTTGTCGACGAAGCTGGTGCGCATTTTCAGTGGCGGTGAGTACATATGCTGCCGACTTCGTTGCTGACTTCTTGGTCGAGGACAGTGCCGAGGTTGGTCTCCTTCGTTTCCGTCCGAAACCATCAAGGTGGGAGAAAGGGGGGGGGTTGTTGTACGGTGGAAAACAGGCCACGACGATTTGAGAAAATATAGCTCTTCAACAATCACCTGTTGCCCCGGGGAAGTGCAAAGCACACGAAATCTTCAAGATATTATAATAGAGACCATGCAACGAACTGTCATTACCTTATCGCAGGACATACCTGCGTCGGGCAGTATGATAAAGG
Organism: Phialophora macrospora; assembly: GCA_000835435.1. Lineage (NCBI taxonomy): Eukaryota > Fungi > Ascomycota > Eurotiomycetes > Chaetothyriales > Herpotrichiellaceae > Phialophora > Phialophora macrospora. The sequence continues at coordinate 1,654,636 of KN846963.1, read as the reverse complement.
TTCGCAAAAGGCATCGAATAGGTATTGGGGACTAGGAGCTAGAGTCGATCGCGACTCTTAAAGCCGGCCCCCTCTCCGTCCCGGCAAGTCGGGATCGCGGTCCAAAGAGGAAAGATCCACTGGGGGGGAGAGGCGAATACGAGGGAGACGCCGAAGTCTGGTTATCAGTGGTGGACTCGACGCAATCAACTGCCCCTTTCGACACAATTGCGAACGCTGCAATTCGGCCATGGTCTCCTTCGCGATGGGAAAGGCCTTCGCATGTCGCTGTTCATTCACTCTGCCCGTTGGAGGGATGTGTCCTGTACAAAGAGCAATTGCACCTCGTCGACTTCGCCCACGAGCGATCTTGTCGGTGGTCGACGCTCGCGCTCGTTAACATCGCATCACCATGGAGTTCCTGATCTTCTGCTCCCTTGTCGTCTGCATTTTCACGGCCGCCGCCTTCTATCGCTATGTCCTCTACCCGGCGTTCCTGTCGCCACTGGCCGCCGTGCCCAACGCGCACTGGTCGTGCAGCTTCAGCCCCGTCTGGCTGCTCTGGATGAGATGGTCTGAACAGGAGAATCGGACCGTGTACGACCAGCACATGAAGAAGGGGCCCGCCGTCAGACTGGCGCCGAACCTCGTCAGTCTGAACTGCTTCCACGACGGACTCAAGCCCGTGTACCAGGGCGGGTTCCCCAAAGTGCCGTGGTACTTTGACGGATTTGCCATCTACGGGTATGTACGTGGTCTTGAGACATGTTCGCATCGCTCCAATTTGATTGACACCCCCGTGCCGCAGGACGGAGAACATCTTCACGTTCGAGGACAATGCAAGCCACACGGCCCGGAAGCGCTTGATTTCCAACACCTTCTCGAAATCCTTCATCATGTCGTCGCCATCTGCACGCGCGGCCATCCGAGACACGTTGTTTGGTGACTGTTTGGCCATCGTGGAGAAGGCGGCGGTCGAAGGCCGACCCGTCGAAGTGCTCGAGCTGAGCTACGCCTACTCGATGGACACGTTTGTGCAATGGCAATTTGGGAAGTCCCTGCGCAGCAACTTCCTCCGGGACGCCAGCGAACGGCGGGTCTATCTCGAGGGATTCTTCGCACCCGCCAAATATACCTTTTGGCGCTACGAGTTCCCGGACCTCGCGAACTTCCTCCGCCGACTGGGCATCTTCCTGATCCCGGCATGGGTGGATGCGGCATTCGGCAAGGCCGAGGACTGGAATATGGTCAAGTGCGACAAGGCGCAGCAACTGCTGGCGTGCGGGACCTCGCTGTCGACGGAAGACCAGCCGGTGGTGTTTGAACAGGCGTTGAAGACCATGAGCAACGTCGACGCGAAACCCCGCGAGTATCCGCAACGGTACCAAATCGCCAGCGACATGTTCGCGCACAACTCGGCGGCCTTCGAGACGAGCGGCAACACCGAGACCTATCTCTTCTGGGAGATGTGCCGGCAACCCGAGTGGCAGGACCGACTGCGAGCCGAGTTGCGCTCGTTGGACCCGCCGCTGAGATTCGATCCGTCTCGCAAGGTCGAGGTCGAGGACATCGCACAACCGCAAGACGTCGACGCCTTGCCCATCCTCCACGCCGTCATCATGGAAACCTTGCGCCTGTGGGCGCCCGTGCCCGGGGGACAGCCTCGCCGCGTGCCCAGGCCGTGCACGCTCGGAGGCATCGCCAACATCCCGGCCGGGACGATCGTGCAGTGCTCGGCATATTCCCTGCACCGGACGCCCGAGGTGTTCCCCGACCCGCACGCGTGGAAGCCGCAGCGCTGGCTGGACGCGTCCCCGGCCGAGCTGGCCACGATGAGGCACTGGTTCTGGGCGTTTGGCAGCGGCGGCCGAATGTGCATTGGCACCCATTTCGCCTTCTACTGTGAGTTTGCACTGCCCGTCTGATGGCCGGCCCGCTAATCTCCATTTTCTAGCGATGAAGTATTTGGTCGCGAGCATCTACACCAACTACAGGACGACAATCCACGGTCACGGGGATATGGAGGCCGTCGACGCGTACATGTCAGGGCCGAAAGGTCACCGACTGGAGCTGAAATTTCACCGCGTAGAGTGAGCGGGCCGAGCTTGCGGTTTAGATAGGGGGGGGAACCCACGATCCCACAGTCGTGATGATGGACCATAGACCAGAGACACACACATCTCGATGATAGCCCACCAACGTTACATACACCCGGGTCTCGTGAGGGATACACGGACTGCCTAGCCTAGCCTAGCCTAATCCTTTCGGCGTCATCCTGCCGCCCCGTCTTGGAATTAATTACATCTGAGTGACCGGCTTGTCGTCGATGAAGACAGCAACGTTGGTGAAATCCGGCCCGAACTCAAAGTCGACGGTGGTGCCTTTCTTCAGATAGACACAGTCGCCCGTGTGCATGGTGAAGGTCTCGCCGCCGTGGATGGCCAGCTTGATCCAGCCGGCCGTGACGTAGAAGAACTCGTCGCACGGGTACGTGAGCGTGTTGGCCCCGGACTCCTTGGCCGCCGCGGCCACGACCTTGCCGTCCGCCGACCGGTAGAGGATGGACTTCGCCCCGCCCCACTCCGGCATAGGCTCCCAGGGGAACGACGTGTGCTCGCCGTGTGGTGTGGCCGCCGGGTCGGCGCTGCCGGTCAAGTTGGGGATCGAGGGGGGCATCTTCCAAAAAAAAAAAGGGATCGAAGGTCGAAATCTCCAGTAATTCAGTCCACGGAGGGGAGGATTTCTGTGTTTGTCCCAGCACGGGATGTTGGATGGAAATGTTTCGAAAAGGTGATCGGCCGTGAGGTGTAGTGAGGCTTCTTCGACGAGAGACACGCCCATGTCGAAAAAGACTGCGCTTTACATATCAAGAATCCACGAACTCGAGCCGTGTGGGGATCGCCGTTTCGGTAACTGGCCGGAAGGGGAAAGAAACAAATGCATCTGTTCGTGACCCACCAGATGATCTTAAGGAACTAAGGGGATTTCACCATGTGGGCCAAGACATCTAGAGTTTCGAGGACCAAAGATAAGCGACCCCAATGTCTGTCCAGGAACTACTAGTAGATGTATCCGTGCGAAGCAACCACCGAGGGCCTCGCGGAAACCACTCTTCTTTGTGTTTGTTGCGTTGGTCATTTTTTCTCTTCTTCACACCGGTGACCGACATTGATCTCTCTGGACCAAACTGTCGTCGACCATGAGGATCGCCCTTGCTGGCTTCGGCGATGTGGGGAGATATTTCCTCGAGGAATTCTACCGATCGGCCGCCCACGACGTCGTGCTGCTGAGTAGCAGAAAACACGCGCTCCCCGACGACATCCACGTGGAGCAGAGAGTGACCAAATACACGGCGGAAGAACTCACGCGACAGCTCGCCGACTGTGATGCCGTGGTCTCGACGCTGGCCGGTCCCGACGACACATTTGTCGCCACGCATCTGGCCCTCCTGGAAGCGTGCACGCGGTCGCCGCGGTGTAGACGCTTCATTCCGTCCGAGTACACGGTGAACTCGCGCGATTTCCCGGACCAACCCGTCTACACTCTGCGGTCGCGGACCATGGTCCGGGAAGCACTGCGCGGCCAGAGCGACGTCAAGTGGACAATCATCTGCAATGGCTGGTTCATGGACTATCTCCTCCCGTTGAAGCAGAGATACCTGAAAGACCTGGGGAACGGGTGGGTGATGGACCACGAGAGCAAGATCTTCGAGTTGTACGGCGACGGGCTGCAGAAGGTCAGCTTGACCTCCGTGCGGGACACGGCTCGCGCGGTGCTGGCAATCCTGGAGGAGGACGCCGCGGGTTGGGCAGAATGCAGCTTGTTCTCCTCCCAGACGCTCACCTATCGCGAGCTGTTCGGGTTGATCAAGAAACGGGATCCGTCGTGGACCGCCCGGACGGTGTCTTTGGCTTCGGTGTTGGATTCCGTCCGGACCGAGAACGACCAGGACAAGCTGAGTCTGACATATCTCCGGATCATGGGCTTCACCAACGCCAACCATATTCCCCAAGACGGTCGACCTCCGAAGGCGCGTGTTCGAGACGTGGAGACGTTTCTGGACGAGGCCGAGGCCGACCCGGGAAGGATTCCGTAATGCAGACATGACCAGTGAAATAAGAACATTTTCAGCATTTACAGTACATCAGGGTTATATATTCTGGGTTGCTTCACATCATTGCTCTGTTCCACACCCCCTGTAAATCTGTCGCGGGATCGATGTTGTCCACCACGCCCAATGCCGGGGTGGGTTTGGCGTACCCCAAGAGTTCCAGCATCTTGGGACTCATACCCAGCACCTTGCTACGAGGAATTGCGAGAAATTGGTTTTCCTCGGTGCGAAGAGTGCCCCGGGTGAAAAAGAGGCTGTACATGATGCGCTGCGAGTTGGGCACACTATTGTGCCCGCCTCCGTGATAACAGGCCGCGAGGAAGATCAATGCCGACCCGGCCGACATTTCTGAAATCGAAAAAAAGCTGTCAGCCACGGCTCAGGTCCATGAGGATGGCAGTGCATCGGACAGACATACCTGCGAAGCACACGTCGTCGGCGGTGGCGGCGCAATGATCGTCTCCCCATTTGTGACTTCCTGGAACAAACATGGTCGCTCCATTTTCCCGGGTCACTTCGCATCCGGCAATCAGGCAGCCAAACTGGCTGGCTCGGTCGAGTCGAAATTCGCCCTTGGCATGTCGGACCGCATGGATCCCGTCGTCCCGGTGGAGAAGCTGTCTGGGAGAGCCGTATCCGATGTTCATCGCAATACTCAGACTCAGCAGCGGGTTGATGATGTTGTGCTCATCGAAGTTTTCGCGCTTGTTGGTGTAGTCGTCTTTCAGGATGGTTTGGCGTAACTGTTCCAGCGTGTCGTTCTCGCAGATCGAGGCCACCGTCGCCGATTTGCCCACCAGTCCTGGGATCAGCACCGTCGACTTCGGGATCGTCACGAACACATCTGGGCCGGAGCCGGGATCTTTCCGCTGGAGTTCCCTCCAGGGCTGCAGTTCGGTCTCGATGGATTGGAGCTCCTGGGCCGACACGAGATCTTTCAAAATCAGTCCGCCATCGCGTTCAAGCACGGCGAGGATCTCGGCCAGCGGCGCCGTCGCCGGGAGCGTTGTCACCGCTGCCTTGGGTTTGTAACTGGCGTCGATTGGAGCCGGCGGGCCGGGCATGCTGGACCCTTTGACGGCCATGGTTGGCAGCTGTAGCAGAAGTCAGAAGGCAGAAGCGTGAGCCGACACTCAAATACTCGGCCCTCTCACCGATGTACGGAGTTTTTCAAGATGACTGCTGCATCGCGTCAATGCTCATTGAGAGCTCTTCAAGGCACGCGATCTAATAAATGCAGTCGGAACGTTAGCCTTTCCTCGTTCGGATGAGCATCCAGCCGGTCTTCCAACCAGTCGTTCTATCGTCGATCGCGATAATTCCCAGATAGGCAAGCGACTTATCACGCGCCCATCGGGGGAACAAAAGATTGCCTGGCACGTGCTTCGCCGGGCTATTAGGTAATCCATCTGTGGCTCTTGGCGCCCGGCTCCACCTCTCGCGAAAAGCTTGGCGCCCCACTTGGCGGCAATCTTCATTTGTTGGTGACGTGCGAGTGAGGCGGTGGTCACATTGATGTTGATGGGCTTGGAACACGAAGGATGGGAGATGTAAGAGCAGGTAATGAAAACCAGGCACAAGAGGGACATCCAATCCCCCCAGGACACTATCAGAGCTATAACGGGCTCAGTTGAAGGGCCCAGGAATGGAGGAAGGCGCGCATGAAAGTAGCGATGGTCGGATCGTTGCTTCAGCTGCCAAGTTGCACGCCAAGTTGCACGTCCGCGCGACTCTCTGAGCTCGTCGACAGCTTCACCGTCTCGACATCAACAGACAAAGCTGTCTCTATTGCCAGTGCCGACACTCGTTCTCTGTGGCTGCTACGTACGTGCATGGTAGGAAGGGCATCTGACACTTAGCATTCCACCCCTACCTAAGTTCGATCTGTAGAGTAGATCCTCCGAAGGAGCGAGTACTACAACCACCTCCACAACCAGAAAAATGAATGAAGATCCACCGTCGTCAAACACAAACCAGGGGAAAGTGGCCTCCTCCATCACGTCTCTGTTAGACCATCACGGCACCGGCACCGGCAACAATACCGGCCATGATCTTCCCTCGCAATCCCCCTCCCACCACCCCGGTGCCGGCGGCGGCCTCCTCACGATCCACCACGAAGGCGAATCCGGCCGGTCCGGCCTGCACATCCGCCCATTCGCGCACATCCTGTGGCGCTCATCGTCCCAGGTCTCCATGCTGGTCAACGTGCTGTGGCCGTTCGTGCCCGTGGCCATCATCCTCCACTACGTTCCTGGCGCCCACCACCACCACTCGGCCACGCTGGACAAATGGATCTTTGCGACCGCCTACGTCGGCATGATCCCCTGCGCCAACCTCCTCGGCTTTGCCGGGCAGGAGTTTGCGCGCAAAATGCCCAAAGTGGCGGGCATTCTGATCGAGACGGCGCTGGGCAGCATCGTGGAGATTGTGCTGTTCCTGATCCTGATCGCGAAGCACCGCAATCCCGACGAGGGCAACGACGACGACGACACCTCGGCCGAAGAAGGCAACCTCATCCCTGTCATCCAGGCGGCCATCCTGGGCTCCATCCTGACCAACCTCCTGCTCTGCCTGGGGCTGTGCTTCTTCGTCGGCGGCCTGCGGCGCCATACGCAGACCTTCCACGCCGTCGTGTCGGAGGTGGGCTCGGGCCTCCTCCTCGTAGCGGGCTTCGGCCTCCTGATCCCCAGCGCCTTCTACTCGGCGCTGAAGGGCGAGACGCAGACACACGGCAACTTCACGCAGTCCAAGCTGCAGGACGACGTGCTGAAGATGAGCCAGGCCACCAGCGTGATCCTCGTCGTCGCGTTCGGGATCTACATCTTCTTCAACGCGCGCAGCCACCACGGCATCTTCGACGAGATCCTCGAGGCCGACGAGCGGCTCGACGCCGACCACGCCCACGACCTGGCCAAGCAGAAGCTGACGCTGACCGAGTGCGCTGTCGCCATCGGCGCCTCGCTCGCCCTCGTCACCCTCCTGGCCGTGTTCCTGGTCGAGCGCATCGAGGTCATCGTCCGCGCCGGCGTGCCCGACCAGTTCCTCGGCCTGATCCTGCTGCCGCTGGTCGAAAAGGCCGCCGAGCACCTGACCGCCGTGGACGAGGCCTGGGACGGCCAGATGAACTTCGCCCTCTACCACTGTCTCGGCCCGAGCATCCAGACCGCGCTGTTCAACGGGCCCCTCGTCGTCATTGTCGGCTGGATCCTCGACAAGCCAATGGACCTGAACTTTGAGATCTTCATGGTCGTTCTGCTCGTGCTGGCCATTCTGGTCGTCGGCAATTTCCTCCGTGACAAGGAGTCCAATTACCTCGAGGGCGCCTTGTTGGTGGTGAGTTGGGAACCCCTGAACCCCCTCACAAGCTTCTTTCTCTCCGTATGTATGTAGCCACTGACTCGTGGACCAAATTCCCCACTCCTACAGATCGTATACATCATCATCGCCATCGCAGCGTGGTATTATCCCGATCCCGACGTCGCGACGTCGAACGAATTCGACGGTACGGCCATGGCCATGGTCGTGCCTGTTGGCCCCCCGGGAAGAGTACATCTACCTCTGCCCACTGCCTCTTTGCAGCTCAAAACGCAATGACAGACACGGACAGGCGATGGTGTCTTGAGGGGGTGGATGAGTTAGCCGGGCCGTCCTCGCCCCTCCACCCTTCCTCGCACGTAATTCAACGTCACGTTGCTATCCTGTAAGGAAAGACCAAGATACCTGCAGTGCAGGACTTGCGACCAGGATGTGCATGGGCGCTGATGTTGGCGCGGACGGTATCCACGATCCCCAACCGTCGACCCCGACCCCGACCCCGAGTCTCCTAGGACAGGGAGAAACAACATGCTACTACGATCAGCGGGAAATCATTTCTTGTTTATTTTTAACAGAGGATAGCTCGGATGCTATGAGACGCTCGACGCTCGACGCTCTTTTACCGGCCCTTTTAACTAGCAGTGACACTAGGATGCAGCGCTTTCGACCATTCCCCTGGAGTCAATGGGCAATGTGGGAAGACGGATGGTTCCAGAGCGTATAGAAGTTGTTGTTAACACAGTGACTCAAGGCTTCTTAGTAAAACGAATGCCGCCTGCTTTATGCCTCATGCTCCTCACCCAGTCCGTGACCGTGGCGAGCTCTAATCGTCATCCGAATCGTAGTAGTCATCGTCCGGTAGCAGACTCCTATACCGACGGCTAGCTAGATCCTCCTCGAGGCCACCCTCACTCTCGGGATCAATATATCCTGTTGACAATTAGTGCTTCCCCCCCATCTGGTATTGGAGTCGAGACTTACCATCGCCTCCGGCAAAGCTCAGCGCCACCGGCAAAAACACCAAGGCATGGGTACTCGCAAGAATCACCAATGCCAACCAAATCCGGAAGTAATAGATCTCAAAGATCTTACTCCTGGTGAATGCCAGCACAACCACACCCAAGAATTTCGTGATCGTAATGCCACTGAAGACACTGCCGCCGACGTTGACGAGAGCAGCCCAGGCCCGAATATCCTTGCCCCGGAATTTGTGCCTTGCTCGCTCCATGACTGACTTGCTCGGGAACATGAATGCGCGAGCGATGTGTGCACAGAACTCGACACCAATGCCCACGCAAATGACCAAATTGACCAGTGACACAGCGTTGAGTGATACGCCAGCCACGGCCATGACACCAATGATATCAACCACGATCATAATGACCGTCAAAGCAACCACGGCTCCTGTTAGCAGAGAGCCCAGAAGCAGTGAAGAGAGGATGAAGATAATGGCAACTGCCACACACAAGAGCGTAGCAGTCAAGCGAATGATGCTGCTATACTGATCAAAGAAAATGTAGTGTTTGCTGTAAGGGAATACGTCAATGTTGTGTCGTGCCGAGATGTCGTCTGATATCCGCCTAGCAGCAGCGTACGAGTTGATAAAGTCGTCCTGACCTTGTAAAGGAGTATGGAAGGTCCGGAAGTGGCTCGCTGGGATGTCCGTATGATTGCTGTCGATGACTACAGCATTCGAATACGCCGCTTGTCCACCATTGGGGCATTCTTCATCTGTGGGCGCATGGATCCACTTCTGGGCATACTTCACGAACTCGTCGCCTTCGGGCATTCCGCCCAGGGTGATGTTCCAATCCTCTTCGCCGAAGCACGTCTCACCGTTCTCGTCTTGACAGCAGTCCGAGATGGGATTGAGCCAGTAGAAGAAGTCGTCAAACCAATTGGCCGTTGCAGCGTTGATATAGCTAACATTGGGCCGCTTCGACTCTTGCTCAAGAACATAGGCCAATGAATACTCATCGCAAGTGGTGAAGCCGCCGCAGAGCTGTTGCTGATGCTCTCTAGCCGTCACATTGACATTCCGGGTGACAAAGTACACCGGCGGACCCGAGCCGAAATAGTCATACAAGTCGTTGAAGTACTGGATCATGTACGAGTCCCCGGGAATGGCAATGCGTTGGTCCAGTCCAAGCTGCACCATTGGTAAGAGCGAAATTCCCGCAGCAAACAAAGTGACGAAGAAAGTCAAGACAAGCGTCTTGATTTTCTTGTTCAGCAGTTTTGGTGCGTACACCTTTCGGATAAAACGTTGCAACCAGCCCTCCTCGTCGCTGCCAAAGAAGTGGCCACCGGGCATGCCCGTCGAGTTGGCTCCTCTGACTGTCACACACGGGAAGCAGTCTGCGCGGAGGCTTTCAACCCTTCGTTGATTGAGGGCCAGGACAGAGACAAACATGGTGACTTGTAATACCGCATTGATGAATACAGCACCGGCCGCATACGCTGCAAAATTCTTGACTGCGGGCATTCCGACGAACGCACCCATGGCGAAGGCGATGGTCTCCGTGGACGCGGACAGGAGGATGCTCGGGCCCATTCGTCCCAGAGCCTTTGCGATGCGCACGTCGATTTCCTCATCGGGATGACTGACATTGACGCGCTCAAACTCATGCACGATGAGAAAGATGTTGTCAACGCCGACGGCCAGGACCAAGAAGGGGATGACTTCGGCAATGATCAAAGTGACCTTGACTCCTGCCGCTGAGAACAGACCGACTGAGCCAGATACAGACATTAACACGATGAGAATGCCCACAACACCAAGCGTGAATTTGGACTGGACGAAAGCATTGGCCGGATTGCTCAGGAGAGACCTCACCGACAGAGTTGCGGAGCCGAGGGCGAGCGAAGCGTAGATGAACATGACCACGTAGCTGATGGCAACAATCTTGGCGTCCGTGTTGGTCGACTTGTTCAATTCCTGCTCGAGACTCATCTCGGTGTTGAAAGAAAGTCGCAGACCACGGGAGCTGGCAGATGCTTGGGTGATCAGCAACTCGTGCTTGAGAGCTCGCTCCCATTCTTCGGCCCTTGCTGCGGCCTCCGTGCCGGGCTGATCATTATTGACAACCCATGTCGTAATCAATGCCTTCGCGTTGGCGACATTCTCGATTCCATCATAGCCTCCCAGGACGCGGCCGGGTAGCAGCGGGTCCATGAACTCCGGTAGGCATAGCTGGTCCCCAGGATGAGCCGCACAATTCTGGATTTGCTCTTTCCAGTCGCGGTCTAGGCCAGCACCAAACCACCCGCTGACAGACTGCACCACACACGCGGAGCCGGTTGGCTTGAAACAGACGTCGTCCAGCTTTATCCCATTCTCCGGCGAAATCATGCGCGAAATGCGTTGTTCGACGTCAAACCACCAGACAAGATTGTCGTAGCTCAAGACCGAGCTGTTGGCAGAAGTATCGTTGACCAGAAACGCTTGCTCTGTCCTGTAGAACGGGCCAAAGTTCTGGTCGAAGAAGGTCTTTTCTTGCGCAGCAGCCGAAGAGGGACTGACCCACAGACGAACGGGGTCTCTTTCGACCTCGAACTTGAGCCAGCCCAGGCTGAGGAGTCCCACGATGACGATGTTCGTCCCGATTGTCAAGCCCGGATACCGTGCACAGAAGCCGCCCAGCCGCTTGAAAGCGCGGTCGAAGATGTGGTTCAGGTAGTAGTTCCTCTGCGGTCTGTCCAAGAATCCTGCATTGTTGACCAGTTCACCCTCATCTTCGTCGTCACTCGGTGCTGTATCCTGCAACAGTTGCAGTCTTTCGCTCTTCCGTTGTTTGTGTCGTCGATATGCGACATGGCCGGAAATGGCGGCGATGAGGAGCAGGAGACAGAAGGAGTAGACGAGGATGACGGCAAACGAGAGGCAGGGGAGTTTCCCAACATGGCAAAAGTCGACTGCACTGACAGGCTCCAGAGTCGGACAGACAGCTGGGCAGTCAACGCAGCTGCACCGGAAGTTGGGATCCGTATCGTTACAAGCATAGACCCGCGGGTCTGACGGCTTCATGCCCTCATCGTCACGGTACCGTGGCTCTTCCAGGAAATCAATCTGGAACGGACTTCCGAGTAGTTTCTTGTCGCCCAGGAACTTTAGAAACTCGGTGTAGTTCGTCGCCCCACCGCCGATGAAGCCCATCGCCTTGCCACCACTTGCGCCATTCTTGACCTCTTTGCAGCTGTCGTAGAAGCCGCTTTGATAATCTTTCGACCACAGATTGTCCAGCTCTGTAACGACGTCTTTCCCATTGGAAGCTTTGCCAGTCTCGGTGACGTTGACGAACAGGGATTGATCGGGAGAGCATGTAAATGTACAAAAGAGATTGAAGAAGTTCTCCTTGCAAGCGGGACACGAGGCGATGATCCGTTCTGCCAGCTTGAGGTTCTTTTGGAGGGTGTCCACTTGCTCTTCCGTGCAGCATACATCCGTGTCTTGCCAACTCGTCCCGCACAGGTTCACCAGCTTCTCGCGAACAGCACCTGAGGGAGCGGCGGCCTCGCCATTGTCTGGACACGGGAGATCTGAGCCAAAGAAACCCTGCTTTCCGCAGTGCCCACGAATCGCGCACCGGCCGGCCTCGTGAAGGGCTGTGGGGGGAGAAGAAAGGGCTAAAGGTAGGGAGCCAGCGGCTGCGACGGCTGCGACGGCAGCGGTTGAGAAGCGCATCGTTGGATGTAAGAAGTTTTGCTCAAGGACTCGGGGTGGCTATTTCAATCCGTGTTTGGCAACGGCCGGTTCAAGTCATCCTGCACAAAAATGGCAGTCGAAGGATGGAGATCTCCACGCTGCCAACGAAGACAGCAAATCGTTTCAGAGGGCAGGAATGAGTGAAGCCAACAACGACTGTTTGTTTGGAGAGGGCAGTCGCAGGCACAGCCAAGTGTGTCCGGAGCAGTTTGCGGAGGGTGTGACGCCGTATGACGAGAGCTGCCTCGGAAACGCCGATTGCCACGGCTCCATCCTCACTCCCACGTCACCACCATCTGAATTCCGTCTTTGGTGCCGCTCACTTCCCTCTCCGCACAAACCCATCCACCAAGTTGAACCTACGTCTGTGGAACTCCAATATCACAGACTTAGCCTGTCTAAGCAGGCATAGCTTCAGGTACCAGGCACGAACTCATCAGCCGTGCGACACTTGCCTGACGGGATCGACATCCAACTTACAACCCAATGGAATGGTATTCATTACCTTTTCTCCTATGCTTCTACTTCATTCTCTGCTCCTCACACCCCCCACACCCACGTCTCTCACCTCCCCGGCTTCGCTTTTGCAATCTCTAAGCAAGGATAAAATACATATGTTCGAAGGTAGAGAAGCGCTCACAACCCCGGCAGCTCCATATCCCCTCCGGGTAATTGATATCAACCAGCTCCTCAAACCGAGTGATTGAAGAACTCCATGATGACTGCCATCCTGTGACGCCTCTCCATTCCATAATGCACAAGCCCTGTCCCCTTTCGCCATGAAAGACCTCGAAGTTTGTTTTCTTTCAGTCGCCGTATGGTAGTGCCAACTGGTTCCGTGTCAAAAGACATTCAAGCCCCTAACTTTCGCCAGCCGTGGTAATTGGTTTCGGTTCGTTCGACTTCGACTCGGTGGGCTTCGAGTCCGACGCCCCATCAGCGGTCTTGCTCTGGAAAATGCCTCTTCCGCCACCTCGACCGCCGCGGCCACCTCGATCGCTCCGGTCACTGCGATCACCTCGATCGCCCCGGTCACCACGATCACCTCGGTCACCTCGGTCACCCCGATCGTCTCCCCGACCACGTCCACGTCCGCGGAACCCACCTCGGCCTCGTCCACCATCGCTGTCGCTCGTTGCACCGGACTGGTAGCTTCCGCGAGGAGGGGCATTGGCCGAGCTTACTGCACCACGGTTGCTGCCCTGCCACATCCCAGCCCCGCCTTGGCTCTGGCTGTCACGCTGATGGAAGCCCGGGGCACGGTCTCCCTTATCCTCGAACCACGTGAATCTCGGAGACTTGCCAGCTGAGTTCTTGTGATTGTGAGCCCCAGCCTGCACTCTGTTCAAAGCAGCCTCGGCAAGCTCGTGTGTCTCGAATTGCACCTTCCAGTTGGGGAACTTGCCCATTCTACTGATGGCCTTAATCCTCTCCTTGTCCTCATCTGCGAAACAGTCTCTGACATGTTGCTCACTGTCTGCCTGACTCACATAAAGAGCAGTAGAGGGCTTCCGATCCGACGTAGGCGTTATAGTCTTGGCTTTGGCGGTATCGTTATCGCTAGCCTTATCACCGCCAGTGCCGTTAGTTGCCGTCGTGGTAGAAGTGGTGGGAACGGCGGTTGCAGATGGTTGGGGTGTCAGCGGTTTGGCTTGAGTCGCGGGCGGTGCTGGTGATCCTGCTGTAGGCGGTGTGCCAGCTTTAACGGCAGGCATGGGTACAGGCTGAATCCCTTGAGCAGGTCTGGCTTGCGGCTGAGATTGCTGTTGCTGGGGAGGCTTCTGCTGCTGTGGGAAAGGCTGTGCCGGCGCAGGGAAGGCAGGATTGCGATTCTGAGCTGGGCCAGTTGGCGCGGTGGCCGGAGGCACGGAACCGGCGCCTACAGGAGCCGGACCGCTGGGGGGAGGTTGAGAAGCCGGTGGAGCTGCATTAGGTTTTCCACGGTGAGCAAAGTTGAACCCTTGGGCTCGCATCTCAGTGCCAATGCGACCGCCATCAATCTCCAGGACAAGGTATCCGAATGCGGCATCTGCCAGGTTGAAGTTCCACATGTTCTTGAACGCACTTTCGTCCACCTGGCCGGCACCAGGCCCCCCACCGACTGGGCCTCCAAAAGGATTGCCTCCGTTGGCAGTGCTGGGCATCTTCTCCACAATTTCTAACGCACTGTGAAGGAGAGCTTTGTGGTTGTTGTTGTTTTCAATTGCTTGCTCCACATCCATCTTGACTGTTTCCCACACGTCCTGGAAGGATGCCTTGGAGGCAGCCAACTTTCCACGGTAATGGTCAAGAGACGGGTTGACAGAGAACTCGTTGTAAGAGCTGCCATATCGGAAGTGTAGACCGGCCGAGATCGAGAAGTCGGCTTTCAGCGTGACAGACAGCTGATTGAGGATTCCGTCTCTGGCAGGTGAAGCGTGGGTCAAGAAGATACGGGTTTCTGATGGATCGTAGACGCGGTTTGCAGTGTCGATCAGGGCGCCAATCTGAAGAAGAGTCGTCCACATTGTGCCCTGGCCGCCTGCAATGTACGTCTTGCCCTCGCCATTGTCAAACAGCTTGTGGATGACGACTGCGCCGCCCAATCCGAGCAGTCGCAGTTTCACTCCGCCAATGTCAAGTAACCGTGAGTTCACTTCGTCAATAATGTGAAGATTGTCCACCTTGTACTCTCCGGATCGGAAGCGCTCCAGAACCCTCACATCTTCACAGGCGCCCCACACGGTGTAGACGGGCACATCTAGCGTAATCTGCTTGTTGAGGAGAAGCGGCAGTTCTGAAAGAGGGAGTTGATCAGGTGTAAACATCTGCTTGATCGGTCGCTGAGGCTGGGGTGAGGCGATCTGGCGCTTGACATGTTCGCTCAGAAGTGGAGAGTATTGAGCGACATGTTTTAGAGTCCTACAATCCCCGTCAGCCAGCGTGTCCAACTCGTGTTCCTGATTCCTTCATACTTCTCAGCTATTCTCTCCAACGAAGTGTTGTCGTAAAAGCCGAAGTCGCCAGTGTGCAGGATATAGTCAGCCTTCGCCTGTCTTGCGAGGTCGTTCAGAGACTTGAGATTGCCTAGAGTCCTCCGTCAGATCGACCCAACTTTTCCAGCGAGGCGCCAGCGACTGACCTCTAACGTCCGCGATGCACAAAACTCGGATCGGACCCGACTGAATGACGCGGCCATTGTTCGGAAGAAGAGCTTGCGCTCCAGGAGTAGGACCTGAGGTCGTTCCGTTGGGTAGATATCCTTGATTTGGGAACTGTGGTCGAGGCTGGCGAGACTTCAGCGTTAGCGGGAGTGCTACTGGAGTTATCGATCTCAAAACCATGATTGCCGACGACGGCATTTCTCGGCAAGACGTGGTAAAGAGAGAGACAGAGAGAGATCAACTCACAGAAGCCATGAGTGCAGAATCAACTGAGGGTACCGCGACAATGGTGTTCGAGAAAAGGCCCGACACAGGTGCGGCAAGAGATGCGGATCAGAGGCAGTATTAGAAGGTGATTATCTTCGAGACCACGGGCGCGTCGGCTGGAGACAAGTGTAAATGATGAGGTCGCCTAAAACAACGGAAGAAAGGTGGTGCGATGTGACTGAACTGGGAACTATGAGAGGGTGAATCCAAATGTTCAGGTTCGCCTGGTACAAATTCACGGGCTAGACCCCAGGAAAAGCAAAATACAGCGGCGAGAAGCTGCCATCCTAGAACGTGCTAGCGCCTTGGCTCTCCGCCCCTTTCCACTTCCTGTGAATGGCCTCAGGTGAACAAGACGCAAGTATTTGACCTAGCTGACATTGCTCCTTGCTGCAATATCACAGAGTTGGAGGTTTAGGTAAATGAGAGTCACCGCCGATAGGCAAAGTCGGCTTATGAACGTTGGTACATCGAAGTGAACAAAGCCTCCTGAACAAGCCACAACGCCGTATCGTATCATCTTCCCCGAGTGGCTTATAGCACACAATGGCCTTGGGTATATCCCGCCTCGTCCGTTTTTTGACGTTATAATGCCTTTCACATGTCCATCCGTAATGATGACGCCGACAGGCGCTAGCTCCCTGTGCTTGTCAATGGCCTGTCTGAGGAGTGACTGATTTGTTTCAAGCAGTGCCCAAAATCTTCTCCACATCCTTTCTGTCGACCACAGCACCGCCCTCCGAGCATTTCGCTTTTGCTCGGAGCTCGCTACACAGGTTATCAATGTCAATCTCACCGTTGCGGAATTTCTCCATCGACTGGAGTCGGTCCCTAAACATGAAATTAGCCGATTGCTAGGGATACTCCGTGCGATGGTGACAAACCAGATTTTATTGCAAGACATTGGTTTGTCATTGTCGGGAACAACCTCCTCATTCCCATTCTTGGCCTCCTCGACTTGCTTCAGCAGGTCGTTCTTCGGGGCCGATTCGGTGGCAACATCATTATAGTTATGGAGAGGACTGCCCAAGTCGGGCAGGGGGTAAGCGTCGTTAAAGAATGCCCCAAAGTCCTGGGAAAGAATATTGTCTTGCGTCTCGCGGTAGTCACCAAACAAGATCGGGTCAAAAGAGTTGTTGTTCTGCTGTGCAAGCCAGTTGATGCCGTTGGCGTCGAAGCCAGGTTCGTTGGCGTAGCCTAACGAATTATCGTTAGACACCATTTTCAAGATAGGAGGTATTGGATCATCCGCGCAGCCACAGGCCTGTTGGAGTCTCTCGCAGAGGTAGTCCTTACCACTGAACGGAGCTTGATTTTCTTCGCTGATGGGGTTGAGATTATACTCGGTCAACTTATTTGCGGGGGAGTTCAGGCTGGGCTCTGGAGAAGTACCAATG
Organism: Phialophora macrospora; assembly: GCA_000835435.1. Taxonomy (NCBI): domain Eukaryota; kingdom Fungi; phylum Ascomycota; class Eurotiomycetes; order Chaetothyriales; family Herpotrichiellaceae; genus Phialophora; species Phialophora macrospora. The sequence continues at coordinate 1,637,719 of KN846963.1, read as the reverse complement.
GACGATATGGGATTGTGGGAGTCCGTGGAAGAGCCCGGGGAGTCCGAGTTGGAAATGCTCGAGTTCGAATACAATCCGGGAACATTGCCCAGAGCGCCGTTGTCGAGGCTACCACGATTACTTTGAGTAGCACCATTATAGCCAGGGGCTGCGGACTGCGGGAAGTAACCTCCCAAACTAGCGTGGCGGCTGGCTTCAAGAATGGAAGGGCTAAACAACCCGGACAAGCTGTCTACGCTTCCCTGCTGCGGCTGCTGTTGGCTTTGTGGCTGAGGCGAAGTGGTGAAGTTCTTTGCGACCGGAGACTGGCTCATGGAGCCGAATCTTGGGGTTTGGCTCTGTGAGCTGGAGGTAGAACGACGGCTGTTACCATTCTGGGTCGTTGGAGCGGTGCTTGGAGAGGGACCAGATGCAGATCTGTTGGGGTTTCCCTGCGGCTTCTTCCCGTTCGCATTGCCGAACAACTTGGTGCCTGGCATCGGTGGCAGATCACCAAACTTGGGGAACTCGAACTGGAAGTCGTTGTGGTTGTTGGCATTGGAGTTCCGGCTTTGATTGAAGGCAATAGGCTGCGATCTGTTCAAGCCATTGCTGCTGACCCAAGAAAGGCGCTTACGATATTCTTTCAATTCGACCTGCAAGCGCTCCACCTGCGCACGCAGTAGACCATTTTCATGATTGGTAGATTCCGAGGCCTTTTCCAGATCCTCTACTTTGGTTTCAAGGTCTTTCAAGTGCTTTTCCTTGCGCTCGCGGAAGGCGCGTTGGGCGGCACGATTTTGTGCCTTGCGCTTCGAAGTAGGTTCGGAAGTCAACGGCTTCCTTCCAGGCTTTTTGGCCGTTTTGTCTTCGCCTTCTCGTCTTTTACCGCCTCCTTCGTCGTCGTCATCTTTTCTGTCAACACTTTTTCGCTTGTCATGCCGATCTTGAGAGGGTTCGTCGGGGATGTCGCCAATCATGCGACCGGTTGTGTCAAAATCGAAACCGTCGTCGCCAAAGTCGCCATCGGGATCGAAATCAAGAAACGGGCTGTCGTCGCTGAAGTCGAGATTACCTGAATCAGGAGCACTCATGCTGGGAGTGAAGTTGACGGTTTGAGGAGTCGTCTTTTGAGTGCTCGATTGTTTTGGAGATTGGTTGGAATTTAACGCCGCCATGAGAAGGTCTTGTTGTTCGGGCGACAGATACAGACCCTCTGTTGCTTGTTGCGGCATTGACTCAACTGGCAGCTGGGTGTTCGGGTCGACGGACAGGTGGCGTCGGCGATGAAGACCGGCGACGCGGAGAGCACCGGTAAGATGAAATACAGGCCGACAAGTGTTGCCTCCCTCTACTGCGTCCACTGAGCAGTGCCGAGAGGCAGACGACGAAATCTCTTGATTGATTTCAATGGAAATGGAGGAGTCAGGAAGTAATTCAGAAAGAGGGCGGGCAGAGGCCACGGAACGGAATAATAGGCGGGGCGGCCACCACACAAAGAGCAAGCCGCTCACGCTCCCAAAGGTCAGAATACCTCAATGGTGGCAGTGCTAGTGACGATATCAGAAGGCTGAGGAATTTTGAAGGTGGACAAATGGGATGAGAGGGCCTAGGGGAAGGGGGAAGATCCAGCAAGAGAGAAAGGAAGGGAGGGAATGTGAGTCCGATGAGATCAGTCTGTACTGTGTATGGAGTTCGGTGGGAGTAGGTAGAGAGTGGAGGAGACGAGTTGCGGGCGTAGACGCCGTAGCGGTTCTAGAGACATGCAGGTGAGCAGCAGAGGGCGCTGCCAAGGACTCCTTGACCCCTACAAAGAGTAGTGTTCAGCCCTAGCTAGGCCAGGGCGAATTGTTCTTCTACCCGGAGAGACCCCTTCACCTGCCCACTAAGTTTCCCGAGAGCATGCTTCGTAGGGTTTCCCCCGGGGCTAATGGACGTCGTATTGGCTACCATGGTTGGCAACCGCAATATTTCAATCCCGGCTCTGCCCCTTCCCCTCCTTGCGGAAAGATATGCCCCTCCTGGAATCTTGCCCTTTGCCTCCGGGGTTCGGAGACAAAGCGAACAGGCCAGCAGCAAGCTCAGAGCCTTAAGCCTGTTGGAACGGAACTTTGCAAGATTGGAGGAAAACCGCGCGTGGGCCAGGGTAAGATGTGGCGAAAGACCCGGGCTTCAGTCTACGCAGCAGCTTGGGTGGTTCGACCAAGTTGATTTCTAAGCGGCATCGAGTCGCGACTGGTCCATGCCAATCCACGGCGGTCCATACCAATACAAATTGAGCATGCTAAACTTCAATCAGGCACCCTTCCCGCTCAATGACTATACGCAACATCAGCCCGTCATCTTTGTCTCATCCAATTGTAGCATTGACCACGATGCAAATTTGCTTTGCTGAATACGAGTCAAATGCGTTCGTGGTGGTATCGTACCTTTTGTGATCGAACCGGCAGAATTCTACCGGACCGACGTCATCATCTCTGCAAAGCGGCAACCACCCACCAAGTGTTGCCACCCTCCACCGACTACCAGATCGGCTTGTAGGATAGAATGTCCGACACTATCTGTAGACTCTATAGTCGCCTCGAGCGGTGGCATCGGTTTCCGCAAGGATGCCGAAATTATTCCCCCTACCAATAGAACACAGTACGAGCAGAGGCGACGAAATTGCGCACGCATTGAGAGTTGAAGCACCAAGGTTCCGGACAGTAGGCGAAGGACTCGGCGGGCAAAAGCGGCAAATGGGAGGGTGAACCGAGGGCTGAGGGAAGCCGCCGCAGTTCATTGACACAACTACATGTCCGTTTCGTTGGAAGTGTAGATGCCGCGCACCTTCTGTATCTACTCACTCGCTTTCGGAATCGAAGTCTCATTTCTTCTTTTTTTCCCTAGAAGATAAATCCTCGTGTTTAACCGGCGCGCGCGCCTCTTATCCCGCTCAGCTCATCATGGCAACGGCCGAAATCGCCGCCCTGGAGGGCGAAGTCAAGGAGTACAGACTGCAACTGGAGACAGTTCAGCTGAGTCTGCAGGGTGATCCAGACAACAGCGAACTGCAGAGCCTCAAACAAGAACTTGAAGAAGTCATTTCCCTCACCGAATCTGCCATTGCAGAACTAAAGCCTCAATCAGTGCCAGCACCGCCTGCCAAAACCTCCTCGCCGCCCGTGAAGGAAAAATGGTCCAAGGAGAACCACCCCGCGTACCAAGCCGGATATCGAAAGCCAGATGTAGAGCCGGAAGAATCCAGCGCGCCCACCCAGTTTTCCGTCAATGACACGGTCTCAGCTCGATGGAAATCCGGCGACGGGGGGTTCTACACGGCGAGAATCACGTCCATCACCGGCTCATCCAGCGATCCGGTTTACATTGTCACATTCAAGAACTATGGGAACACTGAAACACTGCGGGCCAAAGATATCAAGCCGCTCTCCAACGACTCAAGGAAGCGTAAGGCTGATGGAATGTCAGGGTCGTCCACACCAGTTCCCCCGCCATCGAATCCCAATGTCATCTCAGCCGCAGCCAGTGTCGATCCCGCTCTAGCCCAACAAGCTCGACGGGAGCCAAGCAAGGTTAGCGATGGCCCCGTTCGACCTGCAAAGCTACCGCGCAAAGTCAAGGCGAACAAGGAACTCGAGGCGGGCAAGAGCAAGTGGCAGGATTTCGCGGCGAAGACCAAGGCTGGGAAGGTGGGGAAGAAGGAGAGTATGTTTAGGACAGGCGACGGCGTGACTGCAAGAGGTAAGCCACTCTCTGCGAACTCCATTTGCTGTGGCATAAGGTGATACTGACTCCGCTGCAGTGGGCTTCACTGGCAGTGGCCACGAAATGCGCAAAGATCCAACAAGAACACGGCATATCTACCAACAAGGCGGCCAGGACGATTGAGCAGGATTTGTGGGAGATCTTGATCGTGTTTCACTCATTCGTACCGTTTTGCTTTGGGCGTTCATGGATTGCAAGGCGAAAGCTGACCCGCCGGCCGACTGCAGATACAGCTTACGACGTCAACCGATTGATTACAGGCAGAGAACGAGTTAGGATGGTTGAGACAAGTATCTCCTTACCAGTGTTATAACAGTCTCTGACGTATCAATTTCTCCTCTGCAGGGCAGCAACAACCCAGCCACAACGCTGGGAGATCATCTGCAACCCTTTGGAGACCCATCACACCGATATCGAGAGCTGTCGCGTTTCCGTGACTTCCGAGTCGTTCTCTACCCGTTCTCACTTATCTCTTTCCTTCTGGGGATGACCAGGCTTTGGGAGGGAGCTCCCCCAATGGTCGCGCTCATAGGAAAGACCCGATATGTCCTTCAGCTTTCCTCCGGCATTCATTCCAGGGTCTTCGGCACCAGCTCAAGGTACCCGGACTTGCGTTGGTCGTCCATGCCTTCACAGCATTTGTTGCTGGTACAGCCATGCTCCATTTCCACGCAAGTTTCCCTGATGCAAATGATGTGACCATGCGTTTAGAGGCAGGGCGGGCCTTGTACTGGCGTATCTTTTGTCGTGAATTGGAGCCATAGCTCTTGCGATATTGGAACAGTTGCCAGTAGCTCTTTGGGTTACGCACGCGCTGGCGCTTGCTCTACTGGGTCGATAGGGATCCTGTCGCGCCGAACGTTCAAGTAACCACCTGTAGCCGTTGATGTCTCATAGGCCGCCTTGAATCCTAAAACTGCTTACGACCAGCACGAGCATGTTAATTACCCCCCACAACAGAGGCGTCCAAGTGCTCATCCTGAAATAACCTGCATTGTAAACCGCTCCAAGTACCAGCCCTACCAGGCTCCCCGCCAAAAGCGCCTCGCTGGCCCCAATAATGATATAGACCACAGGAACAACCCAAACCCAACTCAACGTCTCTCCGATCGGATTCTCGCCCAACAATTTCCTGTTCTTCGCGCTCAGCCCTCGCCCCTGTAGGGAGTTTAGGTATTTCCTTCGCTGTGTTGCCGAAGCGAATTGCATCAACACGGCCCAGGTTGCCACGCAAGAGTGGGCAGCGATGAAGGTTATAAGTGTCCAGTATAATGTGTACTGATAGATGTCGCCCAGGAAGTAGAGGTATTGTGCTTCGCCAGGGTTGGCGCGGACGGGCCAGTAGAGGGCGGGGAACTTGGGAGTTTCGTAGGAGAGAGGGACACCGGCGCCATAGGTTGTCATCTTGAGACTTGAGGAAGGGCGGAGGCACGTTTCGACAAGAGTAGACGGGACAGACTCGAGCGCGAGGAAGCCGACAATTCGAAGATGATGTTAACCTGCAGGTTGAAATGATTGGGTGGGGTTTGGCTCCACCGCGCCTTCTCCAGATTTCGCATACTACGCGGGCCGGCTGCGAGACCTCATCTTCTACCTAACCTATCATCAGATCTAAGCGAGACTGCGCTAATGGGTGATGTACTCTGCCTACTACACTGCAACGGAAATGGATCCAAGCTCCATACTGTTAGAGAGCTGAGAGAACTGGTAGGTAGTCACGAAAGTCGGAGAAGTGATCCGCAGTCCTCAGTCAATTTCGTCATGACGAGCGTCATAGCCGCGTTCGATAGTGGCAGTGATTTCAACGTGAGGTCTCGGTAAGCTCGTGTTCCATATTATAAGACCTCATCTGCTCTTCATCCCAAGTGCCTCTCCGATGCCGCCTAAAGCACCTATCGCAGCTGCCCTTCGAACTTCAAAATCTGCTCACTGCTGGACTCCCCGAGCCTTCATAGCTCCAGCAATTCATCGACAACCACTTCCCTTCACCACCGCTCAGCCTCGTCTCCAAGCTCTACAAAAACACTTCTCAACCACGCCCACCATGTCAGGACTCAACTCCCGGAACGAGTCTTTCAGGCTTGAGAAGCTCTTCGACGTCTCTGGCAAAGTCGCCCTAGTGACAGGTGGAGGTTCTGGTATCGGACTGATGATCACTCAAGCCCTGGCCACCAACGGAGCCAAAGTCTACATCTGCGGTCGTACTGAGGAGAAATTGGACCGCGTCGCAGAGCTGTATGGCAAGGATATTCCCGGGCAAATCATCCCCATCACAGCCGACGTGTCCAAGAAGGAAGAGATCAAGAATCTCGTCTCCGAGATCTCCTCCAAGGAGAAATGTCTCTGCATTCTGGTCAACAATGCCGGCATCGCTCTCAACACGCAACAGACTGAAGCGGATTCCGCCGAAGAGATGAAGAAGAATCTCTTCGACGACGAGAACGAGACATTCGAGAATTGGACAGACACGTACCGCACCAACGTGCCGCAGATATTCTTCATGACGACCGCGTTCTTGCCCCTCCTGCAAGCAGCGCACAAACACAACGACAACTTCAGTGGCACGGTCATCAACATTACGTCCATCTCGGGCATTGTAAAGACCTCTCAGCACCATTTCGCCTACAATGCATCCAAAAGCGCTGCCATTGCTTTGACCTCGATGCTCGCCAACGAAGTGGCTCAAAACGGCCTAAGGATCCGCATCAACAGTATCGCGCCAGGTGTCTTCCCTTCGGAAATGACGGCCCAGGAAAGCGGTGACGATCAGAAGAGTCATATCCCTCGAGAGAAATATCAGGAAAAGGTGCCGGCGGGGCGGCCCGGTGAAGACAGAGATATGGCAAACGCGGTGCTGTTTTGCGCCACCAACCAATATTTGAACGGCCAGACAGTGGCAGTAGACGGAGGTTACATACTCAGCGCGGGAAGTGGGCCGTGAATGAGAGGCATACGGAAGATTCGAACACGGAGACTGAGAGCACAGCACAACCGCGAGAGAGGTGTGAGACGAGCTACGTACTAAACGTAGTGGCTATCTGCATTGCGTCCGTAGGCGTCACAAGTGCTAGTGAACCTCGAGTTTGAGCAGTCCATGCGACGATATGTACTCCATAATGAATCAATGAGTATCGGGTTTGAAGTTCATTATCATTTTGATTCGCTTCTCGGCGTCTAGTTTAGAAAGGGCTACCTGCACTCTGTCCACCAATCCATATTCCGAGTTGTGGCCCGAGGAAGATTGAATTTCAGAAGCTTCATCCTTCTCATGTGTTGAGCACAGTCCCGCCATTAGGATGCAGAGCATGCCCACTGATCATACTGCTATCCGGACTGGCCAAGAACACGAAGGAAGTGGCAATCTCACTAGGTTGAGCAGGTCGACCCAGCGGGGAGGTGAATTGCTTTTGTGCGTCTTCGTTCATGGTTGAAGGGATGAGAGGCGTCCATACAGGTCCTGGGCATACAGCGTTGACGCGAATGCCTTTGCTGACTTGTTGGTTAGCCAGGCCGCGGGTGAACGAGATGATTGCTATGGATCACGGTGTCAGCAGAAGTACATTTTTCGGATCAATCGAGTGTGGATGGGATCGACCGGCATACCTCCTTTCGTGGACGTGTAGTCGAGCAGATCGGGTCGACCGATGTAAGCGTTGATCGAGGCGTTGTTGATGACCGTATCCCCGCGTTTCATGGTGGGGACAATGAGTTTGGCGAAGTAGAAGTATGGATGGATGTTGGTATCGAACGTCTTGTGCCATTGTTCGAGAGGGATCTCGGTGATATCCAGTTGCATCATTTGGAAGGCCGCGTTGTTTACCTGAGATGGCATGTCAGTCTCCGGAGTCTCGATTGGAAAAAGACAGCTCGTACCAGAATGTTGATCTTGCCCAAGGCTTGTTGAGCAGCTTTGACGGCCTTTTCGCAGTTCTCGTACTTTCTGACATCCGTTGGGAATAGATGGCATTTCCGGCCCTCGGCTTCGACTCGCTTCTGGGTCTCTTTTGCGTCCTCTTCTTCCTCTGGAAGGTAGACAATGAAACTGTCGGCACCTTCCTTTGCGAAGAGAATGGCAACGGCTCGTCCGATCCCACTGTCGCCACCTATTGGATGAGTTAACGGGAGGAAATGCCGGGGCACACGAGGATGGACGAGCCTGTGATGAAGGCCTTCTTCCCTTCCAGCTTGCCAGCTGCCTTGTACTCTTGCCATCCGCCATCAGGAGTGGGTAGCTTGTCGTGAATCGCCTCGACAGGCAAATCTCCCTCTCTCCCAGGAGGATCTTGGTGGGTGACCTTTGGGAGGAAACCCTGCTCGAACTGGCCTTTTCCTTCAGACATTGCAAAGTGATCGAGCTGCAAGTTGAAAGTCTACCGGACTGAATGTTTGCTGGGGCCAAAACCGATGTTGAATGTCACTTCTCCCTCAGATGATCTTCGACTGTGGCCATCGATTGCAGCACGTCATATAGGGGCGATGCAGGCGCTGATGTGATGTCACGATGGCAACCACGTGGGAAGGATCCGGACAACTTTCCCGCCATTGCCGTATCCGTTGATCAAAGGGCCAGCTTCATTATTTCACTCGTCACATCACCGCCGCTGAGGAAGACTTCCTGATCGAAGGTGATAGTACCGAGCTTGATCTGCCAGACATTCTGCACCTCACGAAGGAGGATAGTCAGGCGATCCGCCATACCTTCCCTGCTTGGAGCGAAGATTACCCAGGATACCGAGTGTAATTGTCGACGAGGAAGAAAGCAAATCTTACTCCTTAAACACCTTCGATCGGGTATGGGATGTTCCGATAACAACCACAACATCGACATACCATCCAGTCGCGAAGACGATATAGAGAAACATGCTGGCGGCACCGGTGACAAGGACATACGTTCCATACACCGAACCGCAAACTCTCGGTTCGACGCGGACGACAAATGTCCCCTGTTCGGTCTTGCTACCGCCTTTGGCTCGCCGCTAGCGTTGCGAGGCTTTGTTTTGTTGGAACCGGGCGACGCGGCCAATAACTCAGATGAGAGGGGAGAGAAATAATTTCGAAACACTGTCATTATGGTGTTTGCGATACGGGGACTATTCTAAGAACATGCTACAGGTGCGGTGCGATGATCAACCTGTCCCTTCAATTCATCCACTTCTCGTGCTTCATCACCCACTCCCCCGATACCAAGCTTCCATTTTCGCCTCGAGCGAACAGTATGGAAAGAATCATCAGTAGAGGTTGTCAGGGATAACGTACTCAGGGTACTCACAGAATGCCGTTCCCCGGCTCCAGCATGTTGACGCTAAAGGTATTGTTCTTGGACAAAGGCCATTGCACCAAGCTCCTAATCCACTTGTAGCTTTGACTGACCAGACTGCGTCGACTGGTTAGACTTGGAGTTGTCTTTGCCGGTGTTGGACTCGGTCTTCTTGTCGTTCACGCGATTCTTCTTGCTGGGAACGGGGCCGAGAACGGGGTCGAGTTCAGGGTGGAGCTTGCGACACTCATCATTGATGTGACCGTACAATCCGCAGCCGGGAAGTTTCTTGCAGCGAGGACGATCTTTCTTCTTCTCATCGTGCTTACCATCTTCTTTGTTCTCAACCTCTTGGGAAATGTTTAGAGCGATGAAGAAGTCGGGCCTCGTAGGAAAGGAGGTCGGTGATGAGGTTATCAAAGGTAGGCATTGTCTCGACGCGATCGATATTGCGGGAGATGAAGTCGTTATATTCCTTCGGAAGAGTACGAGAGAGCTTCGCGATCATTTGGGAGTTACAGTATTTTCCATCCGCTGCTTCAATGTTGATCTTCGCTTGCCGAAGAAGATTGGTGAGGGTGGTGATATTGGTATTGTTCTTCCAGGTAATGCCTTCCATCTGATTGAGCGCCGTAATGAGGCCGCGAGACTTGTTGGGCTCGTACTGCGCACTTAGGTGGTCGAATATTTCATTCGGGGTGCTGAATCCAAGGATTCCGACGCGAATGGAAGGGTCAACAGATTCGTGGAGGATGTAGAGGGCGATCCTGATGTCCTCCTGTTGCATGTGGTAATCATCTCTGTCCAAATTGTAGCGCGCTCTCTCCTCGGCTTGACCCGTGTGGGTTGGGCATATTGGCTTGTTGAGGACCTCCTCTTCTCCCGTAACCAACTTCCAGACATTGTGACGCGCACAGGCAGACTTGACATCTTGAATCCACGCCAGGTATGTCCATGAACCTTCAAGAATCTGGACGCTAATGCTTCTACCTCCGATGGTGAGGGTTTTGGTAGGCATTTTGATGTTCGCCGTTCTCTTTGACTATCTTACCACTTCAAGAGAAGCCAGAAAGGAGCTCATATCCTAACCAGTGGGAACCTCTAAAGGAAAGATCGATTGTTCAAAGATATTTAAGAGTACAAGAGGTCTAGAGGAGCCTTATGCAGGCGGCTCCACAGTGAAACAACAAGAGCGGTGACCAAACAGTTGACTGCCTTTTGTGAGCAGTGAATCTGGCGAATAGTCACGACTCACTGCCGTGTTCTAGCCAATTGGAATATGTTCTTCGCTGGCACTGTGATTGACCGCAGTCCGGGTACGGGAGACTGCGTCGACCAATTCAGCTTTGACGCTTCGGACCCAAGATGCTCCTCGGCCCCGACCAGCACCAGATGTCTCGGTCGTCTAGGTTCTTTGTAAGTGACTTTGGAAACGGCCTTTGTAGGTCTCGTCAAGATGTGCGGCTTCTCTATGGCTCTTCCGGAGAGGCCCATTCTTTTGGTTTCAAGTTCGCGTCCGACGGTGCGAAGGGTTCGTTTCTCTGGAGCCCGTACAAAATCACAACAACGGTAGGTGCCATCATGGAAGACGATGGAGGTGTCAATCTCCTTGGTATAATATCCTGCTCGCTTCGCCCATGTTGACAGGTGCGATAAACCTTTGATTCACCACCCCACATTGGCTTCGATACCCTTGCCTTCGCGCAGGCGGACAATATGGCAAAACAGCTCCAGTCTACAGACTCGCGAAGCAGCCTCCGCGAAGATGCTCTCAAACCAGTCTCAAAACCTCCCACTCCCACTGGGCCTGCTGAGGTGGATGAATACCCGCCGAAGTCAAGAGTACTCATCATCGTGTTTGCCATGATGTGTAGTGCCTTCCTCGTCGCATTGGTCCGTCTTCGTAACATTCCATAAGGTATCCTCACTGACAGCGTCTTCCAGGATCGTCTCATTATAGCAACGGCTATACCTGTCATCACGGACCATTTTAACTCCCTCTCGGACGTGGGATGGTATGCCTCGGCGTATCTGCTGACCATGTCTGGCTTCCAACTCTTCATCGGTCGGGTGTACACTTTCTACAACCCAAAAGCGGTATATATCACCTGTCTAGGGATATTCGAGCTGGGTTCCCTCATCTGTGGTGCTGCTCCGAACTCTGCAACGCTCATCGCTGGAAGAGCTATTGCCGGCCTTGGTAGTTCGGGCATGTTTTCAGGAGCCATTACAATTATCGTCTACCTCGTCCCATTGCAGAAGAGACCAGCATACACCGGAATGTTTGGGGCTGTCTTTGCGGTGGCTTCGGTCGCAGGACCGTTGTTGGGGGGTGAGTACTTTCCAGGACGTGCCCCAGGTTGTTCAGAATGTGGCGGCTTGCGGTCTGTCCCACACAGGCTTGATGCTGACAATCACGCAGGTGTTTTTACGGACAAAGTCTCCTGGAGGTGGTGCTTCTACATCAATTTACCCATTGGTGGAGCAATGGCAGTTGTCTTGTTCTTCGTCCTCAAGCTCCCCGCCGCCGCCACCGGGCGCACCAAAATGACCTGGAAGGAACAGCTCGACAAACTGGACCCCATCGGCACGGCAGTCTTTCTTCCAGCGATCGTATGCCTCCTCCTGGCCTTACAATGGGGTGGCACCACCTATAACTGGTCGAACGGCCGTATCATCGTCCTTCTCACCCTGAGCGGCATCCTCTTCCTCATCTTCATATACCTGCAACACCTCTTCCAGGAGCACGCCACTGTTCCTCCTCGGATCCTAAAGTACCGCGCTGTCAGCGCCGGCGTCTCCTACGCCTTCTTTTCCGGCGGTGGGATGATGACGCTCGTATATTTCCTGCCTATCTGGTTCCAAGCCATCAAGGGCGCCTCGGCTGTCCACTCGGGAATCATGAATCTCCCCGCTGTCCTCGGCATTACTGTCGCCAGCATGGCAGCTGGCATCCTCACACGCAAGCTCGGATACTTTACGCAGTGGATGTATGCCTCGTGCATACTAACCTCGATTGGCGCAGGGTTGATAGCCACATTCACAACAACGACTGGGCATCCGAAATGGATCGGATACCAAGTCTTGTGGGGCCTCGGACTGGGACTAGGAATGCAGCAACCCTCTGTGGGAGCCCAGGTCTCCCTGCCGCGGAAGGACGTCGCCACTGGAGCAAGTATGATGTTCTTCGCTCAAGCTCTGGGTGGCTCCATTTTTGTGTCCGTGGCGAACAACATCTTCGACAACACCCTGTCACAAGACCTGGAAAAAATCCCAGGACTTGATGCAAAAGTTGTCACGCACGTCGGCGCGACTGATCTCCGCAAGATTATACCCCAGAACCTGCTGGAGTCGGTGCTGGTGGCATACAACGATGCCTTACGAAGTGCATTCTACGTTGTCGTGGCGATCACTTGCGCCACCGTGTTTGGCGCACTCGCCATGCCATGGGACAATCTGAAGAAAGTCGCCGCGGCGCAAAAAGCCGCAGCAAAGGCAGCCAGGGAGAACGCGAACTCCGAGGCATCCGACAGCAAGCCTGGATCGTCTGAGGGAGCCGGCCCGGTGGCGCAGCATTCAGCAGAACGGCAGCGGGAGATTGAAAAGACGGTCGTGGAAGTATAGCGTGGTTCTCTGGTCGCACTCTCTGCTTCATTGCGTTGGTTGTGTACAGTACAGTATGGTACCGGGATCAGTCCGGTGCTAAGCGACGGCCACTTCTGCGCGAGGTCGTCCTTCTCTGCTCAGTTACATAGTTGCCAACTGTAGTTGCAATTCGAGTAATAAAAACGCATGAAACGTGAGTTCCTGAAAGGACATCTCGGCGTCACTATCTATCTATCGTAAGAAATACCGCCTGTCCCGCCCTGCCCGGTCCAGGTACACGGAAGTACAATGGTTGGTATATAAGATATATATAAAATAGAAGATATCGGATTTGAATATATATGGTATGAGATATAATACGAAGCTACAGCGACTTTTGACTTGTGCAAGAAAGAGGTATCTCTGGAGTCTAGACGCCATGACATACAATAACAGTGCCTCGTAACAGGCCTTGATCCCTGAACCGCACAGCACACATGACGGCGGGCGTGACTCCCAAGTCAAACCCCCCCCCCCTCCCATACATACAAACCCCTCGTATTCGGCCCCAATCCACTCACGTCGCCACACCTGACCTCACGAAAGGCGGCGTCGTCGTCCTGGCGAGACTATACCGCTTCTCGAGACCGGAGAGGATATCGTCGGCGAGTTCGTCGGCGGTGGCGGTGCTCGCGGCCGAGGAGAAGGACGCGGCGGCCGACGCGGACTCGGGCACCAACGGCGGGGGGGTCCTCGGCATGAGTGGCAGCGGGTGCAACGGCGACGGCACCGGCATCGACGGCAGTGGAGGCATCTGGGTCGCCGAGGGGACCCGCGGCGTAAACGACATTCGGCGGGAAGATTTCCGGGGAAGAGGGGGAGGGAGCGGCGCTGCGTGGCCGGAGCTCCAGTCTTGGTCTTGGTCTTGGTCTCGGTCTTGGAGAGAGGGGCTCGGAAAGGACGACGACGAGAGAGAGCCCGAATTAGGTGCTGGATCTGATTCCGATTCCGAATCCGAATCTGGAGCCCGATCTGACTCTTCTTGGGATGGCACTAATAGAATTGGCGTGTCGCCCTCTGCATGTACTTCGACTGTTGGTCCTGACCCTGCAGGCTTCGTGTCGGGACTACCGCTGTCGTTTGATTTCGTGCCCAGCGATTGCTCCAGTGTTGTGGCAGTGGTCACGCCAGACTGTTGCTCACGGGTCTTTGGCGGATACTGCGACTTTGTCTGTTTCCACGGTTTCAAGAGTTGGCTCAGCTCGAGACTCCGACGTTGCTGAACAAGACGAAGGCGGTGCTGGTTCTGAAAAGGGCCGGCGACGGCTTGGAAGAGCATGCTGTTCACATCGGAGGCGAGGCTCTGGCGTGGTGCTCTCCCACTATCTGTGTCAGGGGTGCCCAAGGCGTCGGACGACTTTGCAATGACGGTATTCGCATCATGGACCGAGCTCTGGAGCTTGACGATGGCCGAGACTTGCTTCTTGGCGTCCCTGCGTAGTCGGTCGAGGTGTTTCCTTTCCGCCTTCGTGGTGCTTTGCTCGCGCCGCTCTGCGAGTTGGTCGAGCAGGGAAGCCAATCTGCCCGAGATGGCTTCCAGGTGCTGGTTCACATCTTGGTGGCCGTCGCTCATCATCTCGGCGGTGTTGATTGCAGCGAGGGATGGTATCCCAGAGAGCGCGCCAGCAGAATGGGCCAAGGGGTAAGATGTGAGGATTGGGGATACTTTAGTAGTGGCATGGAGTGATGCTGATGGCGACTATATACGAATAGCGTGTGTGGCTTTGCTGACGGGGCCGGCTCTTCTCAGCCTCCATGTTGACATACCCCTGGTGCCCCGCAAGACATCGACCAGAGCATGTGGGATCAGCAGTCGCTTCTGACCCTTCTGCTGGTCCTGGTGCAGCTCCAACGAGCGTCTGCGTGCAGACAGCATATTGCTACGCATAGGTAGTGTAATGGTGCATTTCGGGGTGAAGCTCAGACAAGCTCTCCAGCGACTGCAAAGCAGATTGGCGCAGCTTGGCGGGGGGGTGGCGGGGGACGGCAGGCTGCCTAAACGACTCGCCCTAAAGACCCCCTCCAGGGTCCCCTAGTCTAACCTAAACGACTCGCCCTAAAGACCCCCTCCAGGGTCCCTGGGCCTAATAATAACCAACACCCAGCCCTGCGGAAGCGCTTCATGATTACGCAGAACGGCACACGGTCTGCAAGTAATGTATGTATGTATCACGACTTTCCTGAGAGAGCTTGGAGAGGTGGGCGTCTTGCCCACATATCAACGGGTTGAGCATGCAGATGCATGGCGGGCGTGTTCGTATCGACAGTTGCGTCAACAGTCGCTGCTTCGGGTAAGGACCATTTCACTTCCATGATGTCGTCTGCCTGATTTTCTCTCGAACATCCTCCCGTGCCACGGGAGCTACAACCCAGGCTTGGAGGACAATGCATCTGCCTGCGCCCGTGCGATTCTTCACACCCGCTCCGCCATGGAAGAGCCGCGCCTCCACAAGACGTTCAGCTGCATCCGCTGCTTTGAGAGAAAGGTCAAATGCGACAAGCAGAGCCCGTGCACCAACTGCGTCAAGTCCAAGGTCGAATGCGTCTTCCGCATCCCGCCAGCGCCGCGGCGCAGGAAGAAACGCATGCAGGAGGATCTGTTGCTGGCCCGCCTCAGAAAGTGCGAAGAACTGCTGAAAAGCAAAGGCATCGATATCGACAGTCCTGAGACACTGTCGCGGACGGCATCCGGCTCCGCGACCCTCGAGAGTCCTCCTCTGACGCAACCGAGTTCGCAGCAACTCAGCCCCGACACACCGGCGTCGGCGGGGGAGGATCTCATCTTCGCCGCGTCCGAGATCAGGAAGTCGGGCCGGTTGATTGTCGACCACGGCAAGTCCCTTTTCATCGAGAACAATCTCTGGGCCAGTCTTTCGGACGAGTTTCAACAGCCGAACCAGGCCATCGCCGAGTACTCCGAGGACGACGAGGACGACGCCGGCACCCCGGTCGAGGAGAGCGCCGATTTCATCCTGGGCTACACTCCGACCAGCAACCCGATCCAACCGCTCCACCCCTCCCCAACCAATATCTTTATCCTCTGGCAGATATACCTCGACAACTTCAACCCGATGACCAAATTCATCCACGGTCCGTCGTTCCACAAGACCCTCGAGCAATCCTGCATGCAGCTTGACAATCTGCCGCGGGGCCTGGAAGCGCTGTTGTTTGCGATCTACGCCACTGCAGTCTACACGATCGACGACGACGAGTGTGAAATGAAGCTCGGTGAACCGCGAAAGGTTCTGCTGGCCAGGTACCGACATGCCACGCGGAAAGCGCTCGCCCGAGCGAGATTCGTGAGCACCTCGGAGCTGGTCGTGCTCCAAGCTCTGTCTATCTACCTTTTCTCCATGCGCGAAAACTACGATCCCCGGACGAACTGGACACTGGCCGGCATTGCCATCCGCGTCGCCCAAGGTATGGGCCTCCATCGCGACGGCACAGGGCTCGGCCTGTCGGTCTTCGAGACGGAAATGCGGCGGCGCCTCTGGTGGCAGATAGTCGTGTTGGAGGGGCGTTCGGCAGAGCTCAGCGGCTCCGGCCGATTTGGCGACCTGTCCTACTCTGACACATTGGCACCCACCAACGTGAACGACGAAGACCTCTATCCGGAGATGAAGGAACCGCCCGTCCCACAAACACGGCCGACCGAGATGATATCGTGCCTGCTGCGCATCGAGCTTACCATGTTCTTCCTGCAGAAGCAAAAACAAAAATCGAGCATTAACTTCGAGAGCTTGCGCCTGTCCACGCCCTGGAAGAGTTCGCTGGAAGAGAGAGACGCTCTCATGAACGAGTTGGAACAACGGCTTGAAGACAAATTTCTCCGGTATTGCGATCCTTCGGTGCCGATCCAGTTCATGACCATTATCATCGGGAGGGGAGCCATCAACATGATGAGATTGATGGCTCATCATCCGCGCAAATGGGGCTTCCAGGAGCAACCGCCGCCGTCAGAGCGGGAGTATCTCTGGAAAGTCTCGCTGAAGCTCCTCGAAGCCGTCAATATGGCGCATTCGTCGAAGCACTTGCAGAGATTCATGTGGCATACCCGAGTGCATTTTGTGTGGCAAGCCCTCATTTTCGTCCTCAACGACCTCAAGCAGACGACGCTGGGGCCCGAGGCGGACCGAGCCTGGCAGGAGGTGGACGAGATCTACCGGCATCATCCATACTTTGTGACCGACTTTAAGCGACCCTTGCACGTGGCCGTGGGGAGCTTGTGCTTGAAAGCGTACGCCGCCCGGGAGAAGGCCCTTCGCGCGAGCACCGACGGCGTGTTCCCCAAGTTCACTCCCGAGTACATCCAGCAGCTCCGCGAGCAGCGGGAGACCGGGCCGCTGAAGCTCGCCACCGCTACCTCGTCCAAAGGAGCCTCTGGCATGACGGGAGCTGCTCTCGACGACGCCGGGCCTAGCGAGAGCCAGTTCTCGACAACAATGGGTTGGGAGAGCATCCCGCCACCGACGCAACCTCGGCCCAGTAACTTCTTCTCTGCCAACACGATATACGGCCCTTCCAGCGCCAGCAGCCAGCTCCCCTTGCCGACCTTCCAGCCGGTTCCACCACCTCTGGCCACTGATGGGATCTTTCCATCCGAACACAGCTTGGCGCACGATTTGGCGCTGGCAGACGTCCAACTGGATTGGGCGCAATGGGATTATATCATGCAGGATATGGGGGAGATACCCTGACGGAGGGCGCATGACCCTGGAGTGAGGAGTATCTGTGACTGATGCTCGGCGACGCGGAGTGTATGAATATTATGTGACGGTGGCATGGACCCCTTCTGGGGTACATTTTTCGGTACTTCACGCTCAGTAAGATCTGTAGAGCGTCCACGCTGATGACAATGATGGACCTTCTCTTCTCATCCAAGATTTTCATATCCAAGAATTCACATTTCATGGCTGCACGCAATGCTCTCGACCACCCCTGCCGCTTCATCTGCAGCCCCACGAGCACGTCGATGATTGGCCCGATACGGTATCTAGTCTTGGCAACTTTGCTTGTTTTGCAGCTTCGCCACTGCAACGGCCAGGCTCATTTCCTCCCCATCATCGTCCAGTCAAGATTCTCCTCAAGACTCTTCAAGAGGACGCGAAAGGACCACATTCCTACCGCTCGCTGCAAGATACGGCGAACGGCCGCTGGGGTATTTAACGCGGCTTCCAGCGGTCGATCTGCCGCACATGCAGCCAGATGGACTGGGCTCTCCGCACATCAGCGAAATTCGGCTGAATTCCTCACAGCGTCCCAAAGCAACCACGACGCAATGGATACTGGAGCGACACTGTTGAAGAATGGGCTCCCCGCAAGCCTCCCCATCCCATCTGCAAGGCTCTCCGATGCAAGTGCTCCGTGTGCCATCATGCTCCAATCTGGGGAAACTTCCTCGGCGGCTCCTTGACCGAGCATCTCGTTACATGGACTTATAGCTAGACGAAGACGTCTACGTTACAGGCTCGGTCCTCTTGGATTCTTCTGCGGTCCTGGCCCACGCACAGCATGTACTCCAAGCTGGTTTGGCTGTTGGCATCTTCTGCATCGCTCTTTACCGTAGACGCGGCACCTTCTCCTCGAGATGCTGCCCCCACCGTCACAGTCAAGAATGGAACCTTACGGGGTGTTCATTCTGCCTCCTGGAATCAGGATTTCTTCCTGGGCATCCCCTTTGCACAGCCTCCTGTTGGCGACCTACGTTTCAGGTGGCCGCAGTCGCTGAACACGTCGTATGATGGCGTCTTGGATGCCACCAAATATGGGTACAGTTGCTATCAGTATAACAGCAATTACAACCTGAGTGAGGACTGCTTGACATTGAACGGTAGAGTAGAATCCGGGCTCTGCGCTTGTCGTTCCTCCCCTGACAGGCCCAGTTGTGAGACCCGGCGGATATGAAAACCAGAGCCTCCCTGTGCTGATTTGGATCTATGGCGGGGGTAGGGAACTGTGCCTTTCCCCATATCCTTACCCACCACTGACGGACTGGTCCAAGGTCTGTTCGCTGGCAGCAGTGCTGGTCCTCAGTACAATCTGTCCGGAATTGTCCATACCTCAACGTTGACGGACAATCCATTCATCGGGGTCTCGATCAATTACAGACTGGGTGTCTGGGGCTTCCTCCAGACGCCGGTCATACTTGCGGAAGGATCTTCGAATGCTGGATTCCTCGACCAACGTATGGCTTTCGCATGGGTCAAGGAGAACATTGCCGCTTTCGGTGGAGATACGTCCCGGATTACTATTTGTAGGTTCGCCGTTCATCCTTCTGCATGATCTCTTGAACCATACTAACAAATCTAGGGGGCGAGTCTGCGGGCGCGCAAAGCATCGGTCTCCATCTCCACTCCTTTGGCGGACGTGATGACGGCCTTTACTCGGCGGCAATCATGGAGTCTGGAGGCCCGGTCGGCACGAGTCTCAATGCCCTGCCATTCTATCATGTTGCCGCCGCGAATCTGAGCCGTACGGTTGGTTGTGAGTTGACCCCCGTCGTTTACCACTTGAGCTGTGGACAAGGACTGACGTGTTGTAGGTCCCACCGACTGGACTCTCCCGAGCCAGGTCGCGTGCCTGCGAAACCTGAGCTCGGCCGAACTCTTTGCCTCGAACTACAGCGTCGTGTGGAATCCCATTGTGGACGGGACCTTCCTCACCGACTACCCGAGCGTGCTTGCGTCGCGGGGCCAGTTCGTCCACGTGCCGATCATCAATGGCGCAAACACCGACGAGGGCGCCAGCTTCTCGGTCACGGGCGTCAACACCACCCAAGACGTCTTCGACAGTCTCTTCTACTGGCGCGACTACGCGCTCAGCCCGGCGACCATCCGCACGCTCCTGGACCTGTACCCGAACGAGCCGCAGATCGAGCCCCCCTACGCCGTCACGACGGACACGGTGTTCCCGTCCCTGGGCCTGCAGTGGCGCCGCAGCGCCGCCATCGGCGGAGACCTCGTGATGATCGCCCAGCGACGCAAGACGTGCGAGGAGTACGTCCGGGGCGGGGTGCGCGACGTGTACAGCTTCCGCTTCGACACGCCGCTGTACAACGCCACCGCGCCCGTGGCGGTCGGCCACGGCGTCAACGTCATGTTCAGCTTCCAGAACATCAGCGGCGCCATGGGCCCCGTGCCGGCGTATAGCGCCTACCGCGCCCTGAGCCTGGGGATCGGCAAAGCGTACGCCAACTTTGCGGGGACCCGGAATCCCAACGGAATAGGAGCGGGAGGCGAAGGCCGGAATAATCAGACGGGCTTGCCTCTGTGGCCGGCGTACGATCTCGCGAACCCGACGAATCTGGTGTTGAATGCGAACGGGAGCTTTGTCGAAGCAGACACGTGGAGAGCCCGAGGCATCTCGTTCATCAACAACATCACGAGAGAATTGTTGGCTTAGACCCACGTTTGGCTTGAGACTTGATGCTTAGCATTTAAGAGAATCCGAGGCATCTCGGAGCGTCCGTCTATATCAACAACATCGCGAGAGGGCTAAAGCTTACATAGACTAACGATCCATATCAACCAACATCGTCTCGAGAGGGTTACTGTATGAGCTTAGACTAACCCTAACCTTCTCGCTTGACACTTTCATAGTATATGATACTATCTATCTATTTAAGCCAGTGTACTGACTGGTGACTGACATTCACATTTTCAGTTCGATATCATTCCGCTCGGCTTGATTTGACCTTTGATTGTGGCTCCATTTTGTACAAACGACTACATACACCCGCGTAGAATGACGGCACGACCTGCGATGCTCAACCCCCGGGCTCTATCCTGTGCCCGTCAGAATTTCGGTATTCAGCACAATGCTAGGTATCTTTGTTCAACTCGTCTTACTCAACTCGTCTTGGTCAGCTCGCCCTCGATCGCCCTCTCACCAAGACCGTTGTTCGTCTCACCGGGCTCCACGGGCCGCGGATCCTCGGTACGGTACCACTCCCCGTTGAACGCGTTGACCAGCCACTTGCCCAACTTGTCATACACAATACTATTGGCGTTGTGGAACAGAATGCTGTGGTCGCTGTCCGGGAAGAAGTGCACGTCGTAGTTCTCAATGCCGGCCAAGTCGAACTTGTCCAGCAGCGTCAGCGTGTTCTGCATGTGCACGTTGTCGTCCGCCACACCGTGCATGATGAGAAATCGCACGTTCTGGGATATCGCCGTCACGTTCGAGATGGCCGACTTGTCGTATCCCAGTGGATTGTTCTGCGGCGTCCGCATGTACCGCTCGGTGTAGATGCTGTCGTAGAACCGCCAATCCGTCACGGGCGCCACCGCCATGCCGTACTTGAACGTCTCGCCCGCATCCGTCTCGAGGACCTTCAGCGTCATGAACCCGCCGTACGACCAACCCCAGATGGCGATCCTGTCGGGATCGACGTACGGCTTGTCGGCCCAGATCTTTGCCGTGGCGATCTGATCGTGCGCCTCGTAGAAGCCGAGATTCTCGCGGATAAGCGTGCGGGCTTTGCGGCCGAGGAAGCCCGTGCCGCGCCCGTCGACCGTGACGACGATGTAGCCGAGAGAGGACGCGACGTAGGATTGAAAATCGACGTGGAAGCGGCGGTTGACCATCTGTGAGCCGGGACCGCCGTAGAGGTAGAAGAGAACGGGGTATTTCTTCTTGGGGTCGAAGTGAGGAGGTCGGCGTTCGACAACTGGCAGGGTATAGTCGTCGATGGTGACGTTTTGGAAGATTTGATGGGGTAGTTCGTGCGAGGATGCCATCTGAGCGAGGGCCTTGTTTTCTTCGAGGACTTGCGAGATTTTCTCGGGGTTGGCCGGGGTGGAGACGACTTTCTGGTAGGGGATGTTGGGCCCGGTGTATTTCAGACTGATATAGCCTGCTCCAGAAGAGAATGAGGCGTCCCAGTATCCGGCTTCGTCGGTAGGGACGAGCGATCGCATGTCTGTGCCGTCCAGTTTGACACTATACACATGGCGCTGCGAAGGTGCTTCCTTGGCCGCGGTGAAATACACCAGATTGTTCTTCAGATCGACCGCTGCGGGTCCACCGTCCACCTCCCAGTCCCCTTCCGTCAGCATGATCGGAATCGAGCTGTTCAAAGGCGAGAAGTAAGCCAAGTGATTGCCATAGCCAGAAATGACAACATCGACATAGCCGTCTTCTGGGCGACCGTTTTCCGGATCGGCCGGGATGTACTTCGTATACTGCGTGGGCTCAATCCAGCCTCCGTCCACATCTTTCAGGTCGACGATTCGGACAGTGTGTCCGGATTTCGCCGCGACGTCGACGAGCACAATCCTCACCCGATCACTCTCACGGTTCGACTCTGAGACCAACACTTTTCCGTCGTCCGCGAAGACAATGTTGAAGATGATGCGGTCGTCGTCGGGGAAGCCGCCCTCGATGTCCACCGAGAAGACCTCTTGTTTCGCGACATCGTAGAAAAGTATGTCCACCACCGGATTGGGGGCTCCGGCTTTGGGATACTTGATCTCCTTCACCTCTGGATAGTTCTCCAGTCCCTCGATGGGCTCTTTCCCGCTCGGCCTTGAGAGGAAAAATTGCACCGGATATTCCGGGACCGTGGTCTCGTTGGTGCGCAGGAAAGCGAGGTATTGGCCATCCCTCGCCCACCATGTGGCCGTGTTGGTACCGAAGACTTCCTCCTCGTACGCCCAGTCCGGAATCCCGTAAAAGTACTCGGGGCCTCCGTCGGTGGTGATCGTGGTCACCTGAGGCGACGAGAGTGACCTCAGGAACAGGTTGTTGTCTCTTGTGAAGACGATGGAGTCGCTCTGGGGTGACCACTGAGCCAGCTGAATCTTCGCGTCCGGCTGGGCTGGATCGAGCGGCTGAGCATTCTGCGTCTCCACGTCGAGGATAAAGTAGAGTCCGAGGAAGGAGTGTCGAAACACCTTTTCCGAGTTCGCCAGAATGAGAACCTTCTTCATGTCCGGGCTGACCCAGAAGTCCGCGGTCCAGTATTGTTGTCCGCCGTATTTGATCCACCCGCTCTTCATCAACGTCCTGGCTTTGAGAGCGTCCACCGCAGACGAGGTCCGACTCCGGATATCCTCGACGACCAGGTAATCCTTACCCGGCTGATTGATCTCCAACAACAGCCCATCCTCGCCGTTGGGGCCCGCAGTCCACTCGATATTCGCGTACCTGGGCGACCACTGCCCATTCCGTATTTGTTCCATGGTGACCTTCTTCGCCGAGCCCTTGATCGGCGTCTCGTGGTCGTAGTCGAATGTCGAGGCATGTTTGTATCGACCGCCAGCCACAAATGCCGCGATTGCCAACCCCCAACCGATTATGGCAATGGCTGCGATGATCCATACCGTCCGCTTCAGCCCTCTTGACATGCGCTGACCGCCAAGGGTGTAGTTCTTGTCATTGAACCTGGGCAACTCAGGATCACTCTCGTCGTCTCGGTAGTCGGTGGGTTGCGAGTGCTTTTCCGCGGCATGTGACGAATTGAGACTCTCCAGAACCAACGAGACCGTTGAGCCAGTTGTCATACTGTCCTGAGAAGGTCTGGGATATCCATCGTCGGACGATCTGTCTGCTCGGGTTATCAGCGTCTCCCGCTCTTCTGGTAGGGTCCCCATCCTCGGGGTGGGAGGCAACCGCCTCGGGCTCGTGTCGAAGATATTGTAGTTGAAAGCGAGGGAGGTCGACCTCGACTGGGAAGGGGCCGAGTTATCTGGCCATGGTGTTGGAGGCTGAAACGTGCAAGGCGAGACGGCGCCGTCGATGTCTCTGCGAGGGGTGGTCGAGACTCTTTTCCTCGGCGACGCAAGAGGGAGCTGCTTCGCACGTAGGTCGGTGATAATCCGAAGCGTGCCAGGCTCGCTCGGGTTCTGAGACGGAGAAGAGGGAGCTGCGTGAGAGGCAGACGCGGAGCGAGTTCGACGTGGCGCCGCAGCCGAGTCCATCGCGCGAGGCTTCCGATTGGGCAGTGCCCGGCAAGGCCAACGACGCCGCCAACGACAATTACAACGGCAGTTACAACGACAACGACAACGATCAAAAACTCTCGCCGTCGCTGAAATTCTCTTCTCATGCTGTCTACTTCCGTTCAAATAGCTGGCCGGGGGTATCTTTCGCTTTAAGACTTGCTGCTTGCGGCCATGACCAGCTCGCCGTGTTCCACGCCAATGTCCGGAAACGGAACATGTCAACACTCGTCCAACTCCACGCTTCAGACTCCAAAACGCCATGCTCGAACGGCTCGCATGCAGAATCAACCTCATCCGGACCCGGTAGATCCCTTTAAACAAGCATACAACACGCCCGCCACCAGGAAATAGAGACCAAGCCCAACGGTCAACGAGCAGAGCCACTGCTTGAAGAACCCCACTCCGCTCTTCTCTCGCCAACTGGGCCATCTGAGCCCGGCCAAGACCACCCAGGCGATCATGAGCAGGCTGTTGAATATCGCGCTCGGAATCGCCATCACCAGGTACAGACTGAGTTGGGGCTTGGCCCCGTTCGACAACACCTTGATCAAGATGAACGGACTCGGGATGGCAACGACCGTCGTAACGGCAAGCATGTATATCCCTACCGTTGCGACGGAAGCGTTCTGCCTGCAGGCCGAGCAATTGTCGGCCCGCAGTTGGTGGAGCGCGTCGGCAGCATCACGCTCGGTGTCCGTCGACGACCGGGTGCTCCCCGCCCAAGCTGCGAAGGGTGCCAGAGGCGGCGACTGATGGCGAACGGTCACTCCTGCCCGCTCGGCTCTTGCCTCCTCATATCGCCGCCTTTCGGCCTCGTCGTTGCTCATCGCAATGGCCTCCCCGTCCAGCATGCACCGGACTTCCTCCGCCTGGCGGTCAACCTCCTCCATGGTCCTCGCGAACTCTGACTTCCCCTTTACTTGGGCGTGTCTCTCGCCCGCACACGAACCCACCGCCGTTGAACTTGATGCCTCGGATGCGTTCCAATCCCGAAAGCCACTGTTGTCCGCGAGGCTTGCAGCGAATGCACTGCTGAACGGGTTTTCGGGGCTGGCGTTCCCCGAGGTCGGACTGACGATGGCGCTGGAAGTAGGACCTCGTCTACTGGAGCGGGCGCCTACACTGCTAACGGCTGTCCAGCTTGTATTGCTGGACCGTCGGAGCGCCCACGGTCCAATAGAGGTAACATGCTCCACGTGCTCCGCGGAAATAGCGACGCCTTCAGCGGCAGCGGCCTCCGTTTGCGCCAACACGTCCATGGCAAACGTCATCTTGAACGCTGTCTAAAGTGATGGAGGGAAAAGATGAGTGCGTTGATGCTGGCGGTCGCTGAGGTATCGATGCGTGCAACAGCTGGGCCGTGTTGATGAGGTGCTCTCCAGAGCGTCCAGCTGGAAAACCGGTTTGTGTTGGCGACAGCGCGGGATGAACTGTGAGTGTGCGATAAGTGTTTCGAAAATTGCTTGAAGAAAAGAAGGGGATCATCAGCAGCGCGAGTTCCTCTCTAAAAAAAAAGGTCAGAATGTTGAACGTGGACACCAAGCAAACTAACTTTGAATCAGACTTACGAAAGAGCGCCATCTCGCCCCGTACCTGCATTTATTCGCCTGCTCTTTCCAACTATTCGCGACCTCCACGTACGTTGCGTTCCTTCCTCCCTGTATTGGACGGTTCGGCCAACCGCATTAGTTCCGTGGCTGGTGGTTTCCCGGTTCGAGAGTCTGTGCACAAGATGGCCGGTTCTTCACGTGGGTTCTGGTCGGAAGTTACACAGTCAAATCATGAAACTCGAGTGCAACCTGCGCCGCAAATGGCGACCGTCGAGCCACACACGGCATGGCATGGGCCGCGATACCAGAGGGAAAGGGAACCCTCACACAGTACTTAGCGAATCGCGAACAGCATATCTCGAAATCCTTCCATATGGAAACGACCTCACAAGTCGCAAGACCTTGATGCCGGAACTCGGCAGCCACAACCACTGCCTCTGGTAGATGTGTTTGGCTCAACGCGTATGAAAGAGCAAAAATTTTCGGTCGTTGACTAAGAGCAAGTGTCCGGGTCGTCGAGGGTGATCAGAAGCATACCGTAGTCTCGGGCCTATCTTGCGTCGTCTGGCAATGCTGATAGGTCGCTAAAAAAGAGACGAGGCTGGCCTGGACCGTCGGCACTGTAGCCACCATAAGCTATCTCTGACTGGAATTCTTGACTGGAGACGGCGCTGGAAAGCATACAGACGACCCGCTCGCCAGGCCTGGCACGGACGGACATGTCGCTCCTTCTGCTCCGTAGCTGTGCGGACGCGGAAGAGAGAACAACGGTGTTAGTCCTGTCCCGAGCACGGAGGAAGGCGACCAAAGAAGACGAATCGCAATTATGTCGTTGCCACGCACATCGTTCCGACCGGTGGTAACAGGGTTGGGTTTTCGTACGACAAGTGACTCCGGGCTTCGAGCAGTGGGAAACGAGGTACAGTGTCCCATATCGTCGTTATGATGGTCATGATGAGCGCCCCCAATGCCTAACAAGGGATTTTTGCATTGACGTTCGTAGTAGTATTAACAGTAATTTACATAGAGTCGCTTGAGCCTTCCTGAGGCATGAGGCATGATGCATCTCGCTGGGCATAATTCGTACCCACAATCCAATAATGACCTCGACCTTTCGAACGCCAAATGCCATCGAGACCCCTTGAATGCTAATGCATATGGAAGACCAACTCTATTGCCGTAGTTCAAAGACTAAACGATGCTCATGGACGTCTGTCAATCCGCCCTGTTCCTGGTCATGCAGTCTGGAGACGCTTCCGCAAACCCCCCTAGGAACTATTTTGCCGGCCTCTCAGTGAGAACTCGAACTGTGTTCCAACGTTTTGACGTATCTGACAAATGCCTTTTTGTGGACCATGCCCCTAAATTCCCCATCGCTTAAAACACAAATGTAGCGTAGCCCCAATTTGACGAAGCACTGAAAAACCAGGTCCATTGGGGAGTGCACATCGAGTGCCACCGGGGCCGGGTCGATGTAAGGCGTCAGATCCGTAGGTTCGGCAGAGGGAGATTCTTCGTTGCCAGACTCCTCCCTGCCCGAATCGTATCCAGCCTCCTCAAATGAGTCCCAAGGCCGGTAGTGCGAGTTGTGCGCGTGGCTTTCTGTGGAGAGCAGGCAGAATGCGGTCTCCTCGTCTTCCACCCGGTCTAGGGCAAACTCCAGGTCTGGAGCCGGAATGAGACCCACTAGGACTTTATTGCGGAGGATAGGCAAGCCGCCATCGAGCTCACCGAGATTTTGCAAACGTTGAAGTTTAGCCCGGAGGTCTGACGCCCTGACCAGAGGGGATATCGTGATGTCAATCACTTTGTCTCTCCTGAATCGGGGTGTGATGTCTCCGAGCTCCGAGTCAAAAACCGGTGTTCTCCTGTTATCGAGGAAAGGGTATGAATTCATGTCCGTCAACAGATCATAGATGCTCAATGGCTCGACGGCGTCGGCCGTCCACTTGGCACAGAGGACGCCCAATGAGAAGGGTAACACATGGTTCAAGCTGCCTGTCAACTCAAACAGGATGACGGCCAAGGTGACGGAGAGGCGTGTGACGCCGCACATGGTGGCGCCCGCTGCCACTAGGGCATAGAGACCCGGTGTAACACACGACTCGATGTTTCCGGAATCTCGGCAATGCGACCATAGGAAGAAGTTCGGAAGCTTCAAGACTACGTATTGGGTCAAGTGACCAACGATGCGCCCCATGAGACCACCAACAACCATAGAAGGCACATAGATGCCAGCGGGCACCTTGATGCCAAAAGTGATGGTTGTGAGAAAGGCCTTGACCACGAATGCAATGCTGAGGTAGCGAACAACCTCGAGGATCTCATCCTCGGTGTTAGGACAAAGTCCAGTTCCCGAATTCTTTTGGCATGGGCTGGCAAGCTCGAACAGGAGTTCGGCAACAGCCAGCCGGGTGTAGCGGTTCCAGAAGCTGATCAAGCCCGTGATTAGGGCCACGAGTAGAACTTCCAACATGGGATAGGTTTTGATGATGTTGATGCGCCGAAATGTGGTGGCCCAGAAGCGAGACATTTTGATGAAAAGTGCACCAGCCAGTCCACCTGCCATGCCGATGAATACAAAGATGACAAGCTCGAAGTAATGCCAATCCGTGACATAACGGACTTCAAACAGCACAATCTTGTTGGTGCCATATGGATTCAGAAACTTCAGTGAAAGCGCCGCAACGATGCAACAGAAGAAGGTCCGAAAGAGCGTCTTGGGAGGGAAGTAGTAGCTGACTTCCTCGAGGCTGAAGAGGACTCCACCCAGCGGCGAACCGAAAGCGACGGCGACGCCCGCTGCTGCACTCGCCGATAGAACCTCTCTTCTCTTACCGTCGTTGAGGTTGTACTTGGAAAAGAACCTGCAAGCAATGTTGCCCACGCAGGCGGCGATGTGCACATAAGGTCCTTCTTTGCCCAAACTCATCCCTGACGCCACGCTCAGAATGAGCCCGATGGTCTTGATGATAAGGACTCGGAGACCGAGGTACCCATGCAGCACAAAGCCGCTGAGGATGACCTTGACCTCCGCGACGCCACTACCAGCTGCCGAGTAGTATATGCTTGCGGGAAGGTTGACCTCCTGAGCTGAAGGTCGGACACCTGATGACTTGTCCTCGTCGGCCTCGGCATTGACTTTTGGCGTGACAGCTCCAAGATTCTCGTCGAGCGTGGAGGCAATGTGTGACGGCACGACCGTCTTCGAGTACAATGTGATGAAGCAGGCCAAGGCTGCAAGGACCATTGACCCGATGATGAATGCCAGATAGTCGATATGGAGGTCGTCGATCCGAGAAGAGGTAGTGAGTTCCGACCAGCTTCTCCACCTGTCACATACACGTTCTCCATGGCAGCAGCTAGTTCTGCCCAGATACCAAGCGTCTCGACAGAAGCCTCGTTTGATGTCGAAGATAGCCGACTCCGTCACGTCGACAAAGTACGCTATGGCCGCAGTGACGAAGCCGATGATGGCAACGAGGATCCATCCTTGAGCCGAGTCGACCAGCAAAGCGAGCCGTCCCCGCCAACCCCTCTTCTTCCTCAGCTCGAGGACACGGTATCCGTCCGCGATGCTATCGTGAACCCAGTCGGTGGACGTGAACTGATCATACCACAGCCGGTCGTCCTTCGACAACGAGCTTGCCAACATCGACGAAGAAAGCTTGGGCGTGCGGAGACCAGAGTTTCTCGTCCACACCGGACTGGAGTTGCCCGACTGTCGCGCACCATATTTCCGCCTCCGTAGACTCCCACTGGCACTATTCACTCTTGAAAGCTGTCTTGACCTCAGAGATTCCTGCATACTCTCGGTGTACCTGCGGATCAATGCCGGGGAGTCCCCCAGCAAGGCGCTCTCTTCTGTATTTTTGGGAGTCATGACAAGCGAGGGGGGCAGCCGATGTCCCGGCTCAATGGCAGCGAGCGAAGTTTTCAATCGGCGGAGCGTCTCCGGGGAGGACGGCGTGGTAGCTGGATAGGAAGGTGAGAGGGAGCCAGTTTCATAGGGTTCTTGGAAAGAGACAAAGGATTTCGGCATCGTGGCAGCTTCGACATGGGGAGTGGGGGCAGGAAGGACAACTGCGGAAATGCAACAAGAGGCAGCAGGAAGGAGGTCACGTCGCCGCCTGCGGATAGTCACCACCTTCCCAAAATCGTCAGCTGGCCATGAGGTAGGTAAGATGTATGAATAACAGTCTCGTGGAAGGCGTGGAATAAGGAGACAAACTCGGTCCCTGACTAAGGTCGAGTATATCCCGAGTCAGCAGTATCAATAGAATGAACTGTATTAAATGGGGTCCGGTCAAGCGTTGCCGGTCGATCACCTCTGGTTGGAACCTGTCGGTGGGATAGTTGAGCAACGGACCGTCACGCTAAGTGTAGAAACAGGAAGAGGGTGTAGGATCAAGACTAGGCATCTGATCAGGTGGACGACATATCTTTGTCGAGCGAGTGGCAGTGGCATCAATCATCTGACGGATTTCGACGCACGCGGCGAGGCCTCGAATGACGGCGGGCCTCATGCGGAGGAATGTCTCGCGAAGTCTGGGCATGGCACAACCGCCAATGCCGACGCTCCGAGAGACAGGTTCGTCGAGTCGTTGTATGAGGCATTGCCGCCGCAAACGAACGGTGGTGTTGATGGGCGTTGGGGTCATTGGATGCGTGGGCGCTGGAGAAAGCCGAACAGGGCACTTGCACGGCCTCGGGTGGTTGGAAACAATTTGGAGAGCCACGACGAGGTCTGGGGGTGACGATGACTTGCATACCGGCGGGCCTGTAAGGAGGCTCGGACACCCCCGTCAGCTGCAACACCATGTCATTGTGCACCTCCGAGATCCCCAAGCCCCAATGCCCGGGATGTTTAGGCTGAGCCGAAGCCACTAACGAGGCGGCAGCGGCTCGAGCTCGGGCACCTTCTTCCGAACTACGACGTCGGTTGACCATCGGCAGATTGTAGTAACGCATACCACAGCCTGTTTGGGCCCGATAGATGCTCTACCACACCTGTAGATCCTGCAACACAACCTGTCTACGCCTACACCGAACACACCTACTCGTAAGTCGTACACTCTCCCCCATCCGACCATGTCCCATTCTCCCGCCCGGTCAAGCTCGTCTCCTCTTCATCCCACCTCCCCCACCGCGGGCCACCCAACCAACTACCCCCAATTCGTCCTCCTCGGCGACAGCATCACGCAGCTCTCCTCCTTGGCCTTGACGGCCCGCCTCTCAGAATGGTACTCTCGACGCCTTGACGTGATCAACCGTGGCTTCTCCGGCTACACTGCACCGATGGGCTTCGAAGTGCTCCAGCAGTTCTTCCCCACGGACAGTGTGCCGTCCCCGACCGTCCCACGCGTGCAGCTGATGACCATCTTCTTCGGTGCCAACGACGCCTGCGTACCGGGACACCCCCAGCACGTGCCCTTGCAAAGATACATGTCCTCGCTGAAGGACATCATCCATCACCAAGGCCTGAGACGGCACGACACCCAAGTCATCCTCATCACCCCCCCACCCGTGGATGAATATCAACTGGGCAGCCCCGACCGCACGGCGGAACATACCGCGAAATATGCGCGTGCGGCTCACCAAGTCGGTCAAGACTGCCATCTGCCCGTGCTGGATCTGTGGACGATCTTCATGCGCAAGGCCGGCTGGACGGAAGGCTCGACCGATGCGCTGGCAGGAAGTAAGGATGCGCCAAGGAGCGAAGTGCTGGCCGACCTATTGGTTGACGGACTGCATTTCACGGCCACAGGCTACGACTTGATGTTCGACGAGCTGGTCAAGGTGATTGAGCAGGACCTGCCCGGACACGCACCCGAGAGGTTGCCCATGGTGTTTCCAGACTGGAAGGACAGACTCGGCGTCCAGTAATAATCACGTTCACGTTGGCCTTTCGTGGGAGCGGTGATCTCGAGTTTCCAACTTTATTTGTGAGGAAGGACAGCGGAAGGACGCAGGTGTCGCAGTATCGACCCACGGGTACTGGACAAGTACGAGTGGGAGAAGGAGCCCTGCGGTTCGTACATCTCTACACACACCTCCCGTGTCTACGTTGGCGAATCAAGCATCAGGAGCCACTGACCAGCTGGGCAGCCTCAACGTCTCTGCGGTGCACTCACCGCCTTTCACGGTCCTGTGCCCGAAGTCCTATACGTACCACACGGTCCATGCGTACTTCCACCACCATGAAGCCGCGCCTCTTCCCGTTCCCTCTCTTCTGGCAACTCGCCCTCCTCTTTTTGGCCTTGCCGTCGATCGTGGTCCCGGTGCGAGTCCACGCCCTCCCGGTGCAAGAACCTCTCGCTCTCCGCGCCGTTGACTCCTCGGTCCTCGAAAGCCTCGCCCTCGCCTACACGGCCTACCTAGAGAAGAAGCAACAGGTCACGGCCCGGCTACTCGACACGATTGCCGAGTCCATCGAATCCACCAAATCCGTCCTGGACACGGACTTTGAGCTGACGAGGGCCCTGCTCGCCGAGGTCGGCGACCTCCTCCAACAGAGCAATGACGGTCAAAGTGAAAGCAACGACGTGGCCAGGCAGAACGCCGAGGTCCAGAAGAGGAGTCTGGCGATCCAGGAGCGCACGCTCCAGCTGGCGGAGAAGTCGAACCGGGGCGCCGTTGAACAGATCGTCACGGCGTAGAGTGGTGTGACCGTCCTGTTTTTCACGCTGCTGACCACTTGGTTTCACTGGTGTGATGCGCGGAATAGCCGCCAACGAGTGAGGCAGCTAGCGGAGAATCATGCTGGCTTGGAGATGCGTGTCAGCGTGATGCAGGAGGAGCTACGGCAGTACAGGTGCGAGTATGGAGCGTTTCGGCAGTCTGTGGGCGGTCATCGGCGGGAGGGAACGTCGACGGGGAGCGAGGCGAGGCTGAGGAACGGTTATGCTCAACTCGAATGAGTCAATGACGGATGAGCAACGTCTTGTGGAAATCTAATGCATTCTGGATTGCAATTGAGGGAGATTCTAGCTACAGGATCGGCGTCGCAAAGACAGGTGGAAACCCCGACTTCACGCCACGCCCCGCTGTGTACCACCTCCAACACAACAAAAGGAGTGACCAGGAACAGTTTACAAGCAGAAGACAAGCCCGCACGCCGGAGGAGAGAGTGACTGCCCGTCTAGGGGCATAGATAGACTTGAGGTCGAGAATGATTTTGGGGAAGAGACCGGTGATTCGTAGACTGAAGGTAGCGAATCTACTCATCGTCGCTCTCTTCGTCGCTCTCGGCCTCGTCGAGCCACTGCAGAAACTTCTCAGCAGCCTTGCGGACTTTACGGCTGGTGCTGATGTCCACATATTTTTTGCTGGCCTTATGACCCCATGACTTGGCAACCTCCTCGCTCACCAGGTCGTTCTGGTAGTAGGTCATGAGAATGGCAGGGACCTGGGGGATCAACTCGGAGTGATCATTGCCGACGAAGCGCTCAGTACCGCCGAGGAAGGCCTTCATGTGCTTCTCAGAGTCGCCGATCATGGTCTTGAGCATGCTGGCACGCTTCTCGATTTGCTTCTGCTTGACAATGTTGTCGTCGAAGAGAGTCTGGGCAAGAACAGTCAAGGTCTTGTGCTTGTTCTCAATGCCCAAATCCTTGGCCTTCTTGTAGATTTCGAGATCGTCCACCTTGGTCACAGAGCCTTTAGCTTTGGTCTCGTCGATGAGCCAGGTTCCAAGCTGGTCGTAGACATTGTGACCGTTCTCCTCGCCCTCGTCATCGTCGTCGAAGGCAAGAGAGCTCTTCAGGTCAGTGGGCAATTCTTTGGCACGAGCAGCCACGGCCTCGGCGGACGTGTCGACCGTCCACTCGTCGTCCTTGGGTTCTCTATTGTTCTTGGCTTCAATACTCTTGGCACCCTCGGTAATCTGTCTGGTGAACTCGTCATCGCTACCAGCCTCGAGCTCGACGAGACCGTCGTCGCCATCAGCGTCTCCTTTGTCGGAATTGGAGTCATGAGGGCTGCCGCCATTCGCGGATCCGTTCTCTTGGGCCTCGGCCTTGGCTCGATCGCGACGAGTCATCTTTTCCTTCTTTGTCTTCTTGCCACCCTTTGGTTCGTTCTTGAGAATGAATCCGCTCAGCTTGTGTCGCAGGTCAACCTGGGTGCGTTGGCCGCAGGCCTTGCAGTCCAACAAAATGCGGCCATCCTTGATGTTGATCTCGGTCTCGGGGTTCTTACAGGACTTGCAAAGGACGAACCTGGAGATGAAACCGTCCAGCGAGTCTTGCAACTTGGATGCCTCGTGGGCCCCGTTGATGATCCAACGGTCGTCCTTGGGGTTGGTGTTGGTTTGCGCACCCAGCTCGAAACCGAAGTACTTGATGACATAGGACGGGGGACGAGCGAGGGAGGCGGCAACGCTTGGAAGGTTGGCCACAACTGTCCTAGCGAGGCTGTTAGTGCACGTACATCGGGTCAACCAGAAGTGCTTCCGCTTACTTGATGCCGTTGCCCTTTCCTTCAATCTTGGACTGCAAGCGCTCCATCTTGTAGCGGTAGAAGGGGTCGGTAACGTCCCGACGGATGTTGAGGGTAGCCATTTTGGGGGATATTTAGTTCTCTTTCCGTCTTGACTTCTGCAAAGCTGTTTTGGACAGTGGAACCAGGGCCGTCGATGGATTCTGGCTGGACAAAGGCTCACAGGTTGTTGGCGTGGGTGCGGGTGTATGAGAATCTTTCAAATTGACCAGACATGCGTGGGAATTCACCACTGAATAATGGAATATAACATGAAGAAAGGCGTCCGAGGCAGCGTATCAACCATAGGAGGATCGGGCGACACTACAACGATGTCGGTAGGCCGGAAATATGTCCAGCTTTTGTTTGTTTTTGGTTTTGGAGGAGGGAAAGACTGTCCGATACATGAACAATCCGGGCTGCGCTTGACCGTGATGCGTTTATTGTTCGGAAGGTGAAAGAGCGCAAGCAGAACGGCGCTGTGGGATCGAGGGGATGGGGGTGAGCAGCGGTGGCAGACTCAGAAGAGGACGAATGTTGAAGTGGCAAGGCCTCGGACGATGAAGTGCCTGACGAGAGCGAGTAAATCTCGACTGCTTGACAGAGCGGTAGTGATGATGATGAGACGAAAAAGAATAGAAGTCGGGAGGCGAAGGGCTACTAGTAAGTGTGAGCGACGGACTTGGACTTTCTCGGCTCGCGCTAGACATGCGAAAAATTGTGCAGTTGGGCCCTCGGAGAACAGGATCCGGCTCGCCCAAAACATTCACTGCAGCAACGACAAAGCCGTGAATTGCGTCTTTGTTCACCCGGCAGCCAGCCAGCCACAACCCTGACCCCGTGCCTGGGATTCCTTCACCAGCGCCCGGACGTTAGGCGCCCCATGCCCCGGAAGTTTCCCTCCTGTATTCACGGTATGGATGCCTGCAACTCTGCTCAACTTGCTTCACGAATATCAGCTCACATGCCAGAAGCCATACATACATGTCATTGAGCGTCTGATCGTGAGCATCAAGGTAGGTGCCGTCGCTGCGGATGAGTCAATGTGGATGAGCTTGTTGCATTCACTGCGACTGAATTGAAGCTTTTCCTGCTTCTGCGTTGATTTGATGACACAATCTTGAGTTCTGCGTCCTTTTTCCGTTCTCTTCAATCTTTGCCGCACGGCTACAATCGTCGATTACTTGCTGCTGTGTACCCTGCCAGTCGGTGAGCCATTCTTGAGAGAGGGCCACAAAATAGATTCAATGCGCGCGAGCCAGTCAGTGACTTCCTGACTTAAGTTCAAGACAGGCAAGCCAGCTTCACGATGCCGTCAAAACCAGAGCGCGAAGCTAGCATCGACTGGTCATTGTACCTAGTCACAGATTCTACCCCTGCAATCCTTGGGGATAAGGACCTTGTGCATGTGGTCGAGCAGGCGCTCCGTGGCGGCGTGGGCATCGTTCAGTATCGAGAAAAGCACGCCGACACCGGCGTCATGATCGAAGTCGCCGCGAAACTCCATGCCATCACTCAGAAATACAATGTCCCCCTGCTGGTCAATGACCGGCTCGACGTCTGTCAAGCGATTGGCGCTGAAGGAGTCCACATCGGTCAAGACGACATGGACATCGTGCAGGCCAGGCAAATCCTGGGACCAAACGCCATCATAGGAGTTACAGCCTCGTCCCCCCAGGAAGCCGAAAAGGCCATCGAGGACGGTGCCGACTATCTCGGGATTGGCACGGCGTTTGCCACGCCGACGAAGACTGACACCAAGCACATCATCGGGACAAGAGGTCTTCAACACATCCTATCTGCCTGTGACACAGGGACAGAAAAGTCCATCCCCTGCGTTGCCATCGGCAGCATCAACGCCTCAAACGTGCAAAGAGTGCTCCACCAGTCTGCCGCCGGGACCAATCTCCTCAACGGCGTCGCGGTAGTCAGTGCCATCGTGGCCTCTGCCGACCCCGAAGCCGCGTCGAGGAACCTCCTCGACCTGTTCAGATCGTCCAAGGACACGTTCTACGCAGCAGTCCCGCCCGGCAAACCCACGACCACGGACCTCGCAGATCTGCTCGCCCGAGCCCCGGCCATTATCAAAAAGCACGTCTCGTCCAGCAAGCTCTGCCACAATATGACCAACACGGTGGTGCAGAATTTCGTCGCCAACGTCTGCCTGGCGACCGGCTCCTCGCCCATCATGTCCGAAAACGGGCCCGAAGCCTCCGACCTCGCCAAGCTAGGCGGCGCCCTCGTCATCAACATGGGCACCGCCACTCCCGACAAGATCGCCACCTTTCTCGAAGGCATGAGAGCATACAACGCCGTCGGGGGTCCTATCCTCCTCGACCCCGTCGGCGGCGGCGCCACCGCCGTCCGTCGCGCCGCCATCAAGACCCTCCTGGCCGGCGGCTTCTTCAGCATCATCAAGGGCAACGAGGGCGAAATCGGCGCCGTCGCAGGGACATCGACGACGCAACAACGAGGCGTCGACTCCGGCCCATCCACCGCGAGCGAGATGGATAAAGCCGCGCTCGTCAAATCTCTGGCCCAGCGCGAGCGCTGCGTCGTCCTCATGACCGGCAAGACGGACTATCTCTCCGACGGGGTTCGGACTCTCGCCATCAAGAACGGGTCCGCCTTTCTCGGCAAAATCACCGGCGCCGGCTGTGCCCTTGGCGCCGTCGTCGCCAGCTACGTGGCCGTCTACCCGGACGATAAATTTCTGGCCGCCCTGGCAGGCATCTTGCATTACGAGATTGCAGCCGAATTTGCCGAAAAGGACGTCTCGTGTAAAGGTCCCGGCTCGTTCATCCCGGCATTTCTGGATGCGCTGTATGCGTTCGGCAATGATGTCGTCGAATGGGAGGATGGGGGAAGGGGTGATCTGGCTGTGCGCCTGGCGAAGGTCGAAGTTGTCAATACTTGAATAGATTTGATGTGGCAGTGGCTACTGGAGAAATTCTACTCTGCCCGGGAAGGGCGCCTTGATTTGACCCAACGTGGAGAAGGACACCGGACATTCAAGTCGAGAATGCCCAACGCTGGCAGGCAAGCGCCAGCATGTCAACAGCCAGTGCTCGTGAACCTTGTGGCTCTACAAGCAGACTGGGCGCCCCTTTTGCTCAACTTTGAACACAGCTCTCCAGGCCGGTTCGAACCCATGTCGCTCGTACAATTTTCAACAATTGACCTTTGTCTGGTGCTTTTCATGGCTCGTTCATGCTGTTATTTGGGTTGATCACTTCCCTTACCCTCACACCACGCCACATCAACATCCAGTACTCCTAGTACTCCATCTTCAACCTCTCCAGCCTCTTCATAGCAGACTCGATAACCGCGCCTTCCCTCTCAACCATACCCATTACGTCTGCAATGCGTTCCTTCTGCAACCGACTGGGCACACCAAACCCAGCGGAGAAAGTGGAGCCTGGAAGAGAAGCACTCGATCGCGACGTGACGGTCATTTGGGAGGCCGACATTGAAGGCGTGATTGACGAGTTAGAGATTGACGAGGTGGATGCTTCGAGCGCCGGCGGAGGGTTTGGAGAGGGGTTTTGTTTCGAGAGGAGGTTGGCTTCTTCCACAAGGTCATGGGTAAGTTTCTTCACCTGTTGCTTGAATGTCAGCAATCACAAAAGTCTCGGAAATAACAAAAAACGGAGGAAAAGAAAAGCGGACTTACAGTGTCGAACCTCTTGTCCATGGACAGACCTTCCTGCCCCTCCCTCTCTTCACTCGCGACACCAAGGTTCTTCCCCAGAGCACCGATCTCATCGATCCAAGCGAGCTCTTTCGAACTGAGATCTCTCTTCCCTGAGCCGACCCGACCAACCTTTCTCCTCAAGGCCTCGTATCTTGCCACCAGCTTCTTCTGCTTCTCCTGTGCGTCTTGGAGTCTCTCTTCAGGGGACTTGATTCGATAAGGCTTCCCATACTCATCTTCTCCTTCGGTGGCAGAGAGGCGCTGCAACTGATCCGCTAACTCGGCCATCTGCTTGACTTGGCTACCAAGTTCGTCGCGTAGTCGCTCGCATCGACGGAACAGTTCCGAAGCAGCAGTTTCCAGAACGTGTGATTGCACGCCGATCACGCGGTGGGCGGAGGTCATGATCTCCAGCATGGCAGGGCTGAGCTTCATAGGGCGTTCAGTAACAGCCTTTCTCAGATGTGCCGGTAATTGTTTGCGCAAAGAATCAATGGGGAGGTGTTGGTTCTGGTAGAAGACTCTCGGAAGGGAGTAAGGCTCTCTGGCCGGGACGAGGTCAATGTCTTCTTCCGCCGTCTTGGCGAGTTGAGAGTTTGAGCGGCTGGGAGAGAATGAGGGCTCTGTCGACAAGGACTCGAAAGTGGAATCGCCGAGATAGTCTCGATCGAAGGCCACTCCGTAAGAGCCATGACCGGTGGAAGTCAGAAGCAGATAGCCTACTGACTCGTCGTCGACAACGGTAGGGGCGGAAAGGATCTCCGAAGGCTCACTTGTGTTGATCAGCTTGTCAGTCACAGACATCGAATTCTGGCACCGTATCCGCAACCTGCTTTGCAGGCCAGGATCAACAGGTTGACTTCCCGCCAGTTCGGCGCCGAGTTGGGTTATCCAGTCATTCAACGAGAAAGAATAGACATGGTCAGCTGTGGTCAGGAATAGCGAATGGTGGTACACGATATCCGGAGTGAAGGTGGGCCAGTTGTCTGCGACATTCCTGGCTTCTTCAGCCAACGATACGGTGTCGATCAGTGTCAGGGGTTTGGCGTCAGAAGAAGGGACACTGAATGCACCTTTTCCTTTCTTTGGAAGCCACTGCCCTGTCACCCCGTCGAGATCAATAGCAAATGAGACTTGATTCTCGTGCGTGGCAACGCAAATGGTGGTAAACGGGACGGGAGGGCCTAATGGCACGTCCTGCCCATCTTCGTCTTCACCGTCGAACAAATCTTCTTCATCGAGTCTCGCGGGAAATACATACACATCGGATATCTCAATTTCTGTGTCGTCGTCTTCCGGGGTAACTGTGAAGGGTCCTTGAAGACGTGGGATGGCACTCGGTTGCTGTGGTCTGAATCGCACCTCATACTGTCCTAGGCTACCGGTGGACTGATAAATCTCGGGCTCCTCGTTATCAATCTCCTGAACCCATTCATATTGCTGACGAGCGGCCCGTTTTTCGTCCATGTCTGCCTCACCGTCGTTGATTGAAGCTATCCGAGATATAGCTGTTGTGGTGAGGGAAGGAATAGTGGTTGAAGTTGGCCTCCATCTTGACGGCAGCAATGGGCATAAAGCGTACAGATCCCCATTCCTCATAGCCACCCAGAGGGTCATGCTCGCCCAGGCATCCTCATCCTCCCCCGCTCTGCCACCGAAGCAAGCAGCGGAAACTTCCATATCGAAGGTATCGACAGAGAACCCGCGACGCTTACCGAAACCAGACGGCTCAAAGTCTTGGTCACAGGAGACGCCGTCCGCCAGCTTTCTCAAGTCAATGGCCAGCTGCGGACGGTCAAAGGACCAGTTGCTAGATTTGTCGAACTCCCATAGTCGCACTGCAGCCTCAGCAGTGACCGTAACCAGGCAGTCGGTCGTGGTCGTCGCGTGAGCCAAGGGATGCCACAGCACTGACACCAGTGGTGACTCCGGAATGACGTGGACTGTCGGGCCGAGCTGATATGTCTTGACTTTTAATGAGGACTGTTTGCGCTCCTTCAACCTTGAGGGATCGGGCAGGACGGCAATATGGACGGTGTGCTCGGTGCAAATTGCTAGGAAGACGCCAGATGGAGATATCAAGATCTGGTTTATCTGGTAGTAGACTGGGACAGCAAGTGTCTGCATCTGTCAGCACCGCCCTTCCGCACAGGATAAAACAGCGGCTTACTTTGTAGCTTGTGGCCTCAGCAGCTTCCGCCGTGTCAATGCGGCCAGACTTTGCGTTTTCTTCCCATTCATCTCGCACCGTTGCAAGATCCGCCCATCTAATCTTGTTGCCCACGACAGTAAATATTTCTGTACCTCTGCTTGCAACGAGTCTCCTGGGCCCCTGGCGCTGCGATTGCGAAGGTGAGCCGGCGTCTGTAGAGCGTTTTGAAGGAGATATGGGCGACTGAGGCTCTGGGTCTGTGAAGATCTTCGAGCCTGAGGACGGCCGGCAGAGATAGGGCGGTGTGTATCCAACTACTTTAGGCATATTGGGATTATCGCAAGCACAGTAGTCGTGAAATCAGGGTGGCATAGCAATTATTAAGTTCTGGGCTGCCACGAGCGACAGCGGTAGTGAGATGGTGCTGAAGCGCAAGTGAAAGTGAAAATGCGGTTGTCGCGCTTTTGACGCGGCGCGCCGCCGCTTCTTTCGTCACTCACTTCCAAGTGACTTTGCTTCGTTAACCACCAACAGCCATCCTCGCCAGCATTCACACGCAATCAGCAACCATGTCTACAGTTGAAAGGCTCGATAGGCCTAGCACGTATTATTCTTCGCGAGTGAGCGGTACCCCTTCATTCTTAGGAGGAACGGTCTGAACTGACTCGCACACAGAAGAAGAGCAGGTATGGACGAGACCAGCAAGAGGAGAATGACAAGCAGCAAGACGAGTTTGATCTTCTAAAAGACGCTACCACCATCTATGTCGGCAACTTGTTCGTCTCAAAATGCCTGCTTGTAGGCCGAGGACTTACGCGCATGCAGGTCGTTCTATACCACCGAGGAACAAATCCACGAGCTGTTCTCCAAGTGCGGCGAGATCAAGCGACTTGTCATGGGGTTAGATCGGTTTCAGAAAACCCCTTGCGGCTTTTGCTTCGTCGAATATTACACTCACCAAGAGGCGCTCGACTGTTTGAAGTATATCGGAGGCACTAAGCTTGACGAACGTGTCATCAGAACCGACCTCGATGCTGGATTCCAAGAAGGCAGACAATATGGCCGAGGCAAATCCGGCGGACAGGTAAGAGACGAATATCGGGACGAGTTTGATCCAGGCAGAGGAGGTTATGGTCGGGCTATTGATGCGGAGCGGAGGAAGGAAGAGGAAGAATATGGCAGTGGCAGATGATGGGCATCAATATGTACACGATTCCAAACTCCCACCAGTCCTGGACCCGAGACTCCTTTGTCAAGCAGATATTCTGCATCTATCGCCGCATCAATGAAGATCGCCCGACGTCCCAACCGCGTCCAATACCTGCCTCAACCACCAGACATGTATACGGATATCAGATGTCAATTCAGGATGAAAGCTGGTTCCGAAGACGTTGCCTTGCTTGACAGCGATGATATCCCCTGTTTCCTCGCCAGCATTCACTTCGGCACCCATTGCAGCAGCTTTCTTCAGCCGACCAGGTAACTTGGCCATGATATCGACATGAGAACTCATTGCCATTCTTGCGTGGTCGTCCTTGGCAGCCTTGGATGGTGCTACCACCGTTTCAGCCACTTGCTGTTCTCCTTTCTGGATACCTTCGACGTTGGGCAGGATCTTCTCGACGACCGGGGCTCGAATGAAAACTCCTGGAAAGGGAGCCCCTGAGTCGCCTCCGTTGGTGGAGAGGAAGGGCAAATCTACATCGGCCTGGAAGCTTTCGACTTGGCGTCCGAAGTGGTTTCTGTTCACTCTCACGTCCAGTCCGCCTATTAGGTCCTGGCCACCTTTCTTAGTGGCATTCGCTGCTTCGGCAAGCAGAATCAGACCAGCGCAAGTGCCCCATGTCGGTTTGCGGAGGACTCTGGGAGGAATGTGTCAGCCACCAGGGTGAAGCAAGCGCCAAAGCAGGGGCACATACTTGACAAACTCTCTGAGTGGTTCCAGGAGGCCTGACTGGGCGGCCACGAGCGCAATGGTGGTGCTTTCTCCACCAGGGATAATCAATGCGTCGCAGCGCTGCAAGTCTTTCACATTTCTGACTTCTGTAAACTCGAAGGCGGCCGCATGGCCTTCTGCCCGCAGATAAACCGCAGCACGCCGCAGTAAGACCAGATGTTCCAAGAAAGCGCCTTGCAAGGCCAGCACGCCCACGGTGATGGTCATTGACGCGACATGTATGACAGAGATTGGGGCGGAAGGGATGATGTCTCGATTCTCGGACTCTGTTCTTGACTCACTCGCCGCTGCGATGACGGGGCACTTGTCGCCGCCTCGAAAATTATTTCAATCGGGAACTTTCGCCTGCGCTCTGATTGGCCACCTCGCAATCGGTCGCCAAGCGGGACTCGAGAATCTGTGTCCTCAACGCCCTGGTTGAATCTGCGATGCTGATGCGCAGGCCACCCAATAGCAGATGGAATCTCGACGCAGGGCTTAAGCATCAGCCTCGTGGAACCTCCGCCGCTGTTGATCTTCGGCCTGGTGCTAAAATAAGATAATTATGATGCTTGACACCGACTGCGATCTCTCGCGGCTGGATCATGACTTCTTGACTGGGATCGCGAGCTCGCTGGTCCGCATGTTCTAAACGTCTTCGGTTGATTTTTATTCTATGACCAGCAAGCCTGCAGACTCCTATACAGCATCATTAGAGGGAAGACTATTGCCCCAATGCTGGAACCTCCCTTCGGCGAATTGCACCTCAATCACCAGTGTCCTTGAGAAGCTTCACGTGGCATTTCGCTTTCTCCCAAGATCGACCCTTTCCCCAAGACTCAGAGATTGTGAAGAACCCACCGACAGTTCATAAAACGCGACGCCACGGGTTTCGAGATATTCACTCACCGCTATCCTAGACAATTTCATTCAAGATGAAGCGTCATTGTCCGGAGAACTTCGAGACGACGATCAACCGGTGGTACATCGACACCCGGCCTTATGTCCCCCAGCCGCACAATCCCAAATCGCTCCATACCCTGCCACTGCTCTCAACACTGCGCCGTGCCGACCAAGCAGCCGTCACCCGCTTCATTCGCCCGGCAGATCGCTTCATGTCCCTCGCCAGCGCGTTGCTGAAGTACACATTCATTCACCGGCGGGCGAAGATTCCCTGGTCTGACGTGCAGATCTCAAGGACACCGGCTCCTCATCGACGACCGTATTGGGAACCACCCGAGGACTGGTCTACCACCGACATCTACGACGAGACCGATCCTATCCATCGAGAGCCATGCCTCATCCGAGGCCTCGAGTTTAACGTTTCCCACCAAGCAGGCCTCGTCACCATCATCGGCTGCTCGACACCCACCGCTCAACTTCCCTCGTCCGTCACGCCCAATCCAGGGTCTGGCTCCCCTACCGCTGGCTCCCCTTCCGTGCTGGACTCCCTCGCTCACATAGACCTCAACACCCACCCGACATGCACGGCCTTTGACGATCGCAACATAATCCGCCTAGGAGTCGACATCGCATGCACCAACGAAGACAAACGCACGCCCAAGGACCTGACCACGCAGGCGAAGTTCGACGAATGGATC
This sequence comes from Phialophora macrospora, assembly GCA_000835435.1. Taxonomy (NCBI): domain Eukaryota; kingdom Fungi; phylum Ascomycota; class Eurotiomycetes; order Chaetothyriales; family Herpotrichiellaceae; genus Phialophora; species Phialophora macrospora. The sequence goes on along the minus strand of KN846963.1, from coordinate 1,594,719 downwards.
GAAATCTATGCGGAAATGTTCTCCGACCGGGAAAGAAGACACATGCGACAGATCCCCGTGCACGTGCCGGTCAAAGAACGCGAAGAAGGTGAATGGAGTGATTCGAACTCTGCGTCATCGTCTCCCAGAGACAGCAAGGGCGACAGCAACAGCATCTTCAGGGAACATGAAGCGAAGATGATCAACCTGAAGCTGCGGCGCTTCTACGCCTATTGGGGTCTCAAGGAAGCGTACATCAAAATGATCGGCGAAGGTCTCCTGGCGAGTTGGCTGAGGGAATTAGAATTCCTCGACGTCCATGCTCCGCCGCCTCCACCTCCCCAGCAACCGGATCCACGAGTCCCAAGCGCGACACTGGACAACCGTCACAGGAGGAATAGCAGCAGCGCCACACAAGCTATTCTCGAGAATTCGACGGCCCCCCTCCCAGCGTCAGCCGACATATATGCGCATAGGAAATCCGCCAGCGCGACCACGCCGCCACTCGCGGCTGTCGGGGGGAAGTTGACCATCAATACAACGGCCGACGTCGCGAATGGTATGCACGCGAGAAGCAACTCTGGGGCCACAGTCCCACCACTCGAGACCAACGCCGGCACAGCCCATCGGAGGACGTCCTCCATCCCGGCCACGGACATGTACGCACAGCACCGGCCGTCCATCTCTTCCCCGACACCCACGGACGCGTCGCATCGACCGAGAAAGCCCTCCTTCCCGGCAAGCAGCCTGGCCGCGCACGGTGCAGCTCACGTCCGTCCGCACGAGTACCTCTCCCCGTTCCCGGACTCGCCAGTCACACCTTCCGTGCTGGACCCTCCTCCCAGTTCCCTGCCCGCAGCGGAACACCACCCGGAACCGACCGAGACAGCGAAGTGGACGCCCCCCGACAGAGCGGAGCGCGGGATGACGACGCTGTTCAAGGGCAAGAGAGTCGAGGACGTCGAGATCGAGTTGGTCGCGTATGATCAGGACTTCATGATCGCGACCGCCATCCGCGGCGCCAGGGAACGCGCGATCCCCGGCGAGGCCGGCACGGTCGGCGAGGGCAGCGGATGGTGGCTCAGGCTGGATTTCGACAAGGACATCAGACCCTGCGCCGAGGGCTGGTGTACCTGTTTGGAACGGTGACCTTGAGCCTAGCCTAGGTAGGTGAGCGAGGGAGAAGGGATGCCTAGAGATCGATTCCTAATGTCCACACACGCACACTCGCCAGAGCAGGACAGGACAGGACAGGACAGGATAGGATCAAAGCCAAAGTCGTTGTTCAAGGGTTCGTGTTCGTGTTCATACCGACATTGCCGCTACTGTAGTCTGTATCTCTCTCTCTCTCTCTCTCTCTCTCTCTCTCTCTCTCTCTCTCTCTCCTACAGGTACAGCGACTCAGCCGTGTCAGTGTAAGTGATTATGGACTCGTACCATCATCATGACCATCCCATTATATCCAAGGAATGAGCATTTAGCATTTAGCATTCAACATTCGGGTTTATGCCATCTCTTCGCCCTCGCACGCGCAAAACACACATGGTCTACCTCGTAGGCACGCTGCTTTAGAATCGGACGCTCCTCTCCTCGCCACGGCCCCTCCTGCAGTCATACTCGATCCACCTGGCCAGACCGCTGCCGCGACTGTCCTTCCGCAGGGCCAACTCGTCGATGACGCGCCCGACGTTCATGACGTGGCATCCCTCGTAGGTGATGGCGAAGGCCGGCATCTCGGCATCGCAGAGCACCAGCGCCGTAGGCAGCGGGTAGAGAGACAAGGACGACGCGTGGTCCCACAGTTGAGGCCGCGCGTGCAGCGGGAAGGGCGACAGGTGGGACTGGTCGATGAGCGTTTTGATGAGTTTCCGCGCCGCCTGGATGCTGGGCGAGCTGGTGCGCACTGTGACGGGGACATGTGATGTCGCGGCGTGGATTTCATCGTCCACGTCCGCGTCTGCGTCCATATTGTCTCCGTTCAGGGCTGACGGCGATTGCGACTGTGATGTGGGTGGTTGTTGTTGGGTTTGCGGCTGCCCGTCTTCGTCCTCGCCCTCGCCCTCGGTCCTCGCAAAAGTCACGGCATGGCGCCTGAACCGGCCGGTGATATCGTCTCGGAAGAGCACGATTTCCTCGACCGGGCCGAAAAGACACACTCTCGCGGGATTACTCGCCCAGATGGCCTCTCCTTTCACGGCGTCTTTGTCTTTCCCTCCACTCCCGTGGACTTCGGTGTTCGCGGTTGTCACTGCCCGTCGCACTCGACTCGTAAACAGCTCCGGCACGCCCATCCTCGGGACCATCGTCGCGCCTCCAGCGGAGAAACTGCTCGCCCATGGATCATTATCGCCGGGCACGAATACAAAGCTGACATTCGCCAGGAGGAACGAAAACTCCGATAACACGGATGCCAAGGCGTCAAAGTGTTCTTTATATTCTACGCTGCCGCCTCCCTTGGTCGAGCCGGCCATGCTCGCCGCGGAGACGAAGTTGCCCATGAGAACTATAGAGAGAGGCAGCGCGGAGACGTGTCCGGAGCTGGAGGTGTAGTAGGAGGAAAGGATCGCGCGAATGGCTTCCAATGTGCGCGGGGAGTTGAGGGTGCATTCTCCTAGGATGGCAATTTTGCAGCGGGGGGGTTCGGATTCTTGCTCTTCCTCATCAGCTGCCGCTGCGACGGAGGTTGGTATTGTTTGGGGTGATGGGCCGAAGATGCGTCTCTGGACACGCCGCATCTGCGAGCCGATTGCTTTTTCGCTCCCTAGACCGAGAAAATCGATCCAGCCAAAGCCAGCACCCACGTTTGCGTGGAGCGTTTGAGCACCCATGCCGTTGGATATGCCCAGCGTTAGTGCCCTTCGTTCGGCGGGCGGACCGGCCATAGTGTCTGCCACGAATACACCCTTGATCTGGCCGCCTACGCCTGCTGCAGTGCCGAGGTTGGAGTTGTGGGAGCCATCTTCTTCGTAGGTGCCTTCGACAAGGACGATCATGCCGGGACAGAACCACGCTCCGTCTTCGGGAATGGGACGGGCGACTGTCAGGTCGAGGACGACGCTGCCAGAAAGATCTGCAATGGAGAGGTCCCCGGCTGCGGAGTGTGCTAGCATGCCCAGGAGAAGGTGTGGTGTGCCTGATCGGCCGAGCAGGTTCGATATGGGCGTGATTTTATAGGCGTTCTGCTGAGTGGTCAGGCTGCTGGCTGAGTGTAGTAGACTAGGTGGTCGGGTCGCTGTTGAGAACGAAGGGGCTTGGAAGGATTCGTTCCTCATCAGCCGCTGATGGACCAGGTGGTACCTGTTCCTGAACATGGAAATCTTGTGCTGAATCGGTGGAAGGAGGCTGGCGCTGCCGCTAGCCGGCTCTAGAGACTTTTTGGACGTTGAGTATATTAGACGTGGTTGGTCGAACGCTGAGATGTGTCTCAGGTAGGATCGTATATCAGGGTGAAAGTCGTCTTCTTCGCCAATGTCTCGGGAAGCGTCGCCATTCACGTCCAAGGCAGAGATACCCAGGCTCGTCTGGCTGTCGTCTCTGGTCGCACCAGGTCGATTCGCAAATGAAGCCGACCGCGAGAGATTTGTACTGCCGACGGAGCTGTTGGTGCGGGACAGTTTGCCTGTATCCAGCCGTCCCCCGGACATGCATGGCTCGAGACTTTTGAGAATATTGGATAGCTTTTTGTCCGGCCCATCCTCGATCAGCAAGCCACCACCCGATTTTTTCCACACCCTTGCTATCTCGTCCAGCACACGTTCTGCCAGACCTTCTTCTCGCCATCCGCTGCCGCAATGTCTGCCGACAAATGTGGAGAGCAAGCCTAGCCCGGACGAAGTCAACGTCAGGTTGTGCTTCTTTGTAAGTGTTCTGAACGCAACGGGTCTGAGAGTCTGTGGCGGGAGAAGGATCGGCAGGACCGTTGGGGCGCCATGTGCGCTTGTGCTCGCGTTCAATTGCGCAGCAAAAGGGTTTGCAAAGTTGGGTGGTCGGGTTTTAATGGGGTATGCGGGTGTGCCAAAGCCAGGCGATGAAGAGAAGACTTGTTCGTTTGCCGATGTCTTCGAGGCTGCTTTGAAGGTCCGAGCAGGTAGCCCTGGAGTTGATACGGGCGCCTCCATCGTAGGGTCCTCCTCAGATTGTCTGCCAGTTGTGGTTGAGACGCGGGAAACGGCGGTGGGTTGTGGGTGAGTGCGCGGGCAGAAGTTCAGCCTCGACGCGTAAACATGTTCAATTTAGGCCCGCGACGCGGTTCGCGTTTGGAGGCCGAGGCGTCATTTCAACTGCCCGAAGCCGCCCCCGGCTGCTTCACAACCACCTACGAGGTAGAGCCAGACTCCTTAGCACGCGACCGTGAGCAGTCCGCTTTCGAGGTCACTGTGACTCGCGCGAGCCTGCTCTGACCACAACGCGGCATCACCCGTGGCCTGATTGTACTTTTGGCTTTGTGACTGGGAAGGTTATCCGAGTGCCTGGAATGACGCCAAGGGCGTCATCCGGTAGGCCTCCATCTCCGTGCAACGCGCCTGTAATGTTGACACAGACCTTGGATTCACCATCTCCTTGAATTGAGTCTGCGCTTTTCCTTCCCTTCGCAGTGAACCTCCACCTTTCCTTTTAACTCCCGCAACGCTCTCTCACACCGTCCATCCGATCATTCCCCTTGATCAAGATGGCAACTGACGACGAAGTTCCAACGACGGTCGCTGAGCCCAGTATGGCGACGGAGACGGCCGATGAGAAGTCTTCTGGCACTCAATCCGACGCCGATAAGCGCGCCCAGCTTACCGAGCTGGTCGCGCAGGCAGCAGCAGAATATGCAGTCAAACACTACTCAGAAGCTGCAGAACTCTACTCGCAAGCGACCGAACTGCAAGCCGAACTCAATGGCGAAATGGCGACCGAGAACGCCGACCTGTATTACGCCTACGGGAAATGCCTGTTCTTCCTCGCGCAGCAGACGAGTTCTGTGCTGGGTGGAACTGCGGCGTCTGCGCAACTGACCTCGAGCAAAGCACAGAAATCGGGCAAGAAGAGGAAAGCCAACGGCGCAGCGAAGGCCGAAGCTTCTACAAATAACGGTGGTGGTGCTAGCGCAACCTCGAAAGCTCCGCCCGCAGCACCTGAAACCCCGGTACCAAACGTGGGTGATGTCGTGCCCCAAGAGGACGTGCAACAGCCTCTACAAACAGCCTCCGACAAGCCCTACTTCCAGATCTCAGGCGACGCCGAAGGTTGGGACGATTCCGAGGACGATGAAGCAGACGAAGACGAAGAGGCGGAGGAAGAAGACGACGATGACTTTGCCACGTCGTACGAATTCTTGGATCTGGCGCGCGTGCTGTATCTCCGGAAGCTGGACCAGACTCAGGAACACGCAATGGAAGATTCAGAGAAGGGCAAGTATGTGGCATCGATAGATCTCACTCCAGAAGTCAAGTCGCTGAAAGCCCGTGTCGCGGAAATCTACGACCTGCAAGCTGAAGTCGAACTGGAAGGTGAAAAGTACTCGGATGCCGCGGCAAATCTGAACGCGTGCCTTGCTTTGAGAGAAGAGCTCGAGCGCCCCGAGTCAAGCATCCTGGCCGAATGTCACTACAAGCTGAGTTTGGCGTTGGAATTCAGTGCCAGCTCAGAACAACGCGACGCGGAGGGCAATCCGACCGGCAAACTACTGGTCGACTGGAAGATTCGCAACGAAGCTATTGCCCAGCAAGAGAAGGCGATCGATGTCTGCAAGTTGCGCGTTGCAGTAGAGACGGCGGCATTGGACAAGCTCGACGCAGGCCCGGCAAAGGACAAGGCGATGGCACAAATCGAGGATGTCCAGGACATGATCGCTGAGATGGAAGTCCGGTTGGAAGAGCTGCGCAAACCACCGGTGAGCGTCAAGGCTGAGTCCGAAAACGAGATGAAGCAGCAGATCCAGGGCGTCTTGGGCAGTCTATTGGGCAGCAGTGTGACTGAAGAGGAGAAAAAGGAGAAGCTCGCGCAGGTGACAGAGAAAGCGACTGACATCTCGGGCATGGTCAAGCGGAAGAAACCGAAGGCAACGCAAAGTAACGGTGGTGAGAGTGGACCTGGTTCAGCTGCATCGACGCCTGCTGCTGCGCCAGGAGTCGCCGGGGAATCGAGCCTGGGCAAGCGGAAGGTTGAATTTGTGGACGAAGAAGCGCATGCCGATTCGGGCAAGAAGGCCAAGGTGGAGGACGCCGAGGACTGTGGTCGTTGATGGAGCAAGGACATTCATCTGCTATAGGGCAACGGCGCATTGCCTTGTCCCTCATAGCACTGGCCCCCCCCCGCCATCTACCTGGACTCACATCCGCTGTACAATAGCCATAGCCTCAACCTCATACAACAGCTCCGGCCACGCCAGGGCCGCAACCCCTACCAGCGTGCTCGGGGGTCGATGATCACCAATGAATTTCGTATACGCCTCCAGCCTGGACCTATCCTTCGGGTCCAGATTAACGATGTAGTGGGTGACTTTGATGATATCGGCTGGCGTGGCGCCTGCCGCCGCGAGACATTTCTTCAAATTGTCAAGAGCGATCTCAACTTGTTCCGCAAAGGTGGACGCGGCGGCGGCAGAGTCGGGCGGGACCCCGATCTGGCCTGCAATGGTGACGAGACTGCTCGTCGGAGAGATGGGCGTGACCTGGACGTGCGAGTAAATGGGGTGAGGAGGCCGGACGTCGGCAGGGTTGATGAGTTGCGACATGATGGGTTGGGAGAGTAGTCAGTAGTCAGGAGACAGGAGACCTGGCCTTGTTTCGGGGGTTTGAATAGATTCGCTCCAAGAGGTCGAGGTCGAGGTCGAGGCAACCACAGACGCTCAACTTTTTTTTCCCGCGCGGTACAGGCACGACAGGGTATGAGCGGAGTAGTCCGTTCAACTGGGGCTTCTCGGAAATACGTTGTTCCGCGGATGGATCCGAGGCACACAATCTCGAATCTCGGGACAAATTCTCTTTCCGTCTCCGAATTCCATCGCGCATCGTCCTTGGTTTCCTATTGTGATCGCCCCCTAGCCCCGAGAGGAGCGTTGCTGTTGGGCTCTGGCATGTCCTTTACTGATACAGAAGATCCCGTGTTCGCCACTAGCATTTTCTCGGCCAGGATGAGGACGCCTGGCTGCTTACTGTGACGCTCGGCCAGCCGGCATTCGACAAGTAACGTGGCCTCGCCGAGCCTCCCACGCCTGGGGTGCAGGGCAAATTGCGGGCCTGGATGTGGGGTTCTCCTCCCGTCGCCTGACACTCTTCCAGCAGCTCGGGATTCTGCAGTTCCATTCTGCATGTTCCCTTGGCCTTGGTCTGCATAAGCCTCCCTTATCCATCTCGTCGATGTTGCAAGCCACGTATATGAGCTGCAGTGATTTGCGCAAATGACAACCTATAGCGGTCCGCAAACCTCGCCCACCGACGCCTCCGAGGAGCGGAATTCGCCCCTGTCTAGCGATGCCGAGAATGAGAATGACAGCCCCGACGACGGGCTGGAGAACGGCACGGCCAGCAAAAAGCGGAAGAGGTCGTTGAAAATCTCGTAAGCAACTTCCTTCAACCGGTGCGCCTCCACGCTCGTTATTAATGGTGCATCGTGAAGCTGCGAGCTCTGTAAAAACAGGAAGGTCAAATGCGACCGCGCCGAGCCTGCTTGTGGCTGGTGCGCCCGTAATGGTCGAGAATGTGTCTACAAGGAACGGCAAAAACCTGGCCTCCGTGTGGGATATGGCCGCGAGCTCGAGGAGAAGATCAACCGCCTCGAAGCCCTGCTACATGCCCAGGGCCGGCGACTCGAAGATCACATCGCTGAGCACGGCGACCTTTCGCCACTTCATCGGCAGAGCTCTCTGCGGACGCCGCATCAGCCTGGGCCTACTCCGTTCAGCTCATATGCTCAGAATGATCCTCGGCCGTCCACGGCGAGTGTCCTGTCTCAGGACACACCTGGTTCGGACCCCAGGTGGCCGTCGGCTGCGAACGCGTATGAACGGATGCAATACCCACGCCCCCAGGATGCTATGTCTATTCGCTCGGTGGTCGACGTTGGAGGCCACGACATAATGTCGCAAAGCGATAGAGGTCCGTCAACGACGTGGTATCCGACGTCGACCCCAGGACCCTCCGTCCCAGAGTCCGAGCTGCCCCCGTACGACCTACTATACACACTCGTCGATCTGTACTTCAAGCACGTCAATCCTTGGTCGCCCATTCTAGACCGTAAAGCCACGTTTGACGCTTTCTTCGGCTCCCAGTCAATGGACGACTCGGACAGGGTGCTGATGCATGCAGTTGTCGCAACCACCATGCGGTTCTCCAAAGACCCACGGCTCACGCCAGAATCAAGGCGGCAGTTTCACGAGATATCGAGGCAGAAAATCATGATGTATGCCCTGGATCATCCCAATGTCCGCGCGCTTCAAGCTCTGGTCATTCTGGCGGTCGACGTCTTGGGGACGTCGAACGGACAGCAGGGTTGGAATTTGCTGGCGCTTATCGTTCGGAATATTGTTCAGCTGGGCCTTGAAGTGGAGAAAACAACGTACCTCGAGTCGAGCGCGTACCCATCAGCAACTCTCCTGCAGGCATCACAGCCTCAGTCGTGGATCGAGAATGAAGAGCGACGTCGACTGTGCTGGATGACGTTTATTCTCGACCGGTATGCTACCGTCGCCACCGCAGATGCATTCACGTTTGATGAAAGAGAAATGGATCGATGCCTGCCTTGCCGCTACGACCTGTTCTCCAGAAACGAGCCTGTGGAGACACGGTGGCGGCGGCCGGGTGTGCCCTCCGAAATGATGGTCAACAAGCCAGAGAACTTGGGAAGCTTCTCGTATCACTGCGAAGTGTTGGGCATACTGAGTCGCATCCACCGATTTCTACATCAGCCGCTGGACATCACGCGCCACTCCGACATTCAACGATGGCGCGAAAGATACCGCGAGCTCGACGCAGAGCTGAACGACTGGCTGCAGAATCTGCCCGGGGAATACGGCAAGATATCTCAACTCTGCCATTCAGACCCCGGCAGCAGAATCTCGAATTGGATCATGCTTCACGCCGCCTTCGTCACCTCCGTCATTCGACTTCACTCGTCCGCCGCATACCCGACGATCAAGTCCCCCGTCTTCACACCGTCATACCACGCTATCCAACGGTGCTTGGGTGCGGTCGAGAGCCTGCGCGAAATCGCCCAAGACGTCATGAACACCGGCATGCTTGCTCTCCTGGGCCACCCTTTCGCCTTTGCGCTGTGGGTGTCGGCCAGACTACTCATCGTCCACGCCGCAACCATGGAATGTGAGATCGACCCGAAAATCATGTTCTTCATTTCCACGCTGGAGCAAATGGGTCAACACTGGCAGGTTGCAGGGAACTACGCGAGGATCCTCAACGACGTGGTCCAAGAAGGAAGTACCGTCTCGGGGAAAACTTTCACGACCATGAGAAGGTGAGATCCACACACCCTCTTCCCCCGATTCCTCTATAGTCTCCAAGGAGATTGGCCGCTTGCGGTTTGTATTCGATACTAATCATCTCACTCTCTTGCCTAGGGCTGCATACGAGCTCAATCTCATGTCGTCGCAACGTCCACGATCCGTCCTCGACCCCGTGACCACGCACAACTCGTCCCAGAGCGAGCTCGAGTACCTCGAGGTCTTTGACTTCTTCAACTACCCTCGCTTGAATGCCATTGCCGGGAGCAACGGGCTCGATCCGGCCGCGTTGCTCGCCAATCAGAATCAGACGACACCCACGCAAGGCCAACCGCCGAACTACCGCGCCACGCCGGCCTTCGTGATTCCCAATCCGGAGAGCGACTGGCTGATCTTTAAACCGCCTTATGAGTAGCATTGTCAGGCAAGCCGTGGCTAGATGCGGCAAATTCGGAACGAACCCCATCGCACGCCTCGAACCTGACAGGCGCTGCATTCGGGAGATCGACCTGCTGAGCTGCATCTGCTCGGAATATTATCCTCTTGCCTACCAGTGTAACGCAGTCCTCCAAAACGACGGTAGCGGCATCAGTCATCAATCCTTCATACCTGGGTGATGAAGGGCGGATATGAGTCCCTCCACATGAGCGATCAGCCGAGCACTGTGTGACTCCCAGGGTATAAATCTGCAGCCAAACACGCAATGCGGCCCTGACGCTATTTTCCCTAGCAGGATCGACCCTTGCCGCTTTGAGGCTCCCTTGGGAGATAACGAGCCTCGTCAGACGCCCGTTTTCGAGGTTCTCGTCCGTCCTCGCCCACGGGTCCAGTCATTCCTGCAACGGCAAGAGCTACTTGCTGTCCACTCGTACCGCAGCCGCCCGCTATGCTATGCTATGCTATGCTTTGCTATGCAAGTCGTGGCATGGTCGAGAGTGATGGACCCGTCAATGTGGACACAGAGAGAACAGCCTCTTGAAATCTTCGAATCGAGGCTCAACTTTTCCGATCTGGGGACGGGCTGACCTCCTATATCGGCGACTGCACGGGATACCGCGTCGCAAGTCAACGTCATATACGCAGCGCGTCACGTCAAGTCACGTCACATGTAGACAGGGAGTGGAAGATGATGGCGAACATGGACGTGACGCGTGGACGCAGATCAGAATCATGAACATGAACATGAACAGACACATACACATACAGATTTCTGCATCTTCCTTTTTGTGGACGCCCGCTATAAAATAAATGTAGCCCAAATCATCTGTGCCCGGATATTTCCCTCTGTCCTTGGGCCCCATACCGGGAGGGGGTTCAATTGGCCCAGCCCTTGCTCATCTGCACGGCCTTTTCCCACTGGGCGAATCGCTTTGCGCTGTCCTCCTTGGAGATCTTGGGGTGGAAGTTGGTGGTGCCCTCGGAGTTGACCTCCCTGAGCTCGTCGACGCTCTCCCAGACGCCGACGGCCAGGCCCGCGGCGATGGCGGCGCCCAGGGCCGTGGTCTCGCGCATGGCGGGCCGGCGCACGGGGATGCCGATCAGGTCCGACTGCGTCTGCATGGTGAGGTCCGAGTTGCACATGCCGCCGTCGACGGCCAGCTCGTTGAGCTTGTGGCCCGAGTCCTTCTCCATGGCCACGAGGATGGCCTTGGTCTGGAAGCACGTGGCCTCGAGCGTGGCGCGCGCGATGTGGCCGCGCTGCGTGTAGGCGGTGATGCCGAAGATGGTGCCCCGGGCGTCGTCGATCCAGTACGGGGCGAAGAGGCCCGAGAAGGCCGTCACAAAGGTGACGCCGCCGTTGTCGTCGACCGTCTCGGCCAGCTGGCTGATCTCCGAGGACTTGTCGATGAAGTGGAAGTTGTCGACGAGGAACTTGACGCTCGACCCGGCCACGGCGATGGAGCCCTCGAGCGCGTAGTTGGCCTTGGTGCCCTTGCCGAAGTCGTACGCCACGGTCGTGAGGAGGCCGGACTTGGAAATCACCGGCGTTTCTCCCACGTTGTACAGGATGAAGGACCCGGTTCCGTATGTGTTCTTGGCCAGGCCCGGCGAGAAGCCCTTTTGGCCCACCAGGGCGGCGGACTGGTCACCCAGGCAGCCCGTGATGGGGACGCCCTTGAGGACTGTGGATGCGAGGGAGCCGTAGGCCTCGGAGTCGGAGGAGTGGACGATTTTCGGGAGCGCGATTTTGGAGGTGTCGATGCGGAAAAAATCGAGGAGCGACTCGTCGTACTTGAGCGTGTGGATGTTCATGAACATGGTGCGCGAGGCGTTGGAGGGGTCCGAGACGAAAATGTTCTTCCTGGGGCCTGGTCCTTCTGTCAGCGCTCGAACTGCCCAGTGTCTGCATGGGCACCGTCCTTACCTCCGTTGAGCTTGTACACGAGCCAGGCGTCGATGGTGCCAAAGGCCAGGACGCCCTTGTCGTACGCCTCCTTGACCTTGGGCTCATTCTCGAGCAGCCAAAGCAACTTGCCGACCGAGGGATATGTGGAGAGCGGGACACCGGCCAGCTGAATCAGCTGGTCGGCGCCTAGTCGGTGCTTCAGCTTTCGCACCAGGTTCTGATGGCGGGTGTCGGTCCAGACAATGGCGTTGTAGAGGGGCTCGCCGGTCTCCTTGTTCCACAGGACGGTCGTTTCACGCTGGTTGGTGATGCCGATGGCCTTGATGGAGTTGGCGTTGTGGCCTTGGTTTTCGAATTGCTCGACTGCGCCATCGATGCATTGCTCGACTGACGACACGATTTCCAACGGGTCATGTTCGTGCCAGCTTTCGCGGTCAGTCAGGAGTGAGCGATTCCGGTCTGAGGGACTGTGCACTTACCCAGGATGAGGATAAATCTGTTTGAACTCCAGTTGATGCGAAGCGACAGGTTCGCCGGCCTTGTTGAAGATGAGGAACCGAGAACTCGTCGTTCCCTGATCGATCGAGCCAATGAAGTGTTCGGAAGTGCTGCCCATGGTGACTACCTTTTTCAACAGATTCATCAAGATCTGGCAAGTCTTTCTGCGATCAACTTTCTGGGGACGAGCGGTTGGAGAACAGGTTGGGGGCCTGGACGGATTCTGCGGAGGGGAGGAGGCGTGTTATATAAACAGAGCGGGGAGAGACCGCAGCATGTGGGCGTCTGGAGAGCTCGAGGCACGCGTGACCCTTCGTTTGCTCTTCCCACTGAGCCGGGTTACAGCTCCTCGCGTAAGATGCTAGACGAGCTCCAGGTCGAGCCTCGGTGTTCGTCGTCGCCTTGTCCGACGGCCCTGGGGAACAATAGCCCGAGAGTGTCCGCTCCCGCAGCTTCCAGATTCCTTCCACGGGCACGCGAAGATGCAGAAGAGCGGGGGACGCGGGCACATGCATGGCGGTGGTCTGAACTCCAGGGGCACCGACCGCGTGGCGGGGGGCTCGTGGTAAGAGTCCGGAGTAAATCAGCTGTGACGACAGCGGGTTGAGTTTCGGGCATGTGAAGAGCGAGATGCATGCCGAGGCTGATGATGTGAGGCTTGGGCCCCGCCACCCCCGCAGTTCCAAGCACGAATCCAGCTCCAATTGGCTAGAGGCGCCACCGTCCTCTGCTCCTCCGTAGCAGAGCTGCTATCCGCGGGTCTGTGCTCCCCCGGATCCCTCGAGTTCGGTAGCAGTTCCGCTGCCTGCCGGGCTCCCCGCTTTTCTTCGCCAACACCTGATCACTTCTCACTTCTCACGGCAAGGTAGTATTTTGCAGGTGGGCACGACAGTTTGGTCCACGGAGACTGTAAAAGGCAAATCCCGTGCCACAGACGAGACACCATCAGGACCAGCCGCAGCTGACACCGACACTGACCGCTTGAGGACCGCCGTGCCACCCTGCAATCGACCCCAGCACGTTTTCCCCCGGCCTTGAGACCCCCCACACTGTCGCTGCAATTTCCGCTCGTCCTATCTTTTGGGTGTTTGATATCGCTTCAAGAAAGGGTCTGGTTTCAGAACGACAATTCTATGCAGCTCGGCGTGGTTGGGCCGACGTGAACTTTAAGCATATCGGTGTCCGGTCACGCGAAGTTCGGCAGCACTACTCTGGAGGCCAGGCTTGGAGCAGAAGCAGCTGAGTGGCAGGATTCCTTCCATCCATCGTCCCACGTCATTGGCTCGAATCTACGCCACGAGCCGTGTCATTCAGCAGGCGTGGGCGTGCCGGCCCCATAACACCTTTCGGTTCTAGATGCGATACACGGCTCGTACGGGGCAATACTCGGCGCACCCTGCGTCGCTCGCCTCCAGCCTTTCGGTATCACCTGCAATGGATTCGATAATACACATGGTGGAGTCTGTAGGATTACCGCGGGAAAGCTGGAGGTATAGCACGCAGGATCCATCTATATAATCCTGCTTCAATCCCCCATGGGCAGCTCTCATCGTTCTCCATCCCCACAAAGGCAAGAAAAATTCCTGCTCGCCTCGCCACCGTCAGTCCTTTCCATGTCCTCTTCCTCTTCTCCGGCGTCTCTGGAGAAACAAACACTTCCACCACACGACATGGGCAACATGGCTCATCATGAGCATCTTCAGGGTTCCCAGGATCAAAGGCGACGCACGTCTGTCGCCGAAGCCCCTGCGTTTGCCGAGCATGGCCCCCTCGTCGACCATAAGATCCCACAGGCGGACGTCGTTCAGCAGGAGCCCGATTTAGCGTGGAGCCGAGCCCGACACTACCTCCGAGAGCCTCTTTCCGAGTTCTTCGGTGTCTTTATTCTTATTATGTTCGGCGACGGTGTTGTTGCGCAAGTGGTCCTCTCTAGCGGCACGAAGGGTGATTATCAGTCCATTTCCTGGGGCTGGGGGTGAGTCCAACTGCTGTGCTCGACTATTGCCTTTGACTAACCCCCCTAGACTTGGTGTCATGCTGGGAGTCTATACCGGGGGGATCTCCGGGGCGCATCTGAACCCTGCGGTGACGTTTGCGAACTGCGTCTTTCGAAAGTTCCCTTGGAGGAAATTCCCGGTCTACATGCTCGCCCAGGTCCTTGGTGCGATGGTGGCGTCTGCGGTCGTCTACGCCAACTACAAGTCCGCGATCGATGTTTTCGAGGGCGGTCCAGATATCCGCACCGTCAGTGGTGAGACTGCAACCGCCGGGATTTTCTGCACCTATCCTGCACCGTTCATGACCAAGACCGGTCAATTCTTCTCCGAGTTCATCGCCAGCGCCCTCCTCATGTTCTTGATCTACGCACTGAAGGACGACGGGAATATTGGTGCCGGCAATCTGACCCCGCTCGGACTCTTCTTCGTCATCTTCGGCATTGGTGCCTGCTTCGGTTGGGAAACCGGCTATGCCATCAACCTGGCTCGAGATTTCGGCCCTCGCCTGGTCAGCTACATGATCGGCTATGGCCATGAGGTCTGGTCGGCTGGCGGCTACTATTTCTGGGTAAGAGTCTCCTGCAATTTCCTGGATTGAGAAAAGAACCGCGACTAACAATTTGGAAAGGTTCCAATGGTGGCGCCATTTTGCGGTTGCACATTCGGAGGCTTCCTCTACGATACCTTCCTCTTCACCGGAGAGAGTCCGATCAACACTCCTTACTTGGGGTTGAAGAGACTTGTTCAACCTAAGCGATCGGTCTGGTCGAACACATACAAGTCTGAGAACCAGGTGTGAACTGCGGCATTTTCAGACGTGGCACGGGTTGGTCGCAATATGGAGATCGAGGACGTTCGAGTGGGCCGGGTTATTGTTCGTGGTTGCATAGCAATCGGTCGTGTTACGATATCTATTGGCGTTGTGCAACCGCAATCTTGGTGTATATAAATTGGAGGGCACCGTCATACGGCCGATGACGATGATAAGGAATGCATTATGATTCACACATATCCAAAACGCTGTCGAGCTATCGACCGAACAAACAGATTTGCGCCATGTGTTCGGCTTAAATTCTCTATCAGCTCGACGAGCCTTGTAATATGCGCAGCGATTCCCTCCCCCACTTGTTGTTCCTCGAGGACGCCCAGATTCGCGCCACTCTTCGGCCAGCTGCTACCAATGCAATCGTTGTGTGGCCATTCCCCCAACATGCATTCCCAGGAGACTGCAAGAGTGGACCTGAATTCATTCGATTGCAAACACAGGCAATGAATGGCACTTTTCGAGAGCCCACGGCCTGTCCACAGTCGACTAAGAAGTCCTGCTGTGAAACCTTTGCCAGTTACGCTGGCTAGAAGAATGTTACTACAGACATCGGGTCCACCACCCGCGAGTCCCCTCGGCGGCGGAGCAGCAAGAAAAAAACCAACAACGAAGCCAACCCTGGACACGGGGTCCTCCTTGTCTGGTTTTGACGTGATCCGGACCAACTGCATTCCTGCAAAGGAGTCTACACGGTTCTTGGCGACGGCGAGGCGGCTCAAGTGTGGCCTGAGGCTTTTCATCCAGCCTCATGCAGAAGTACATATTGTAAGCATGCACATGGCCAATACGCGCGTCATGCCACCGCCGTTCAGAGACGTCGATCATGGAGGTCGGCAACCCAGATCTCTGTCACGAGGATTAGGAGACTACCTCGTACAACAACCGACTTTGCCTCCCGT
Organism: Phialophora macrospora; assembly: GCA_000835435.1. NCBI lineage: Eukaryota > Fungi > Ascomycota > Eurotiomycetes > Chaetothyriales > Herpotrichiellaceae > Phialophora > Phialophora macrospora. Next base: position 1,578,731 of record KN846963.1, on the reverse strand, counting down.
CCAGCGCGTGTTCCTGGATCCATCGCAGATACTACGCTGGTGGCGAGCTAGATCCGGATCTTCCATCAGAATTTTCCTCCGAGACGCAGCTCGGCCTAACGCACCGAGGTCTTGGCGCCCGTGGCTGGCACGTGACGGGACGCCACCCGTCGGTGACTGGAAGGCCGAGCTGCGTTGAGTTTGTTTCCCCGCCTCGCCCAGCCGCTGCTTTGGGACTCTGGTGACTAAGTTTCGCCTGCTTCGTGCTCAGCGAACACGAGCTTCCTCGCAGATCAGGAGCTGTAGGGCTCAAGCAAATGTCCTCACGTGTCAAAGGCCTCGGTCATGGCTCTGCCCCGAGCGCCTCTGTCGCAGGGTCTTTCTTCCTCCATGTCGTGTCGATCAACAGCTGCCAACCTCCCTTCAAATACTGCAGCTGGAGCTCCCATTGACACATCTGTCCTCCATATTTTGGTGAAGGAACCAGGACGATCCCTCATACGGCGGCGTGAGTGATATTTTCCATCCTGTTCTGGCAGATGTTTGAGTCCTTCATTTGAACTCAGCTTCTGTACCACTTGTTCCTTGATCGTCACACCCAGAATGGCGTCCCGTTTCTCTGCACGCAGGCTGCTGAAGCCGTTGGCATATGGCACCGGACTGGCTGCTGTTGGCGCTACAGGCATGTACATTGTCTATCGACCTCGTAACGTGCCCGGAGCAGAATCGCTGGCCCCGAAACCGCCGAAACGAGACGAGAACGGGAACATAATCCCCCCGAAGTTCCCCTACATCAAGACGCGGGCCGAACAGATCGCGGATCTCAAGAAGTCCTCCTCGGCACCCTCGTCTGAGATCTATGACCTGCTGGTCATCGGTGGCGGAGCTACAGGCACCGGCATTGCGCTTGACGCCGCCACAAGAGGCCTGAAAGTGGCCATTGTGGAGAGGGATGATTTCAGCAGTGGCACAAGCAGCAAGTCCACCAAGCTCGTCCATGGGGGTGTGCGATATCTCGAGAAAGCGGTGTGGAACCTCGACTGGAACCAATACCAGCTGGTCAGAGAGGCGTTAAGAGAACGGAAAAGCTTCCTTTACACAGCACCCCATCTGTCATCGTGGCTCCCGATCATGCTGCCTTTGCAGGCGTGGTGGCAAGCGCCCTACTTCTGGGCCGGAACCAAATTCTACGATCTCTTGGCCGGGTCGGAAGGAATCGAGAGCTCCTACTTCCTGCCGCGGAGTAAAGCTCTAGAAGCATTCCCCATGCTGAAGAAGGAGAACTTGATTGGCGCGCTCGTCTATTACGACGGTCAGCACAACGATTCCCGCATGAACGTCTCTTTGGCCATGACTGCGACCCTCTATGGCACGACAACAGTCAACCATCTGGAAGTGACGGGTCTGGAGAAAGACGCAAGCGGCAAGTTGACCGGTGCCCGCGTCAGGGATCTTATTGCAGACAAGGACGGAAATTCCGCGAATGAAGAATTCACGGTCCAGGCAAAGGGCATTATCAACGCCACCGGCCCGTTCTGTGATGCGATCCGGCAAATGGACTCGCCCAGCGAAAAAGAGATTGTGGCTCCGAGTCTAGGAGTCCATGTCGTTCTCCCGGGCTATCTCAGTCCCCAGAAGATGGGCCTGATTGACCCTTCCACCTCGGACGGCCGAGTCATCTTCTTTCTGCCGTGGCAAGGCAACACGATTGCAGGCACAACGGATGCGCCCTGTGCGATATCTCAGAATCCAGTGGCGGGCGAGAAAGACATCGACTGGATCTTGGACGAAATCCGCACATATCTGACCCCGGATATTGACCTTCGACGATCGGATGTTCTTGCTGCATGGTCAGGTACGTGATTCACCCGGAGAGGCCCGCGGGAAGGATTGTTGCTCACGGTCACTACAGGTATCCGTCCCCTTGTTCGGGACCCCAATTCGAAGAACACCGAATCCCTCGTTCGCAGCCATCTCATATCCGTCTCTGACTCGGGCCTTCTGACCTGCGCCGGAGGTAAATGGACGACGTACCGACAAATGGCGGAGGAAGCAGTCGACCGAGCTATTGAAGTTTTCAAGCTGCAGCCGCAGCCGATCACTTACGTGCCAGACCTCGCCGGCGTCAACGGCATCGATCCCTCAGTCCGCTTACTGGATGGCACCTGCCAGACCCATCGCATCCGGCTGGTGGGAGCGCACGGTTATTCGACTACGCTCTTTATCAATTTGATCCAGCACTTCGGCCTTGACATGGACGTCGCAAAGCATCTAGCATCCGACTATGGCGACCGAGCATGGGATGTTGCCGCTTTGTCTGCTCCAACCAACAATACCGAGCACTATCCTCTGCGCGGCCAGCGTCTGTCCTCGTTGTACCCATTCGTCGACGGCGAGGTCCGTTATGCCGTTCGCAGCGAATACGCTCAAACAGCCGTGGACGTTCTCGCGAGGCGTACGAGATTGAGCTTTCTCAACGCGCAAGCTGCCCTTCATGCCCTTCCCAAGGTCATTGACATAATGGCCGAAGAACTCAAATGGAGCGAACAGCGAAAAGAGGTTGAGTGGAGGGACACGGTCAATTTCCTGGCGAGCATGGGCTTACCGAGCGACATGCTCCAAATCACTCGGGAACAAGTGCTGCGAGGAGAAATGGCGTCTAGCAGTCTTGCCCCAGCAAAGGGTGCGTCGAAAGGCGTGGTACCTTTGAAGCCAACGCTTGAGCCAGCTTCCGAGGCACATGGGACTTTGCCGTGAACTCTGGCATGTCGGTTTTGGACGAGTTGCATTGCTGTGTATTGGTATGTTATCTCATGGTCGTTATGGTCTGATGGTATTATGGGTTGGAACAAAAGCAGGGAGACCAGACTGTGATACCACTTGACGAGGAGCAAGGTGTTTGGAGTTGGCAACTTCCCGGTTTCATTTCATGGGATGTCGCAAGGCTACGCTTCTCGTCACTCGAGGAGAGAATTCGCATCTGAAGCTGGGCTGTTGGCCGTTGTCATTGATATACTTTTATAAGATATCTCCAAAAGTTTCACACCCGACCCTGCGAGCACCCATGTTTCAGTCTGTGTCACATCTGCACCAAGTGGCCAACTCCAGCATTTCTCGCAGCTTGGAACTATGCGGCGGGCAACGTGTATGGCTTCCGTGAGATTTCCAACTTCACTGATAGGGGAGGCCTAAATTGGTCTCCTGTGGAAATTGGAGATGCCCCAGGCCAGAAGGGACAGGAGGATGACCCCCCGGCGGAGACCCCAGGTTCGCCTCCAGGTGGATGGTTGGAGAATGTGGGGCTGGCAGGCATGGGACGTGGTGCATTTTGGCTCGGGGAAGTCTTCTTCGAGCATGCGGTGCCGTCCCTGCAAGGCGAGGATACGTCTTGGACACGGAGTCGAGCAAGTCGGACGAGCAATGGAAGCAAGGATTATAAGAACGGCCAAACGCCGCGCCTCGTGGCATCATCAGCATCGCCCTTGCAGCCCTCGGATCACCATATCCAGCCATTCACCATGCCTTTCCTCGGCATCCTCGACGACACCAAGATCCCCCATGTCCCTGGCACGGTGATCCTCGAAGAAGACGCTGCGCATTCGCAGGGAGTGACCGGCGGCCTCAAGCATGGCACAGGACGAAATGTGCACATTGTCCTTGTCCCACAGCCATCCAACGACCCGAATGACCCCCTCAACTGGACGTACACCAAAAAGCTCACGGCGCTGGGCATCACCTGCTGGGGCTCCGTCCTCTACGCCGCGGTCGTGAGCGCCATGTTGAACGCAGCCTTTTTCGAGATGTCGATTGAAATCAACACGACCATCTCCAAGCTCGTCCTGACCTCGGGCTATCAGACGCTCGTGGTCGGCGTGACAGGACCCTTGTTTTCGGCGCTGTCCCGAAAATGGGGCACTCGGCCCATCTTCTTGCTGGCTTCAATCTTCTGCTTGATCGCAGATATCGTGGGGTCGTGCGTCACCACGTACGAGGGAGTGCTCGCCTCTCGAATCCTTCAAGGCTTCGCGATCGCGCCGTACGAGTCTCTGGTGTTCACCCTGGTCAGCGACATGTTCTTCGTCCACGAGCGCGGCGTCTACGCCTCGGCCATCAACTTCATCCTGGCGGGAATTTCCAACCTGACGGGTGTTGTGGCCGGCCCGATTGCGTCGAATATCGGATGGAAATGGCTGTGAGTGCCTCGCTCAGCTTACCTGACAGACCAGACTGACCGGCTGGCACAGCTACTACCTCCTCGTGTTGTTCGGCGGCATTCAGACGATTCTACAATTCCTGTTCGTCCCGGAGACCAGCTACGTGCGCGACCGTCGCTACGAGATCGACGAGCTCAAGGACGACAAGCTTGACGATCTCGCCGCGCTAGAGTACCAGGAGAAACTGGACATGGAGAAGCCAGGCGTCGCCAGCCACACCGAGGAAACGGGCGCGACGACGACTCCTCCTCACGCCGACGCGCAGGGGTACCGGAAGAAGACGTTTGTGCAGGAGCTCGCCATCTTCAGCGGCACGTACTCGAACGAAAACCTGCTGCAGCTCTTCCTTGCGCCGTTCGCCGTGGTCCTCAACCTCGCGGTGTCCTGGATCCTGATCATCAACTCCATGTTTGTCGTCCTCTACGTGGTCATCGCCTTTGTGCTGGCCCAGCTTTTTGCACCGCCGCCGTACCTCCTCAGCCCCGCCAGCATCGGGTACCTGTCACTGGGACCGTTCGTGGGCGGCATCCTCGGCTCCATTATCATGGGCGCGCTCTCCGACCGGTTCATCAAATGGTGCGCGCGGCGCAACCGCGGCGTCTACGAGCCCGAATACCGGCTCATCCCTTGCCTGGTGGGCGTGTGCGCAGGCGTCGGCCTCATGCTCTTCGGCCACCTCGTCTCGGAAGGGGCGTCGCCCTACGCCTGTGCGACGGTCCACGGGCTCATGCTCTTCGGCGTCATGTTCCTCTGCATCGGCACGTCCAACTACGCGCTCGACGCCTACCGCGGCATGGCCAACGAGATCTTCATCGCCAGCATGGCCGTCAAAAACCTGATCCTCTATGGATTCAGCTATTTTGTCAACGACTGGACCGCCGAGGTGGGGGCCCAGCATGCTTTTTACGTCTGGGGAGGTGTGGCTTTCGCGCTCATCGCCACTGTCCCTGTCATGTATGTCTTTGGGAAGAAGTACCGCAGTTACTGGGCGAGGAACAACTTGCTGGAGAAGATGCATGTTCGGACTCACGAGGAATGACGAGTGGCCTTGAAACCGAACGGCTCGACTCGACTCGGGAGAAATAGAGTAGAATGCCACTCACTACTTTAGAGTAGACCTCAAAATAGGAATAGAATCCAACAAGGAATGTGTCGCAACTCGGAGATCCCACCGAGCTACCCCTCCCCCCTTGGTTTTCATCATCACTTCTCCAGACCACTAGCAGGGTACGGACTCACCAGACAAGACCTCGACCCCGACACGTCGCAGGCTCGGGGGAAAAACTGCGGACCGAGTAATTCCATAGTTACTGTACTGCGGAATGTCGACCTCAAGTAGAACGAAACTCACCACGTGGCGATAGCGATCCCCAAGTCTCGGCCCTTTCCCCAACAGTCAACACTCGGTACGAGAAGAAAGGAGACGAGGCGAGCGAGAGGAGAGGAGACGAGTACTTTGTGGCAGTGCCGGTACACATGGCACGACATGGGCATGCACACACTCACATCTGTCCCAGCTACAGAGGCTATGCAAGGCCAGGCAAGGGGCCACCGGCCATTTGTTTACCTCCGAGGCCGACGCGTTTCGAACGCCCCCACGTGACCCCCTTTGCAGTATGCCAAGAGGAGGTAAATTGTGATTGGTACGTCGGGTGGGGTGTCAAGTCTGCCACCAACGCCGTGGACTGGTCCAATCATGTCACTGGCTTCGCTCAGGTGTGTTCAAAAGCGGCAATCCTCGGTTCCATATTTCGAGTCCGGAGAGGACGACACCACCCTTGACTTCTTGCTTGGAGGACCAGAAGAAAGATATTGAGAAGTGACCCTCCTCGCTGCCTCCGCTCGCCCCGATCCCTCCAGCTCGCGTTGGAGGATGTCACGAGACGGCTGAATAGCCCGATCTCTTGAGCGACGACATCCCCTCTAGTTGTATACGCCTCCTCGGTAATCAGTGAGGCCCTTCGCGGTGACGTCTCTCCCACCATCTCCTGCTCTCTCCTCTCCTCCCTCGTCATCAGTCTCTAGGATACCTGCCCGGTGTGGGCCGCCAGCCTGCGCACGGACGAGCCAACGATCCTCACCTTCCATGATCTTTACTTCTCGCGCGAGCAGCCTGGCCATCGACCAAATTGCGGAATTGGCTCACAGATCGGCGTGCAAGGCTTGTGTGGCACTGTGGAAATGGCTACTGTCCAAGGCGCTGAACTGGCAGACAACTTTATGCATATCTTTGATATTAGGAGAGGTCAAATTGTGTCTGGGTAGGCTATCGTGACTGTGTCTTCAAACACGCCTTTAAAGCACCAGAGGATCAGTAAGGAGACGCATGTGTCATCTGTATCCCTGGCCACGTTTGACCTCGTCGTCGGTCAGCCCCTCCCGCATGTCCTTCAAATAAGTCTCGAACTTATTGGCTACCTCAATCACGTGCTTGAGGTGCATATAGTTAAACTTCTGGCCCTTGTACTGGGCGAGCTGTCGAGCTGTCGTGATTGCGTTGCGGATCTGCCGGCCGTTGATCTGATGGTGGCTCAGTTCCTCGAGATGGTCCAAGATTTCGTCGGCTTCAATGTTGGCACTGTCAATGTCGCGCAACCTGTTCACAAAGTTTCGCCAAATCTTCCGGCGCTGAGGTTCGTTGAGTGGATTGTAGTGCAGGGATAGCTGAATGCGGGATTTGAACGCCTCATCGAAGGTGCCTACCCGGTTAGACGTCAGGATCAGAATTCCGTCGTAGTATTCGAGGCAGCGCAGAAAGACCGATACGAGCGCGTTGCGTTGAAGCTCGGCTTCCCCTCGCTCTTCCAAGAAAACATCGGCTTCATCGAGGAGTACGACTGAATATTCGTCAGCACGCGTTTGAGCCAGTACGCATCAACGCCGATCGGAGGATACGAACCACAATCCCAGATTTTGCCGAGATGGAGGACGGATTGAAGGTACTGTTCAACTCCCTCGGGAGTGGTGCCAATATCTCCGCAAGTGACCCTATACAGTGGCTTGCGGGCGAACTCGGCCACTCCTTCGGCCGTCAGGGTTTTGCCAGTCCCAGGAGGACCATGGAGAAGCACCAGAAGCCCATTCCCTTTGCCTACAATAATGTCGGTGCCTTTGTCCGAAGCAATCTTGGTCCCGACCAGAGCTTGGATCAGATCCTTGCTATCCGAATCAATGACGAGATGCTCGAACGCAAGATCGTTCCACTTGACATCGGATATTCGATCGACATAAAGATCCACTGTCACAAGGTCAGTCACGGTGTTTCAATATCAGGCATCCCTTTGATGGGAATGCTGACCCCATTTCTTGAGTCGCATGTTATAGCCAATTACCGTTGGAGGATAAAGGAAGATGGCCTGGTCTTTTTGCATTCCTTCCGGGGTCAGATCATTGCTTTCATTTATCCTCCCTTTATTGCTCCTGTCGCTCTGACTATCAAGGCCAAAATTGTCTTCATGGTATGAAATCCGAAAGCCATCAGCCCGATCGTACCCACCGGGCCGATCATGGTTGAATTTGTCGTCGACTTTTGAATGAAGTCGATGGTAGGTCGCATTGTCGATCATGTAACGCTCATCAATCTAGCCAGGTTATTCACGGGGCTTGCCGCTGGGAACAGGATCTTCCACTAACATTGCTAAAACCAAGATTGTCTTCTTCTGAGTAGCTGACGAATACTCTTTGCTCAAATCGGCTAAACATGCGCCCACGTTTCTCTAGAGTCTTTATCATGGCGTCTGAAGCATAAACCAGCGGATACCATTTCAAAGATGTGATCTCTACCTCGTCTTCACTGTTGATGGTCTGAAAATCGACTATGATTGTCCGGTTAGCCCGTTTAAGAGAACCATCGTAAGTCCACCACCAGATATCAAGGCTCCATTCGTGAAGTGTCATCTTCTGCCTTTTGCGTTCTGATTGTGGCAGCCGTCTTGTCTCCCCAGGATAGTCACTGGTATCAGAGACATCTTCGTCCGGACGGACGGGTCGCGTCCTCGACACTATAGGTACTCGTTCTCTTCGGTGTTGGAACTGGGAACCGTGACTGATATCTACCGGCCAAGAATGGATAATGGAGCCTTGTAAATGTTGGCTCTCAGTTGATATGATGACTTCTCCTGGCTGGAAGATAAAGGGTAAAGAGACCGAGGATATCACACCACGTTCCCTGTGGTCCATGACCAATTGATACACATCACCATAGTCAAGAAGAACCACATCAAAAAGCATCTGGATAAGCTTCCCTGTCTCTGGATCCATAGTCTCCATGATTTCATGTTTGATGAGGTAACAAGCATGGATGAGAACATACGGAGCGTGAATAGACTCTTCAGCCCTAAAATGAGGAAATAAGAGTGAGCGTTGCGGAATAAGCTCAATCATGTCTTCGACCGCACGCTTCATCTCGGACGTCACAAGATCGATTTCTTGGTGATAAGACACCGGTGGCTGGGGAGGGCTCCTTTTCGGGGGCCGTTCCTGGTGAAGATTGTACTTTTTGATCACAGCGAGGGCCACCTCAGGGTGTCTTTCGTAGAAGTAGATGACGTTATCCACGGGATGTACGCTGCGGATAATTTCATCTTCTGGATTAGGGCCCCAGGTGGGCTCATCCAGATACATCCGATCTTTTATCACATGGAAAACCTGATACCTAGCGCCCTTTTCGACCGGTCCGGGGTCATCGGGGATAAATTGACCTCGCAGGCGTGCATTCTCTCGTTCAAGTTGCTCCACCCGCCGTTGAAGTTCATCAATGGAGGAGAGGTCTGACGCCTTCTGCCTACTAGTCGCGAGGGTTTCGACGTCGGTATCACTTTGGCCACCGCCGTTGCTTTCATGGAACAAGGGGGCCCGTCTGAGGGACGACCGAGAGTGCTCGAGCTCTGTTCGAGGAGGAATCTTGACCGGGATCCTGGAGTTTGAAGGCATATATGTAGGCTTTTCAAAACCAACACCAGATCCGTATCGCCTTTCGTATTTTGAGGAGTTACGAGGCATGAGAGCGTCGGTTTTCGACGGAGGCGGGAGTTGGTGGGCGGTGCTGTGTTTTTCAAGATTCTGATTTCCCAACAAGCCCTCCAAGGAAGTGGTAGCTCGCGCTGACTGTCGAAGACAACTAAGGCTGGGCTCGGTCAGAGTCCGCTTGCTGAGAGCGGTCAGAAGCTCCTTTGAGAATGTGGAGTTGGCGGTCTGGTCTTGAGATATAGTATGAGCATTCAGAATATCAACAGCGTTCTCCAAACGGAGGCCCACGTCAAGCTCTTGCAAGAATTGTTTCGCCTTCTCAGCAGCAAAATCATGTGCCTTCTTGCGCTCGCTCTCTTCTACCTTCTTGAACAGCACTTCCAAGCGTGCCTTGTCGAATGTGAACGCTTCTTCAGGCACAGCAGAATGGCCGAAGTGGCCGTCGAAAACCGATAGGGTGTCCCAATGGGTGTCAATCGTTGGGAAGACAGGTCTGTCATCCGAGGCGCCGCTCCGAAACATCGACGAGCTGTGATTTATAGCCAGCAGATATTCGCACGGCACAGCGCTTCTTCGTCGCCTGGAAGACCTTAGAGGAACAAAGATTGCCGCTCATGACAGCAGCATATTCAAGAGGTTTGTCGCATGGAGTAAAGATTCAGCCTTGTCCGGGGCCAACAAGCCTGCGTTGGACTTCAACCCCGCAGTCAGCCCTCAAGTCGTGTTGCTCAGGTCGCAGCTGCTTGGATCTCGAAGAATGAGGCCCTGATTCGTAGTAGAAAAAAGTGGCGTCCCGCGGTCGCCACCACACCTCGAAGCTGCGGCCACTCAAATTATGCACAGCCTCGCTCAATTGCAAGCCTTCAAAAGGCCCCATCTAGCCTGATTCCCGACCGTTGTTGCGATCACCTGCTTCCTCCCAGAGATAATGTTATCCTTGGGGATGCGATGGAGTCATTGCCAGTCCAGAGTGAGTGGTACCGGGCCGGCCCAGGACAAAAGTAGGTCTCCCCGGTGCTCGGGAGCATGCTTGGTTGGCTGATTCGCCCCTCGTAGGCCCGCTACCCTTGACCCCGCCCAGGCTGCCTTCCTCGACGCCAAGTCGATATTTGCTGCCGAGCTCAGTAACGACTCCCAAAAGCTAGCCATCATTCAAGGAGTCACCTCGATTCAGGAGCTTGAAGTTATCGTCGCCACTACAAAGTCCAATTATGATTCGTCCCGCACCGACCAGAAGTGTTCAAAATGGCTGGCGAAGATATCAGATCGGGTCTGCCTCTATGGGAACATCATGGACGTGTTATCTCAGCATCATCCAGAGTATGTGTCTTTGGCCTGGGGTGCGATGAAGTTGATGTTCGTTGTGAGTCCCAATGTAATGTCTGAGTGTTTTCCCGAGCTGATCTATAGCTCGTGCAAAACCACGGCAAGCTTGTTGCGACTCTGGCCAAGGCCTTGGCTCGGATTGGTGGAAGTCTACCTCGTGTCAACATGGCCATGACTCTCTACCAAACGGTGGCCATGACACATGGCGTTGCGCAGCTTTATGCACACATCATGGCATTCTTCGTGCGGGCTATCAAATGGTACTCAGCTAACAAGCTCCGGCATGTTTGGGGCTCCCTAGTCATGCCAGTGGAGCTGTCCTATGCAGATATCATTTCCAGTGTCGAGGTCTGCACCAAAGATATAGAATCTTTGGCTATGGCCGCTTCCTGGGCTGAACAGCGCGACATGCATCTCCAAGTTATCAAACAGAGCTCTCGGGTCGAGCATCTCGAAGAGATATTGCTGGAGATGCGGCAGGACATGTCATGTGAGTCTAGCCCAGCTCAATCAAAGGAAACCAATACTGACAAAGGGTGTGCAGCTCATCACGCCATCAGCGCAGCTGCCCATCTGGACACCAATATGCGTCTCACGGACCTTCAATTCGATAGTATCATGCGATACGTGACCGAAGGAAGCAAATGTGATCCGATGCTGTCATATAGATTAGCCACGACTTCCGCGAAATCGAAATCTCGGAAGCAGGCAGCACCTCTTTACGCTCAACTGTGGTCTCACCACAAATTCCAACACTGGAGATCGACCCCTGGCTCAGCCGTTTTGGCCTTGAAGGGTAGCTACTCGACACGCCTCCAACTCCAGGTCCTCTGCCTGAACATGATCGATCTCCTCAAATCTGGCAACGTTCCGGTAATATGGGCACTGAAGCCAGTCAGCAGAGCAGAGGGTTCGAGGATCTCTGCCATCGATATTCTCAAAGATCTCGTGGGGCAGGTCATGCGTCTTCACGCCCAGGAAAGCACGGAGCGGTCGTTGAGCGTGACGTGTACACGCTTCCGTGCTGCAGAAACAGAGCAGGAATGGCTCGAAATCCTTGCATCCGTCCTGACCGGTATGTCCAAGATGGTGATGATACTGGACCTAGCCGCGATCCATCTCCAAAGCGTGTCCATCAACGAGGACTTCTTCTGGGTTGACCAATGCCAGAGAATCTTTCAAGCACTCCGTGACAGAGGTGCCAGAACTACCTTCAAGGTCCTGATAGTTGGCTATGGCCACGCACTCGCCAAGCTGAGAAGCGATAGTAATTTGGATGACTGTGTAATCAACACTAGCCCAGGTGGGCTGGGCGCAATGTCGCGCAAGAAGCCCGCTAAATGGCAAGCGGCAGTTTCGGGTCAAAGAACCGCCAAATTTAAGCCAGCGCAGATGACAGCTCTTGGTAAACATGCTGCGCCGCTCTGTACAGGTTGACACGATTCCGCTGAGAATGGAGAACAGCACACATGCTGCTATTGTATCCAATGCTACACCGTCCACCTTAAAGACAAGAACAGGATAGGCTGCATCAGGCATCGATCGTGTGAGTCAGTGATGCCTCCTACTCGCATTGCTCTCAGGAAGCGCGCACCACTTGCTTCTGCTGAGGTGCAGACGCTGCAACGCCAGTCCTTGGAGGATGACCATGTGGGGACATGCCATGCCAGGCCAGACCAGGCGCGGTCAGGCCAGGATACAAGACCGTGTCTCTTACTATGTATGGAGAGGGGACATTGATACTGAGTATGGATATGGATATGGATATGGATATGACCAGGGATGAGAGAGACTCTTGATCGAGCGACAACGGAAACGAACCAGCTAATACTGTACGGCGCATGATAGAACATTGTGTTTGTTGATATTGACTTGTTTGTATGTGTACTGGTGATTCGTCTGGCTTCCGTTCGCTTCACTTCGACTACCCTGACTCCCGCCCGGATGGATTGGATTGGATTGGATGTTTGTTTCATGTTTAATACAGTACTGGTTCAAGACCCGACAGACGTCGAGTGAGTGGTACTACTACTGTAAGCAAGATAAGTAAGTATCAAGTAGGTAGGATAGGTAATAGATAGATGACTTTAGATCCTCGAGCAGTGAGTGTACGGTACTGTACTAGGCTCTCATACATACATACATACTGTGTAGACACTCGCGCCAACAAGGGACTGCATTATCCGAATGTTCGACTTGTGTCTCCATCCAGGCTGACGGTCACTTGGGTACAGTAAAGCGCCAGGTGGTCGGTCCGGCGAGCAAAGCCACTGTTGCTGGTCAGTAGTTCAAGGCAATAAATAACACACGGCCACAGGTTTCGTATCTAGACGCTTCTTCCTGCCTGCCTGCCTGGAGGACATATGTACAGGGAGACATCTAGGATAAAGGCTGGGCCATGTACATGTGCATGTATATGTATGCCTCTGGAACGTCCCCCCAAGTTATATTAACACTCCTCTCTCGCCTCTCGTCTACACACTCGTCTACACGCTCCTCTGTCTGTCGTCTACACACTCCTCTCCGGTCACGCCTTCACACACTCGATGACGGCAACGTCGGTCGCCAAGCTCTTGTGCACACCGACCATCTTTAACCCAGCACTCGCGGTGAGGGCATCGAACATCTTCTCGGTGCGCTCCTTGCCGCCAAGGTTCATCATGCACAGATCGGTCCAGGCATTCAAAGCCGTGGGCGGATTGGGCATGATTTGCTCGGTGATCAGGATCCTCGAGTCCGGGGCCATGGCGTCGGCGAGGTGCGAGAGGATGATGCGATCGTTTTCGTCCGACCAGTCATGCATACAGCGCCGGATGTAGTAGACGAGAGCACCTGAAAGTTAGGGAAGAAAAAGGGTTAGTCTGGAGGTGACGGGAAGATCGGATTGGTCTCGAGGTGAAAGGTGAAGAAAGGTCTCAGTCTTGAGGTCAAAGGGAAGAGAGGATTAGTCCTGAGTGAGGCGGGCACAACTCACCTTTGACAGGATTCGGCATGAAGAAATCATGCGGGATCTTCTGGACGTCTTCAAACCCGCGTTCGTTGGCTTGGATGACTTCCTCGATGACGGGCGCCCGATCCTCCAACACCAGCCTCTTTGCCGGGATCTCCGGGAACGCGGCCATGATGCGCTTGAGCGCCTGGCCCTTGCCGCCGCCGACGTCGACGATCAGCGGCCTGTCCTCGGGTCCCTCGGCCTTTGCGATCCAGCTGAAATCGTACATGCCCGTCACGGGCAGCACCTCGTCCAGCGTGTTCATGCTCTGGTTGAAGTCGACCAGCCGCTCCGGGTACTTGCTGATGACCTCCCAGAAGTTCTTATCGGGGTCGCCCCAGGCGAAGGAGTGGGGGTTGTGATTGCCCAGTTTCGGTTCTTTCAGACCGTACTTGTCGAAGAATTGCGGCCACTGCACCCACGGGACCATGGCTTCGTCAAACCTATGGAACCCCCATATCGTCTTAGTGCCCAAATCGTACGAGGGAGGCAAGTGGTGTTGGGGGGAGGGGGGGGGGGTGTTACATGATCTGGAAAAAGACACCTTGGGCATTTCCCGAGGCATAGAGCTCTGACAGCCTGGAGTGGGCGACTCGGTCCTCACCGATCTGACGGAGGAAACCTGTTGGCGGTGTGAGAACGAAGCCCGACCGCAGGAACGTCCCACCGATGTATGGATCTTACCTGTAGCCACCATCATCCACGCCATACGAGCTTGGTCCCCATCATCAGTCATGGCCTCTCTAAGAAACGTTGCGGACATCCAAACGTACTGATGAGCGGCACCTCAGCACCCAGGCTGGCGGCCAGGTCGTCGTAGGAAATGCTTCCGCCCAACGGGATCTTGTCAAATGCCTTCATCTTCATGAACATGCGGATCGCCCCCATCTCGGCCATCTGGAGCAGAAGGTTCAGTTTCAGCGGTCATGATCCAGCCCGTGGCAAGGCAGAGAGATGGGCAACCTCACGTGTGTGGAGAATTCATACGGCGTCTCCCCCGGCTCGCGGATGATGTTGATGATCTGCCTGGCGGCATTGGTCATTCGTTGGCGCAACAGCAGCCCTTGTTGGCCCGAGGGGTCCTTGTAGTCCTTGGACGTCTGGGCAATCTGATTGGTGAGAGCGTGGAGAGTCTCGACGAGCTCACTCGTGGCCTCGTCCAGCGCCGGAGGGTGCCTACCTTCGGAGCCCATGGTGGCAGACCTGTTCAGCCCAGCGGTCAATCAAACCTTGAAGAAAAAGGAGAGACCGACAAGGTATCTACCACTACTTCAATCGAGGGGATTGACCCCTCCATAAACACCACGGTGCTCCTCTGGGCGTGGTGGAGGGTACCATGCAGGTTGCAGCCAGCGCGGATGCAGCTCCGGCGTCCGCCCTGCCCTTAGCTCGACTGTGAGGTTGCGATGTACGTCGGCTGGCATCGTCTCGATTGAGCCGGTTGCAGCAGACTGTGACTTGTCCAGTGCAGGCGAGCAGCGAATCATCCGTGGCGTGGTCGCAGTTGTGTGTAGATCAGTCCAAGGTTTTGGCCATGGCACGGCACGTCCTCCGCGCGGCAGCCGAGGCGACTAGCGACGTGGACTCTTTCAACCATAGATAGCTTGAGAAGAGAAGGCGTGGTACATCTCAAGATACTGCCGATATCTCACCCAAGCAATCATCCCCCAAGGTATGGTAGTGGGAAGGAAGATAGACCCTCCTCCTCCCCTCCCGCTCACCCCGTGTTCGTGGAGTTTTGGTAGCCGCTCGTGCCCCCCTGTACTTGAAGGCACCGAACAGGACGGATACATACATTGGCCCCCCTTGGCCGGACATGGGGCACCGGCTCTCGCAGGGCGTTGGCCACAGGTGCCCCACGTGCCCGCAGCGAGTCCCAGCCTCGCCAGTGCCTCTCATTCGCCGACGGGAGAGACTTGCATCCTCACTGTGTAGGAGGGCAATTGGCAAGGCGACCCCCGACATTACGACTGCTTTGCCCGTCATGCGTTTTCCCTCGTGCCTATCCAACATCACGCGAAGGCCACGTTACATGGTATCCACCGATACAGTACATAGCACCCGTGTTTTTCCTTCCTGATTCTTTTCCACACAGAATGGTCGGCAAACGACTGTGTTCCTGATGGCACACATGATGACCTAAAGATCAGACAATGGCCGATCCGCTGGAAAATGAACCGAATCGGACCACGCAGGCGGCCATGGAGCCAGATGTAGGTCGTACCATCCCGGCGGCCGGACGGGAGCCTTTCTGAGTTGTGATTACAGTCCGCCCCAGAGGAAGACGAAGGGTTTGCAGAATCGAGGTGACTTGCCCGGCCTTCAATCTCCTATCGGGCTAACGAACCCTCCAAGTACGTCGAGTTACTGTACATCGATCCAGTCGGAGGTCAGGAACGGCCGGATCGAGAATGGCCGCGTGTACGCTGCGTACGGCCGACACGGTAGGCATAGTCCCAATCCTGGCTGACACCTCTTGACGGGGATTAGAATATGGCTTGCCAGTGGACGACCATGAACTGGAGCGGATCGACATGAACCACGAAAAGTACACTCTGCTGCAGGACAACAAGCTATTTCTGGCACCATTGCCTCCCAATCCCCAGAAGATGTTGGATATTGGCACCGGCACAGGTACTTCTGCCTCACATCCACGGACGGGAAGCAAGCCTCTGACAGTGTCAGGAATATTCGCCACCGACCTCGCCGATATGTTCCCGTCGGCCATAGTCATCGGGACGGACATTGCGCCCATGCAACCCTCGTGGTAGGGGCTCCTTTGTCGGTCGAAGAGGCACAGTCTGACGAGTATAGGGTCCCGCCAAATTGCCGGTTCGAGATCGACGACGCAGAAGCCGATTGGGTGTATCCGGAAAACTCGTTCGATTACATTCACGGTCGAGATCTCTATCAATCGATTCGCGATTGGCCCAGGCTCATTGGCCAGGCGTACAAGTGGGCACAGATCCAGAGCAATGCGAAGCCACCTGAACTAACGCGAGTCAAGCCACCTCTGCCCCGGAGGGTTCCTGGAACTTGCCTGCGTATGGCCAGTCCCCAAGAGTGACGACGACACCTTGCCCAAGGAAGGATCTGCCTACGTCGAGGTGTGCGACACGTTCCAGGAGATTGCTGCGACCATCGGCGCCGCGCCCGACGCTCCCTGGAGCTACAGGTCGTGGATGGTTGACGCCGGGTTCCAGAATGTCCGCGAGCATGTCTTCAAAATCCCCACTTCGCCGTGGCCTCGAGACCCGAGATTGAAGAAGATCGGCGCGCTGGAGCTGGTCAATGTCATGGAAGGCGCCCAGGCATTCTTGCTGCGCGGCTATACCGCGAACCTGGGCAAAACGAGAGAAGAGCTGGAGATTTTATTGTTGCAGATGAGAAAGGAGCTGATGACTCAACGGTTCCACAGCTATGTTTCATTGTGAGCATTCCCATTCTTCTCCTTGTGGGGATGGGTCAGAAGCTGATCCAGTCTCTAGTGTTGTCGTGTACGGGCAAAAACCCGAGGCATGAGGATGGTTGGGGAGGGAGAGGATCTCTTTATCATGGGTATGCGTGGTGGTCATTCCTTCCATCTTGTCCTGAATCTGACAACCATCCTGGCTGGAACTGCCTCGGGAGAAAGGTCTGTCTCTTAATTTATCTGCTGAGCATTTTTGTATGGACACACATTCAGTCACACCGTCACCACTCGCACGGCAGGTCGACAATCAATCTTTCCTGATAAATCAACACGCCGGTGCTGACACATACGTACTGGAATATGCTTGACGTGCCTGGCCTGGGCCGACTTGATCTTACAGGGAGTCAGAGAGATGGGGAGGCATGGCTGGCTGATCTATCACTTTTCTTCCGCCGGATCGGAATAGAAGTGCAAAGGTGGAAGGAGGATTCCTCCTCAGGACAATCCACCGACCGATTCATAGTGCTCGTAGCAAGTACCTGGACTACGGCTTGTGCGGAAATGTGAGCGTGAGTTGTCCTCGAGCAGCCCTGAGGAGAACAACTTTCATTTGGGCGAGAGACGGTCGTACTGAGCATACACCCACCCAAAATACTGTAACCACGATAACGCACCCCTCACTCACAGCCCGAGTCGGAATCGCCCGACAATCTCGTTCAACTTGTCGAATCCAACCTTCTCGCCGATCTCTAGAATCGCCTTCCCCCTCCCAGTCTCCAAGGAGTCCGCATCGACGACTTTGCTCGTGGCCGTGGCGTCATCTCCCTTCGACGGCCCAAACACCTTGGCGGACCGGCTCTCAGGGGTATATCCTTCCCACGGCTTCTGGCCGGCCACAAACTTCATCCAGTCGAGGCCGAGTTGCTCGGCTGCGGCGCGTTGCGCGGGTGATAAGTTGTGATTATGGTTCTGGAACAGGAAGACCACGTCCAACACGTGCGTCGCACGGCCTTGGTACGCGCCGGGCCAGGGGTTCGGCTCGTTGAAGAAGAAGGCGTAGATTTTCGACTCGCCGGCGGGGGTTGGGGGCCAGCCTCGAGCGTAGGCCGTCGTGGAGCCGAAGAAGCTGATGTCGTTGACAAACTCGAGGAACTTGACGAAGGCAGCGTCGTCGTCATCAGCCGCAGCAGCTGACGAGCCGGTGAAGCCGTACGATTCCAGGATTTGGGCCGCGAGAACAGGATCCGAGGTCAGAGAGGACTTTATGGACGCTGGGAATTTATCTTTGATGCCCGCCTTCAAGTGGCCGAGCATGAACCCTAGGACTGATGCCTGTTTGGATGAGGAGCAGAGGTCAACAACGAACAACGGCCGAGCAAACGATGCAGAAAATCAACACGCCTTGGACTCACGTCGAATTCGGCATTTCCAATCATTAGTCCGTCAGCCCATTGCTTCCCGGGCATGCTCTGGTCCGACTTATCGGCCACAGAAGTGAACGTGGGTCGGACAGGTATGATGTCGTTGTCGAGCGTCGGCAGAAAGGCAACAAAGGGCGGGAGCTTCGCAATCACCTCGTCTGTGGGCAACGTCAAGAGTTTTTGAATCCTTTCTTCGGCGTTCAGATTCTCGAGTCCCAGGATGGAGAGGACCTGCTGGTAGGTGCGTTCCTGGTCCGAGAGCTCGAATACAGGTACCAAGAGAGAGGAGCCACCCGTGGCTATTGCTCGGCTGAACAGCTTTTCTTGCGAATACAGGTGCAAAGTTGTGGCCACTTTGCAGCGATCGGTTAGCTCCATGGTTCGTGTGTCGCAGACTGTTGTTCCCTTACCTGCTCCTGCACTCTCGCCGATGACAGTGATGTTCTCGGCATCACCGCCAAACCCTGCGATATGTTGCTTTACCCAGCGGAACGCGGCTCTTTGGTCGATGAGGCTGTTGTTGGCTTTATACCCCCTTTGCCGCAGTTCCTCGGACGTCAATAGACCCGGGAAGCCCAACCGATAGCTATATTTGTCGATGTAAGCAGGGGGTTTTAAACCATGGAGGAATGCGTCGGCTTTCAGGCGCAATGGAAGCACTCACTTGATCCCGACCCCGACCACGGGGATTCCATTGCTATTGGCAAGCTTGACCAGCTTGCCATGGTCGTAATGCGGCCAGGAATTTGCTCCCACGACGAAGCCACCACCGTGCACCCAAATGAAGACGGGAAACTTCTGTTTCCCCAGGTCGGTGCCACTCTGGCTCTTCGGCACGGTGATGTTCAGATTCAAACATTCCAAATCGGAATGGACCGTCTTTGGCTTGGGCATCGACTGTTGGATAAAAACCATCTCGTTGTCGTATCCGTTATCCGGGGAATATGCCGATGGTCTAGTCCATGTCTCAGCATGCGTGTAGCCTCCAAGTCGATGCAATCAAGACTCACCCATGGCTTGTAGCATCAATGGGACTTTCGTATGCAGTCTTGACCTGGGCTTCGGCAAGCCTGTCCTTCAGTGTAGCATACTGGATGCCGTGAAACTGATAGACCCCGTCTCCCTCAAGTCCACGGATCGAGCCGATCGAAGGGTGCAAAACTGTTACCGTCGACATTCTGACCTGTTTTGTGCGCACGCGATTGACGAGATCAGCTCACCTTCAACGTGAGACCTGACCCGGCTTTTGCAAGTCCATCAACAAACCTGCCTGATATCAGCCTTATTCCTTGTCGGCATGCCGAACTCATTCTACCCCAATCCCACAATGTGGAGAGCCCCACGTTTCCTCTCCTGGTCGGCTCTTACCACATACAGCACCACATCCGCATCCGGCAGGGGGCACATCGTATCCTTTGCCTGATATGTTCGGCAGACTGTGCCCAAACAGTCACATTGGGCTCTGCACTGCTGCATCCAAGGATCGAGAGGAATCGGCATTCTCACATACTGAAAGCCTCCTGCAAGATCATGAATCACGGAATCCCATGGCGAGTTCCAGCCCATAACCGTGGAGTACTAAAACAGAAGATTGTGCCAGAGTGTACGATATTGCGATGTAGGGCCGATAAAGCGCCCGTGAAATTTCGTGGCAGACGGATGAGCTCATTTCCACGACGGTGTCGTCGCTAAGGTCGGCATTGGTGAAGCGAAAGGACACACATCCCTGTGCCGTCTCAGGAAGAAAATCAATTTGAACCTCCATCGACATGGTCGACGCAATTCAATACTCTCGTTCCTTCTACGATGACGTAGGAAGGGTGTTCTTTTGCTTGCTGCAAAGGCTCTGCCAGAAAGTTCGTTGCTGTATGTGGCTTCCTCTTCATTTCCGACGACGTGGAGTAGGAGGGATCAAGAGCAGGCCGTAACGAGGTGCTCTTTGTTGTAAGATATACCTGCAGCATGTTCAGAGAGATATGGGTCCCGAGGATGGTGTTCCGCATCCATATGCGATCCAAATGTCATAGGCTATTGAATCCGAAAGGAAGCGGTCAGTCTGCGTCCATCTCCGCTCCCTTTTGACCCAGCATTCCCTCTGGATTCCGCGTCATTCCTGGTAAGCACTCGACTTTCGTTAATCCTAAAGGGCGATATGTCGACCAGATTCGTCTTCACTTTCTTGCTGCCGCTAATTCCGGTCCTCCTCTACAACCAGTCAGCGCAACTGTGGAGGCTCGCCGGCCGAGTTGAAATCGACAAAACGCGACTAGTGCGGTGGGAGAATAGTTCGCACCTCAACAACGGCGACTGTCGAGTCATTGACACGGCGAATGCATGTGAGGATGTGAAGATACACTTCCCATCAAAGACAGCATTTCTCGCCTGTGGAGACCCGGTTGAGCGGACGCACTGGTATCCATGTGCTGGTGTGCGCACTGTTTCGCTGCGCGCCGAGTCTTCCTTTCGTGAGCAATTATTCAAGCATGATTTGAAGACTGGTGAGACCACCGAATTGCATGTGAAGGGCCTCGACGGGGACTTTATCACCCATGGGATTGATATCTTGACGTTCCCTGAGGATCCCTCACAGGTCGGGCATGCTGATACCCAAGTGGGAGTTCTGCAGCTGATATCGATTAGATACATATCTTCGCCGTCAATCATGCTCGGAGTGGAGATTCAATCGCCATCTTCAGCCACAAGCTGGGGTCCGACGTGGTCGAATTGGTGAAAAACGTCAAACATCCAAACATCAAGACTGCGAACGGAGTTGCAGCAACAGGCCCCCTGTAGGAAACCCATCGGCTCGGCAGACGCCAGGAAACTGATGTTGGCAGAGAATTTTTCGTGACCAACGATCACTATTTTGCCGATGGTCCGTTGCGAGTAGCAGAGGAGGTCTATGGGCCGTGGAGCTGGGCGACAAACGTACAGCACTGTAATGCAGCCGCCGAGGTAGGCCATGTGCTGTCCGAGTCCTGGACGATTTCTGACTCGTTGCAACAGAGCGCCATTTGCAGGCAGGTGTCGGGTACCTTCCCTGGCGCCAATGGTATCAACCTGTGGGAGGATCGACTGTTCGTCGGGGACTCGAAGAACGGGACAGTCACAATATTCGAGATCCATCAGGACCGATCATTGACACCGTTGCAAGTAGTTGTAAGTACTCCTCCAGTTCCGACACGGTAGGGCAATGCACGAGTAGAGCTGACGAGCAACTTCATAGGATCTGGGCGCCGCAGCGGACAACATTAACATCTTACCGACGACCGGAGACCCAATTGTCGCAGGTAGGGAATGATGAGGCGGACCTGTTGCGTTCATGCTGACCCCAGACAGTCTTTCCCACCCTCGAGGACTTGCCGAAGTACCTCGAGAACGTGAGAGCGTTGGGCAAGAGCTTTTTGGTCCCGGCTGCGGCGCTACGGCTACGCAAGGACAGGGATTACACACCGGAATTGGTGTACTTTGACGATGGCTCTCAGGTCAGTTTCATGACTGCGGCTGCGGCGGACCCGTTCGAAAATGTCTTCATCGGTGCCAGTGTCCTTCAGTTCGGCGGGTTTACGGTCTGTAAGGTCCCTGCAGACACGTTCAAATAGACGGAAGCGTGGTGAGAAGAGCGGCAATGGAATGTCGGGAGCCGATGTAGCACACTCCCACTGCTCTGTAGATGGAGACAACCATGAATTACGCGTCACGTATCTGCCCCAAAGATTCGCCGTACCATGAAGCGCTAGCTACTGTGGAGCATATGATTTTGCTGCGCCTAGAACTGCTCAGCAACACCTTGTGGGAGAACTACAACAACTACCCGGTCTAGGAAT
The DNA here is from genome assembly GCA_000835435.1 of Phialophora macrospora. Lineage (NCBI taxonomy): Eukaryota > Fungi > Ascomycota > Eurotiomycetes > Chaetothyriales > Herpotrichiellaceae > Phialophora > Phialophora macrospora. The sequence goes on along the minus strand of KN846963.1, from coordinate 1,556,592 downwards.
ATCCAACCCTGTAACCTGAGACGGGCGTTATGGATATGACGCTGCTGGAGTATGACGCAGGAATAGGCGAGGAGATGTGGAGGAGCCCGAACAGTCTGGAGTTGACAATATCTGCGCTTCACGAGCATGGAGACAGATAGAACAGGAAAGGGAGGTGATTGAGCTGCAAAGATCACGAAGCACAGATGGAGGGTCAGCAAAAGGTACTAGAGAAACAACTAGAGAGGCAATCTATAAAGGGTCTGTTTGAATATTTCATGTCATTGTGCCTACAGCTGCATGGCCCTTGCGTCTGAACATGGGCATTCTCCATTCCAAGGGATAGCATACCACAAGCAAGTACAAAATGCCAATCCGCAATGCCGGGAGGAGTGTGCTGTAGCAGGATGCCTCCACTGCTCGACCAAATATGTCGAGTCGAATCACACTTCGATTCCTCGGGATCCAAGACCGGCAAGTGCCTCCTGTATTTGCCTGCTTCCCGAATCTAAGTCGTATGCAAGCGAGAAACAGCAGGCGTCCAAGTTTGAGCAAAGAAACCCCGCCTCTCAACGTTAGTTGAGGTGTCAAAATAGCTTCTTTCACAATTCCCTATAATCTGCTTGTCTTGGCCTCCTATTCCGGTTGTTATGCCGGTGCGGATTGACTGGCTGCCGCATATAGGCGTTGTCCTCTTCATTGCCGGTATGCCGCTGCTGGTTTGAGAACTTGTTCCCGGCTGGTCCTGACGGTGGATAGAAGTTTTGGTTGAATTTATTATGTTGGTTTTGCTGGCTCATCGCTTTCGGTCCGGTGGGTACCCCTGCGAAGGCGGCGGGTTGTTGTGGTGTGGCGGGTTTCGAGGGGCCTTGGAAGTTCTGGTTTCGGTGGGGACGGTTGGGGAATTTATTGAAGCCGCTGAGTTGGCTCTGGTTCATATTGTTGTCTGGATTCTGGTTCAAGTTCGCATTCCAATTTGGTTGGTCTGCAAAGTTCATGCCCATGTTTCCCAGATTGCCGGGGTTCATGCCGTTCATGCCGTTCATCATCATTGGGTTCATGAAGTTCATAGGGGGGATCCCATTCATCCCATTCATGCCCATGCCCATGCCCATGCCCATCATCATAGGGTTCACCATAAACGGGTTGAAGCCAGGCATCATAGGCAGACTCATGTTGTTGCCTGGTTGCATTTGTGAAAAGTCCGGCGGCATCATGTTGGCGGGTAGAGCATTAGCAGTGTCAGGAGTAGGACCAGCGTCCTTGGCGCTATCGTTCTTTGGCCCTCCGCTGCCGTCTGGCCCCGACATAGATAATGATACAGCCTCTCCGGATTTCTGACGCTTCATGGCCGGAGCCGCGAGATTGATCGAAGACGTAGAGCCATCGACTTCACTCGCACTGCGCTTCTTAGTCGACCCATTCGTGGACTGCGGCGTACCAGTGCCATCTCGAGAACCGGGTCTGGAACCAGCGGGTGAAGCATTGTCTTTTGGCGAATCTGCTGCTAGTGTAGGGCTTCGAGATCGCTGCTTTGAATCAGCCTTCTCGGCTTCATATTCTTTGATTTTCTTCTTCATCTCCTCGTCAGGCTCGAGGCGCTCAAGGCTGATATTTTCTGTCTCACAGCCAGGGCATGTGAGATCGTTCTCAAGCAGTGCGTTCTCGATACAATCATGACAATATGTCTTCCCACAACAAGGTGTCTTCATTGGATCTACAAACAAGCGCTTGTCAATCGGGCATTCCAAGCCTCGATCTTGCAGCTCTCGGTCACCAAAGGTTTGTTTCTTCTGGGCCGCCTCAGAGGCTTTGACTTGTTCAAGGTGCTTTTTCCAAGCTTTCTCATCCGCTTGAGCAAAGACGTATTCTCCTTCAGCATTTACCATGAGGTTTTGTCTTTGTGCATCGTCAAGTTTGTCAATATCGGCTTGGTCGATCTTCTTCAGCATGGACCGAGGAATCCCAGTCGTCCGCTTGATACGGTTCTTGTTGTCATATTTCGTGTCGTCGTTCGTTGGACATGCTTGAATCCAATGGCCTGCGACAATTAGCGTGTGACCGGGACACACAGCATTTGGAGTCAGTGCCTACCTTTCTTGCCACAGCGGTAGCAGATGTACCCATGAGGTGGCTCGCCTTCCGGTACGTTCGCTTTCTTGTTGAATGGCTTCCCTTGCATAGGAACCCGGGTCTCGTGTGACATTTCTTCTTGTTTTTGCTGCCATTGCGCATCGGTGAATTGGAGCATTGCCTTTAATTTCTCCTCTTCTGTCATTGCTTTGTCCATGTCCACTGTCTTGACCAATCTGCTCGCGGTAGCCGCAGCCGATGGCTTTGCACTGACAGGTGGCTTTCCAGATACATAACGAGCAGCACGGCCCTTGCCAGGTGCCGATGCAGGCAATCGTCGGGCGAGGACCGTTGAGTCTTTCGGGATTATCTCGGTGTCGTCTGTGTATTCTATAACGTGTTAGTGACTATGGATTGAGCGAGCAGGTAAAAGGATCGAGCTTACCCTCATTGCTATTTTCTTTGTAGATCTTGAGGTCAAAGTCGGTACCGTCTCCAAGACGGGAAATGCTGATGATTTCACGCTTGAGGTTCCAGACATCGGTGTGAGGCCCATCAATGGTTACGCGCTGAGGCTCCTTCTGTGATTTGAACTTGAAATACACGTAAGATGCCATGGCAGTGGAGCCAATCGGCGACTCTGGGTGAAGGGCAAGGACTGTTGATATATTCGTCCAGCTAAGTTGACGGTGAGAGCAATGCTGAGCGTGCTGCGGTTGTGGTGTAGATAGATTCCGAGGGACAAAAGTCAAGGAATTGCAAGGGAAATGAAAGATGTTATTGTAGGTAGACGAGTAATAAAGTCCTGTTCGAGGAGAAACCGAAGTTCAACTCAGGAAGGACCCTCTGATTCCTCCACCAGCCCCTCGGGCGCAAATCCGCCGCTGCCGACAATGGTGACAAGCAACTTCCGCCTCCCAAACCGCAACTCAGCTCTTGAAAGGGAATATGTTTTGCACTTTCCAACAATTGCTGCGGGTGAGCAAACAAGCCCAGGCACGATGAGTGGGAAACCCGAGGATTCCAGTCAGCGGCGCCGTCTCGTGTGCAGGCGGCCGTTTGCAGGTTGTGATGCGAGAAGTAAACACAACGAAATGCCTAGTCAAGCCGACCGACGAATTGTAGTTACAATGTAGCAAGTCCGCAAAGCGGCTAAGCGAAGCGAAGGAGAGATGAGGTTGAAGTGAGATGTGGATGAGAGAGGAGAAGATGAGCGAAGACAAGTTGGAGATCTCGAGAGGGAGAATGGAAGAACTGCTTGCACTTTAGCAGCGAAAACTGCCGCGTCGACCCTGGTAGGTCTGCCGACAAGAACACGTGATCTAGGCCCGAAATGGCCAGAACTTTACTAATCCACCCAGTATCCGCCACCGCACCGAACACGGTCACGTTTCTTTCTACGCTGAAGCTCGCTTCCACAAGCCCGGGTATTGTTGATTGATTCCTTGAGATCAACTAGACGGGCCTAATGATCCCATCGGTATGTTGCTATTCTGTGTTCGCAGATGGGCCCTTGAGCCTCGAAATAGGCTCTGCCAAATAAAGGCTTCACTCAACAGGAGCTCAATATCCTTCTCAGTCCATTCGCGTGTCGGGAGCGCTTGCAAAAACATCAAGATCTCTTGAAAGTTCATCTTCATCAACTTTTCCGACCACTTGACGAGGAAAGCGGCGCACACATAGAGATGAAACTCGGAGAAGCCGTTCTCTTCCGCCTGTGACATAGGTTTAGCATCTTGAAGCAAAGCACTGGGTTAGTGCTCACCATGTATGTATCCCACATCCTGATTACACTTCTGATGCTCAATTCTCGCATCAATAAACAATTCATCCACCGGAAACTAAATTGCATGTATTCCACATGTTCGTCTTCAAAGTGCCTTGCTAGACCTGAGTCGATCCTGGTTGTCAGATCTCGAAGCGCTGCGACCTGGCGATGAATACCTGGCTGCGCCACGATATAGTTGTCCTGTATTCCGTCGAGCAGCTTTGTCAAGCACCAGAACGTGTCAGCCTCGACAGCGTCGAGGACGGGTCGGGGTAATTGACCAGGGTCCATCCCACTCTCAATATTTAGGTCAGTGATGTAGGTTCCCAGGAATACCTGCCAGAACGGTGTGGCGAGGTCGTTGATCCCTTGCACGTAGCCACTGGCGGGATGTCGGATGGCCCAGACGTATAAGATCCGTTCGAGAGAACGTTGGGTGGCCTCAAAGCCGTATAGGGGTATGTGAGGATTCGTCCGGGGTACGTCGATACTGACTTGATGCCATATAGCCTCATCTAGTCCTCGTCCACGGCTGGGTTGTGACGCAAGACCTGGAAGAATGGTGCCCGAGGCATTCCGGCTTGCTCCATTGCCTGAACTGAAGGCCTGGTTCACAGCATCGAGGTACTCTTTCCGCTTTCGCTCAAGTGTTGCAACACGACGCTCACTGTTGGTAGGCACATGGCCAAGCAGAAGCTGCCACGTGATCGCACGTACTTCTTCGGGCACTCCTGACCACGCTGCCGCCCGTAGATCTGGTAAAGACACCGAGCTTGCCTGTAATATCCGCTTGAACTTATTGATTCGTGATATCCGCGTGCTATGGGCCTCTGTTTCCTTGGGCGTTGCGTTCAGTGGTAACGAAGGGTGGTTGATTAAGTGTAGTGAGTTTGCTGGGTCTTTTAGAATGTCTTTATACTGAGGCCTGAGGATCTTCCCTTCCCCTTTCTTCGCACTCGGATATGCCAGCGGATTGCGCTCTTCGGCAATGTCAAAACTGTTCGACCTGACAGGGTGGGCAAAGGGTGACGGAGCCAAAGCTGGGGCAGACGTGGTCTGTAACAGGCTTGGGTACGATATTTGATCGACTTTCAGCGTCTTGGTCTTCCTGCTTCGTTTCCGCCGCATGCTTGTGATGCTGGGGAGTCCGAACTCGTCTTCGTCATCCTCATAGACAAGATCATCGTCATCCTCCTCCTCCGGGTCTCCGCAAATATCAACATCCCAGCTCTCCCCCAAGGCGGAGGTGTAGCCCGTGTATGGTCTCCGTTCTGGAGATTGGACGTTCTGCCTGTCTAGTGGGGGGGTCTGCGACGACCTACGTGTCGACGGCGGAGGTGTTCTCGGTCTCGAATGAGGTCCCAAGTTCCTACCATGCATTAGTTGTATGGTTCTATCTCTTCTACCAACGCCTCCCTCACAGTGACTCGAACTTCAGCATATCCGCATGGGAGTAGGACGCGCCAAAGACCTTGGTAGGCTGGCCCGATGCCTGCCGAGGAGTAGAAGGCCGTCCTCTCCAGAAGGGAGAGGATGGTCGTCTACCAAGCGTTAGCAAGGTTTCGATTGACGTGTTGGATGGTTGTACTCTGTTCTGTCTGCCGGCCAAGCAGCCGTTAGCCCTGAGTCCTGCCACAAATATAGATAGCGAATGAAGAGGTTAAAGGAGACACGAACCGACCTGGACCATCTCCTTCGAATGGTCAGTACGAAGCCATAGATAGCATTGGCCGGGTCAACGTTACCTGCTGTTGAGTCCTCTTGTGAGCCATGTTGGGTCAACTGAAGTCAATTCACAGTAACGAAAGTCTATTGACGTTTCCTCCTGATCACTTTCGCATGAAGCGGGGAGAACATGCTTAAACCCTGTGAACGACAGTTGTGGTCATTGAAGTCACCGTGTTTGCAAGGCTGGAGTGGACAGAGGTGGTCTTTGCAGGGCGGCTTGTCGGTGCCGGCGTGGTGTGCCCAGGCAATACCTGGGGCTCGCGCCTCCGCCTACACGATCACTATCACTAAGTTGCCAAGCTTATCGGCGCCTAAACCTCCGGCTGCGCTGCCAAACAGCGCGTTCGTGGCCTTTCACGGCTCTCCTTCGACTGACCTTTACCTGTCACCTCACTCCATCCTCAGTGTACCTTTTGCTTCCATTTCTATCTTCAACCAACAACCATCAACCGCGTCGTCCCTTCCTCCTTTAGCCCTACGGGCGTTGCTGCTTTGTCCTTGCGTTGCTTTAGCTTCTGGAAGTATTCACTCAAGAAGACTTCTGAAGTCGGCTAAGAGAGAATCTCGTGAGCGCAAGGCACGCACCCCATCACTATTTGTTGGGTGAACGGCGAATATGGCGGAACCCGACGACGTGGAGGAAGATCTCTTCGCAGATCTGTAAGTCCTTTCGATGTCTTCGCCACATCACTCGAGCCCCTTGAAGCCATGCTTGGCCAGACCGCGCTGCTGCTAATGTCACTTTTCAGCTATGACGGCGAAGAGAACACCAATTCCAACAACAACAATAACGCAGTCCCTTCCGGCCCGACCGCTTCTGCTGCACACCCTTCAAGCGACAACACTGCGGTGAAGGCCAAGGATCCTCCGGGCTACGGTGAAGAGCCCGAGGTTGCTTACAATGATATCTCTTTTGAGACAGAACCTCAAGGTCAAGAAGAACCGGCCAACGGCACCTACAATGATGGCCAAGTACAAGAGACACATGAAATGCAGCCGCAACAAGAGCGGTTTAACGTCAATATGAAAGAGGATGGGTGAGTGAACTCTTCTTGTCAAAGTCCCCTTGTTTTGTAGCATCTCCCCTTGAAATCTGTCGCGTTCTGGATGCGGCGGAGTAGAAACCCCAAAGAGGTGGACTGCGCGAAAGAGTACATTGTGGGTGGCAGAGATCTGGACTGTCCGTGGAACAGCTGGATCAACAGTTGCCGGCACGAAGGGAAAAGGTTGTACACGACATAAAGACGACATCAATCACGTTGAAGATACAAGGTCATTCGTGGCTCGAAGACAAGAGAGCTTGATACTGGAGGATGTGGAAGTTCTCTCTGTCAAACCAAAGGATGATGGGTCATGCAATCACCTACTGCTGGCAAATGCCGTGCATATCAAGGACGGTTGCATATGGATGCTAGCATCTGCTCAACCTCCTGCCTCTTGGGTTGTGCTTGGGCAGCTACGGTTCGAAGTCGGTCGGACTGATCATGGAATGAGAGACTCGTCAGATATGGAACCTCAAATCGATGGGTTCCCACATGTTGCAACAACTAGCAGAGTCAATCTTCAGTACCGAAAGTGGTGGACCAGGCGCGCCAGAATAGTTGGCAGGAGCTGGCTCCCATACAACGAGATACTCCCAGGCAGAGCAACGTAAAAAGACCAAATCAGGCAGGAGATAGATGCTATGGAGTGTCTATTGAATCTCAGAAAACGCCAACAAATCTTTGCCTCCGTCGGCTAGAAGTCGGAACACTTTCGACTACTTCGAGTTGCACGCGGCATGGAAGTCGAGCAGTACGGAGCATTGCTACTGCTTCCCATGCAGCAGACGACAGCTATCGGCCAAAGGAATGGATGTCACTTGGCACACTCTCATGCGCTGCAGATATACCGGAGCCAGAGGCCAGGGCATTGAGTCGGTGGCCGGGGTCTCAATGTTTGCAGACACCTGCACAGCGTCCATACGAATAGTCTTGGCACATAACCACCTTGATCGTCACGATGCTGGCTGGCCTATATCACCGCGCTTTGCGGCGACAGACCGCTCCTCGATTGCCCAAACAACAAGAAGTTCCCCAAGTCATGACATCTGCTCCTAGACAACATACTTTGTGGGCGGGTACCTATTTCCCTGCCGTGTCTGCGTCAAGGAATTCCCGCGAACTCATGGGGACGTGGTGTAATGCTGGTGCTGCAAGGCTGTTGTTCAGGGCATGGGTCCAGCAGATGATGGGGTTTCATGCGCCGCACTCTGCTTTGATAACCCACTACCCTTGTCTACCTCCCGGCCACTTGGCGAGCATGTTCTGGCATTTGATTCATAGCTAACATAGTGCTATCTGCAGAAAAATGTTCATTGGTGGACTCAATTGGGAAACCACCGACCGTAAGAAAGCCTCCCAGCGCCATGAACCGACGGCAAATCTGCTTGATTGTTCATCCAGCAACGGTGGCATGATACTAACCCATCGACAGAGTCCCTGCACGACTATTTCTCTCAGTTCGGCGAAGTACAAGAATGCACCGTCATGCGAGACAGCGCCACCGGCCGCTCTCGAGGTTTCGGCTTTTTGACGTTCAAGGACCCGAAGACCGTCAATACAGTGATGGTCAAGGAGCATTTCCTCGACGGGAAGATTGTAAGAGCCACCCATTTTGATGAATCCCGAGAGAGACAAGAAACCCTTGGATCAATTTCCCGGAGACATTCACATCCCCTGAAACGAAAGTGCAAAGACTTACTGAGTGGTACCCAGATCGACCCGAAGCGTGCGATCCCCCGGGATGAACAAGAGAAGACAGCCAAGATTTTCGTTGGCGGCGTCAGCCAGGATGCTACCGAGGAGGACTTCGAGGGATTTTTCGCCCAGTTCGGCAGAGTCATCGACGCAACGCTCATGATGGACAAGGATACAGGCCGACCACGAGGCTTTGGATTCGTGACCTTCGACAGTGACGCGGCGGTGGAGAAATGCCTGCAGTTTTATCCGCTCGAGATACTTGGGAAGCCAATTGAAGTGAAACGTGCCCAACCAAGGGGCAAGATGGGCGAGGATGAAGATTTTGGTCGTGGCCGAGGGCGCGGGAAGTTTGGACGGGAAGATCGCTTCGGCAGCAATGACAACAACCAGACTGCACCGCCTCCCCAAAACCAAGCCGCGAACATGATGGCTGGCAATTCGGGCATGACTCCGCAAATGATGGCTCAGTACTGGCAGAGAATGCAACAGTATTTTTCCATGATGCAGCAACAGATGGCAGCGAATATGATGGGCGGCATGGGCAACATGGGTGCAATGGGAAATATGGGTATGAATCCACAACAGATGCAGATGATGCAGATGATGCAGCAGCAACAGAAGATGCAAGGCGGAAACAGTCCCAACTCACAGAACGCCAACATGGGCAACATGCAAGGCATGAATCCCCAGATGATGCAACAGATGATGAATATGCAACAGGGTGGCATGAACGGGATGAACATGGGTGGCGGACACCGTCCGCCAATGGGGCCGGCAAATATGGGCGGAGTGCAACGACAGTTGTCGGCCCAAGAGCAGTTGGCGTTTGAGCAACAGAAGTATGAACAACAACACGTGCGTCGCCAGGGCGGTTTCCCTCAAGGTCCACGCGGGGGAGGCTTTCAACAACACGGCAGTGGGCCGCAGTCGTGGGAAGGCATGTACGACGATGTCCCTCAACCAGAAGGCAACGCCGGCGGCAGAGGCTCTGCGGGACCAGTTCGTCACAATACGCCGAAACCACCCAAGGGGCCTGGCGGACTTGCGGCACCCAGCGCTCCAGCCAACGCGCCGACGGGGCCCAAGAACCCAGGAAATAAGCCGGTGGGAGGATTCCGAGGGAGAGGTCGATACCATCCGTATGGCAGATGAAGATGATCCAGCGAGATGGTGATGCATCAGCGGCCCCGGGTGCTGTAGCTGACGGGGATGTAATGCATTCTGGGAGCGTCCAGGACGTCGGAGAGGCACGCCGGGTGCGAGCTGTGTGCTTCTTTAAAAGAGGAAAAGTGACCAATTTTCTGACGAGATGAACGGGGTGTCCAGTAGCTCTTTTACCCCACGAAGATGAATGGGCGCTTCTTGCATCTCGAAATGCCATGACGGAAGGGAGCCGGAAAATGTACACTACAGCAACAGAGGGATCCTCGTAACTCCGAATTCTGACACGTTTACTGTCGCAAGCTTGATCGCAGCATGTCCACGGCTGGACAGGTTGCCGCGCCCGCCTCTTCCTCTGCATACCGAGTGTCGGGCCGTCTTTTGGCAAGATGAAGCTCACAACTGTACGCGGTAAACTACAGCGTCTTTAGGTGGAGGCCTGTGCTCTTACAATCGACGAGGCTGTGAGCATTCGCGTCGTGTGGGCCCTGGCTTAAGAGGTGGCTCTCTCTATTATTAGGATCTCGCTGGGCGGGTCCGCGTCCAGGACACTTGGCTTTTCTTGAGAACCAGAGAAATGTACTACTGGGTAATGCTTGATTGAAAACGCAACTCCATCTCGCCTTGCTCTTGGCGTGCAATAGCGCAAGGAAGCGAAGAACTCCCGTCCCGTGTTAACTCGTGCCTTGCATGTACAGATGATGCTGACGAGAGGCCCGATATGCAGGTACCAGAGCCCGACAACAGACGTCGACAAATTCCTTGAAGGATTCAGGAAGGGAGTTCGGCGAGGCGCAGTCGGCCGAATGCTCGAGCTTCCAGACGAATTGGCGAACCCCAACAGGTGGGCATGTCTTGCATGGTTCGGGCTGCGCCTCAACGCCAGAACTGCTGGAGGACCCACTGATGTGCTGAAGCCGTTCACTTTTCCATCATTTCGGGCAGTGGATTACTGGTCTCAGTTATCGAAGATCGTGCGGCCACAAACAACAACACGGCCATCAGCACGCTGACGGTGAAAAATATCGCTTCTGCTTGCAACTCCAGCCCAGCCGCGCTCATGCTTGGATGGCGTTCAGCAACCGAGGGCAACGCACCCGGGATCTTTGGGGTGCCATTCGCAAGGACCAAGCCACCACTGGGACCACCGCCAACCGCCGGGGACGGTGGTGCTACTGGCTGGCGCCCATTCTTGGTGGCTCGGGTGGGCACCGACGCCCCCTGAGGTTCCCAGAGCTTGGCGACGCCGCACCCAGTCACACAGCACCAAAGTTTTTCCCAAAGGCGCCACTTACCCCAAAACTCCACTTGCCGACGATGGTTTTTGGGCGGACCTTCGAGAGACTGTCGTCTCGCTCCAGGTGCCCACCGCTTGAAACGGCGTCTGGAAGCGGGCCATCCTATCCAAATCGATGATGAGGCATATCTGCATCGTCTTGCCCGCAGTCAAGACTTCAGCTGAAAACCCAGTTCTCTTCGTTCCTGCATATTCTGCGTCGCTCGCTTTCCCACTGCTTCACACGTTCGCTCCCGACCCTTCTCGGTTCTTTCCCGCAGTCACTCGTTCACGCTTCTTTGCACACGTCCAGCATCTCATCTGACCTCTGTCCTTGTCCGTGCAATTTGGGATACACCGTTTGGAAGACGGCATTCGAAAGAGAGAGTGGCTCTACCCTTTGACGGCCATAAGAGACACGCAGTGAATAGCCAGCACACGTTTCGCCATGTGGAGGGCGTCGGTGGTAGCGGTGGCCTCGCTGGCTCTGTTGCCATCTGTGCTGGCAACGGATATCCTGAAGACCAATGGCTTCTCGAACTGCAACAACGGCTCGTCGACGATAAAGGTCAACCACGTCGACATCTCATTTGACAAGTCAACCAACAATATTGATTTCGACGTGTCTGGCACCAGCACCGAGGAACAGTTTGTCACAGCCGAGTTGGTCGTGACGGCGTATGGCGTCAAGGTATACAACAACAGCTTTGATCCCTGTGCCGAGGACACCAAGGTCGATCAGCTATGTCCTGGTAAGCCCGATTCCTCATCACAATCGGACATGCCATGCTGACCCCGTCCAGTACCTGCGGGCACATTTGCTGCGAATGGGTCGCAAGTGATTCCTTCCTCCTATACCTCCCTCATCCCGTCAATAGCCTATTCACTTCCCGATCTCGATGGAAATGCTCAGCTGGTTCTTAAAGCCAAGGACGGTTCAGAGGTGGCTTGTGTACAATCGGGTGTTTCTAATGGGAAGACCACAGATGTGCCGGCTGTATCGTACGTCGCCGCCGCCATTGCTGCTGGTGCTTTGGCGGTGTCCTTGGTGGGTGCAGCTGCCAGTGGTGCGCACCCTGGTTCCACCAGTTCCAGCCCCGGCTTCTTCGAAGTGATGTGGTGGTTCCAGGGGATGGCGATGAATGGTATGCACTCGGTCAATTACCCTGGCGTCTATCGCAGCTTCGCAAAGAATTTCGCCTTCAGCACGGGCCTCATCTCATGGGGTGGCTTGCAAACCTCCATCGACTCCTTCAGATCGCATACTGGGGGCAACTTGACAAACAACAGCTACGACTACCTCCAGAATGCCACGTTGGTCTATCCCGACGGCACTACAGTCACCACGACGAGCGGCATTGCCAAACGTGCACTACTTCTGGTCGCACGCCAAGTCACCACGTCCATCAACGGGACCGAAGACGATTCTGGCTCTAGCACCTCTCAGGAATCCCACCTCGTTCAGGGCATCCAGGGCTACGTCGAGCAGCTTACCATTCCACAGGCCAATACCTTTATGACGGTACTCTTGATATTCGCCATCGTTCTTTCGGCCATCGTCGTCGGTATCTTGCTGTTCAAGGTCATTCTCGAGGCATGGGCCCTCTTCGGGAAATTCCCCAAAAGCTTGACGACATTCCGCAAGGAATACTGGCGTATCATGTTCCAAACAATCACCAACTTGATATTCTTACTCTACGGTGTCTGGACACTGTATTGCATTTTCCAATTCACCCATGGCGATTCCTGGGCCGCCAAGGTCCTTGCTGCTGTCACGCTGGGCGCTTTCACCGCGCTGCTTGTGTTTTATACCTGGAAGATTTTCACCGTCGTCCGGAAACTGAAGAAAATCGAAGGCAATGCCGACGCTCTTTTTGAGAACAAGGAGACCTGGAAGAAGTACAAGTTGTTTTATGAGAACTACAAGAAGGGCTATTGGTGGCTGTTTATCCCAGCCATCATCTACATGTTCGCCAAAGGATGCGTGCTCGCTGCTGGTGACGGCCACGGCTTGGTTCAGACCATCGGTCAGCTCGTCATCGAGTCTCTGATGCTCATTCTCTTGCTCTGGAGCCGACCGTACCAGCGCAAATCTGGCAACTGGATCAACATTATCATCCAGGTCGTCCGAGTCTTGTCCGTGATCTGCATTTTGGTCTTTGTGGAGGAGCTCGGAATCGCACAGACTACCAAGACCATCACCGGTGTCGTCTTGATCGCCGTGCAATCTGGCCTGACCGCCATCCTTGCACTGCTGATCGTGATCAACAGTATCATTACCTGTTTCCGAGAGAATCCTCACCGCAAGCGCCGCAAGGCGGCGGAGAAGCATCTTTCTCAAGACCTTGAGGGCGACGCATTTCTCATGCAAGCAACTCCCTTCTCTTCACCAGCCCGGCACGACCGCAAACCGTCCGAATTTGGCGGCTACGACCAAGTGCGTGCCCAGGCTTACTCACGCTTCGGACCTCTACAAGATGAGAGCCAGGAAACACTTGTCACCAAAGGCGCCGAGATGGGCAAGAGCGGCTATCGCAGCTTGAGCCAAGGAAGAAGCGACCATAGTGGAAGTCCTCCACCCTTCTCGAGGGAGCCCAGATTGCCCGACCTGGCTTTTGAGCAGTACCGGCACAAGTAGCGAGAATCAATGGTGTGGATGTTTTGTTTTATCAGCAAGCGTTACTGTGCGGACATATCTTGGATATGGGTTTTCCGCAAAAGCATAGCATTATTGGTTTACATATTTGGTTACGGGACTGGCACTGACGATGTCACGATGATCTCCTTGCTGTGTCCTGGGATATAGATTACGACCACTAATAATACCGTCTACATATACTCCATGGTGTTTACCCGAGGTATCCGAGTACCGTGACCCAAGTCCACTTTACACCTGTCCACCGGCCGAATGCTGGCTCGTTGTGCCCTCAGAGGGCACGAACATGCATACGGTACGCGGATCTAGCAGTTGGCAGTCAGTGATCACTTGGAAAATACAGCCGGCACAAGCCGCTTGGGTATCCATTGGGTTCACTGTTCAAGGATGGAAGCAGATCCGTGTTCTCGAGTTTGAGCATTCACAGTCTCCGATCTTGATCTTGACCTTGATCTTGATACTGATATTGGTAACAGATCGTGATCTCGGTTTTGCTTCCTGCTACACTATCTGTTCTCCTTATCACACCCTGCTGTATCGCAGCTGGAGGACATAAGCCGGCTACCTCTTCGAGGGTACCTTGGAGAGCCACTGTAGCTCTCTCACGCTCCCCCCTCCCTTCTTCCCTCCCCATCTTTCTATCTACTGTACCACACAGGTGACCGTTCACCCGGCCTGATTTCAATTTTGGGTCTTTCCATCCATCGTTCGCGTGCGGTCCATCATCTTCGTCAAATCGTATGAAATCGTAACATGGTCGTCAGAACAAGAAGTCAAAGAAGCAGACAGACGTTGCTTGAGGTAACGTGGCGTAAAAGCCGCTCCCGCCACCCTTAGCTCAACAAGCCCGATGGCCACGGCTCTGAAAGCATCATGACAGAAAAGCAAAAATACAGGTGCATGCATGCCACAAGTTGTATATCAGCACATCAACCCCAAGCCATAAAATCCGGAAAAACTGCCACACGCTGCTTTTCATGTTGGCAGCCCAGCTAACCAACATGGTTTTCCACCTCCCTGCCTCCGGATCTGCTGATAGCGAGTCCGGGGAGTATCAAGTAACTTTTGTTGGACTTTTGGTTTTCTTTTTCTGCTTTGCTTTTGCCATCAGAAAATCGGTTGGCAAACATCCTTGCCCAACAGGAGAGCAGCAACGGCGACGCGAGCACGGCCAGCCTCGTCAAGAGTGCGGCCCGCCCAGAGAAACGAATACTCAAAGCCATAACAATCTTGGAAACACCTGGCCCGGAGCAAAAGGCGGGAAAGAAAAAGTATTCCAGAAAACGACACGTCAGAATAGCCAACCAACGGGTAGAGGAGGAAAATCCGCTCAGACGACCACCCGTAGCACAAAATACATGCGCAAAAACGTATGTCCAACCATTCCAAATCATCCTGCCGCATAGAAATCGTCATATTCTCTGTTGTAGTCAATTTCCCTGCTGTAGTCGACGCTTTGTCGTTTGGAGGAGTAGTCACGGCTGCCTCGGTTCATGCTCGGGGCCCGACTGGGCTGACGGCTCGATCTCAGACTCGTCGGAACACGATCTTCCAGCTGCGACGGTCGTCGAGAAGCAGAAGGTGGCATGTCTCGGCTTCGAGGGTTGGAGACAATGCTACTGGCAGCGCTCCTCTTGGAAGTCCGGCTGGCGACACTGGGGGCGCGTTCAATTCTCTTCTGTTCTTTGGGACGTTCGTTCTCTTTGCCTTCTGCAGCAACCGAGACAACAAGACCCCCAATGTTGATGCTAAGAGGGCGACCGTCTCTGCTCATATAGCCCTCAGGAATGGTCACGTTCATGCCACCAGGGAGCATTATACTGGTCTTAGTACCGCTGGCAGTCTGACTTCGATCGCGCCCAGACGAATCTTTGGATGACGATTGATGGCTGAAGTTGCTTCCTGTTTCGGATTTTGAACTTGAAGTGCGCTGGTCGAGCTTGCGGAGGGCTTCGACAGTCAAGCCGCTGGCAGCGGCAGCCGCGCTGTTTCGTTTCATCTGGTACTCCTCGACCTCTGCCTCCTTTTGCTCAAGAGGTACGGTCATACGCCGAGGCATAACGTGCGAGGCAGAAGATGCAACCTTTGTAACAGTCGTCCCTGCGGAGTAAGAGACGGACTTTCTCGCTGGAGGTCGTTCACGTGACTCCGTATGTGCAGGCGGGCGGTATGATGAAGGTGGACGGGAGGAAGACTCTCTGCGTTCACGAGAAACGGGTGGAGGCGCGGCGCGGACGTGGCTGTAATCATGGTCATCGTCACTGTCATATTGGTCCGGCTCGAAGACGACTCTCTCGCGGACAGTAGGCTCTTGCGGATGATAAGTCTGGGACCTCCTGTTGCTGGGTCTTCGTCCGAGGACAACCTCAGGCTGCTGCGGCCGAGGTGGAGGTAGCATCTGCCCGCGATCAACCTCAATGCTGCGCGCAGACTTGTGTGAAGGAAGTGCTGGTCGGCTCTCTTTCGAGGGAATTCGTTCAAGAGAAATCATTGCTGAATCAGGATAGGCCTGTTTGATGACCGGTTCGCCATATGCGCTTGTTCGTCGAACAGGGCTTGGATGTCGACTTGGTCTGGCTGATCGTGGTTCAGGTAATTGGTCGAAGTAAGAAGGCGGAGGCAGATACGCCGCATACGACGGTGTCGGCAACGTAGGAGGAGGCGCGTATGAGAAAGGGATTGGACCGTAGGGACCTGACGGCGTGACTGGAGTTGCGTAGCCAGATGTCGCCATGCTCGGATGTGCATATGCAGGATACATGGCGTATTGTATCGGCATGGGGGCATTTTGGGGCAACATGCTCACTGGCCTGGGTTGCTGATTCGACGACGGCCTCCTGCTCCTAGTGGTCACAGATTGGTCGTCTTTGGTGCTCTTCGAGACTGCCATCTTCACAGCCACGGGAGAAGGGGGGGGATGGCTCGCTCTAGCCGCTTGTTTTGGATCGGAGGGCTTCGCGTAATGGTCGGCATACACTCTCTCAGGAAGATCATCCCTTCCTCTGGTCGGGCGTTTTTCGGGTGAAGGTTCTTTCGATAGAGATGAAGACTGGCGGCGAGTTGGCGGCCTGGGAACGGCAGTCTGAGAATACAGATAAGGGTGCCGCTCCCGCTCGCGAATCCCGGCAGTGTCAAGTTTCAGGTCAGGCATCCGCCGACGACTTGAGGTGGATTCGCTAACTGTAGTTGCAGCACGACTAGCATATCCCGAGTCTCCGCCGTCTACATAGAAGTCGTTTATTTCTCGTTGCCGAGGAACGAGGTCTTGGTCGGAGCGTTTGGCGGAGACATTGGCGGTTGTTTGGGTGCCCGGACGGGTTGTTTGAGCATCTTCGTCCCAGTCCTCGCAAGTGGCGACTCGGGGACGACGACGATCAGGTTCTGGCATGGGAGCGGCGGTGGTTGAAAGGAACCAGACTTTGACGATTATGAAAGTTGTTTGTTATACTTGAACAAGCGCAAGGGGCTGGCTTACCAGCCTATTCTTGGACGTTGGCCGAAGAATGTGGTTGTGATGGGGGTTGAGAGATGTGGAGAGTCAGGGTCCCTGCTCTGGCCACGAATGATGATCCGCTAAAATCCACGGCAAAGTACTTTTTGCAGGGGCTTGTAAGGCTGTTCAGGGTCCCGGGGCGGCCAAAGAATGGCACTGCTGGATTTCTGAATGGTGATGACCAACAATTGGGCGCGGCTCGTGGCTGATGGCTCGTCCCGGCTTTTTTGTTTGCTGAAATAGCAAAATTCGATATACTATTGTCTGGTCCCAGGTGTGCTAGACCTCCCGGCGCTCAGCTCTAGCCCAATTGACCCTTTCTAATTCTGTATTTTTCAGTCTTGGAGGTATTGGGGGGTGTCCATCCCGAAGGTGTTTTCGTCCCAACCGCGCAACTGTGCGCTTCCCTCGCTCGTCGGTCGGGGGTTACAGGACAAGTCGGTGCTCAACTTGCTTCAGGCTTGTTCCACCTCCCGATGCTGTGACAATGGCTTTGTAGATATGATGCAAATCTCCGGTCGCACACGCGATTGCGCTTCGGCCAGTGCAGTTTCCTGCCGGAGGGCGACGAGCAAAAAAGCAGGTCTCGTAGTGATTCAATGACGATCGTTAGTGAGTGAAGCGGTAATCGTGTGCGATCTTGATTTGCCAACCAAGAATGCGCGCCTGTCAATGCAAAGGCAGGCCGCAGAGCTCTGTCCAAACACAAATGAAAGAAACTGATATGAGACGTCGCTGGTGATATGGACGAATGTAAGATTTAATGGCGCCTATGCTTGGATTTCTTTTGCAGAGGAGTCATTCTTCCTCAACCCCACTACGCGTGCCTGGAGGCAGAAGCAGAGGCAGAGTCAGGCAACGCGGAGCAGCGAGGGGCAAAGAAGACAGAAAAGATCCAGCGGCCAGCGGGATGCTAGTTGACCTGACTGGTGACTGCCTGCAGGATGACGAACAGGATTCGGAGGCAGCAATAGGCACAGCAGGGGCCTATCCTCGAGTTGTCGAAAATGGCGCGGCGAACAAAGAATGTGCGTGCAAGGGAGGGAGGGGCTGGTGAGAGACGAGTGAGCGACAGGTGAGGGACAAGTGACAGCCAATCGCCCGGCCGGCGAGTAAAGCCCATCAACCCTTCCGCCACTTTGTTCATCCTCCTCGACACTCGCCGGTCAAGGGCTGGTCAGAGTTAGTTGCGTGATGTGCCGCATTAATGAAAGTTTGCTGCAATGTGAGTGGCAGATAAAGCCCAATGAGCTGCCCAACCTACGCACCACGCACACCCCAGCTCTAGTTGCAGGCACGAGCGGACGAGGACATCCACTCGGGGAATGTGACTGCCACCGTCTGCCACCATTCTCTGCCATTTGGGGGGTTGACTTCTTCGCTTCTTAGCCCTCGTCGCCATCAACATCTTGCCTTCGCTTGTGGTGATTCTCAACCACAAATCAACGTCAGCAGGGATGCTCTGTCAAACGTGACCAGGCAGCCAAGGTCGGCATGATAACGCGCTGCCTACACCAGCTCTGTCTCTCCCTCAGTGTGAAACGAACGAGGGAAGCAAGCCGCCCCCAGGTGTTTGTGTATCCGCCTGAATCCGTCCAGCCTGCCAACATCCACCAAGTGTCACACGGAACGTGGAGTGGCGTTCACGAAGGGGGATGGCATTGTGATACAACACCATGACCTGATTGTCACACAGCAGCCTATTTGTTGGCCAGCAGCAAACGCGGGGAGCACAGCGATGGGCCCGATTTAAGATTCGCTCAATGTGCTCCGCGTGCTCACCCTCGTCGCTGCCATCCCCTCCATGCATCAGATTACCCCTCCAGCGTTGGAAGCGATTTCTACGCTGCATGGCCCTTTCGTGTTGGTGGTGGCAGAAACATCCACCCTGTTCTGCCTGTGAGGTTCAAGCTCGCGCAAACTGTGCTCTGTCAAGCAGAATGCACGCTCTTCACCCTGGGCATCACGCTTGATCAGCCCCAAATGCTCCCTCTCCTCCTTCCACACATTCATTGTCTACCTGAGCACGTCAACAGGACCCGGTACCCCGCCAGGTCCGGTCCGGATGAGGGTGGTGGCAACAAGGATGATGATCAGTTAAGTGTGGCTGCCCAACGCACTGTGACGCTGGCAAGCAAATTTTGGCCCTGACTAGACCCTACTCTGTCTTCGCCGGATGTGATGCACCCTCACCACATTCAGCCATGGCAGGACCAGTTCGCATCATCAAGTCTCCCTAGGTACAAACACCCCGTGTACCGCGCATAAGGCTAGTTCATGCAGCTGCCCCGTGTTCTTATCAGCCTGATGCCCTGGTCCAAGTCCCTGATCGGCCGGTCATCCGTGGCTCGCGCTTGTCTTCTTGCATGAACTCACGGCCGAACTCCAGGTTAGAGGAGCAGGTGTCAATCCTTCAGCAAATGCCTATTCCGAATTCTCCCGCTGAAATGCCAGACCATCCCTGTCCACAAGTCAAGCACCCCTACAAAAGTTCCTCTGCGCTCCATTGTCTGTTCTTACATCCTCTCAACCGGGGTTAATCCGAGCAAGGTCATGCCATTCCACAGCACTTGCCGAGCAGCCTCGTATAGAGCCAACCGAGCCTTTTGCAGCTCAGGTTCGCTTCCGACGACTTGCAAGTGGTCGTAACTTGAGCTCAGCGCGTGGGCCATCTTGAACAGATAAGTCAGCACGGTAGCCGGTTCGCGAGTCTTGAGCGTGTTGAGGACGACGTCGGGGTACTGGGCGAGGGATCGTGCTAAATTGATAGCGTGCGTCTCTTGCAGCAGTGAGAAGTCGGCCGAGGCCAGCGCGCTGAGATCTGCGTTGGCTTTCCGTTCGATCGAACACAACCTCGCGTGCGCATATTGCAGGTATGGGCCGGTGTCTCCCTCAAATGCCGTCATCTGGTTGATGTTGAATTCGTAGCCGTTTCGAACCTTGCCTGTCAAATCCTGCACCATGATCGCTGTGATTGCCAAAGTATCTGCCACGGCTTCTGGGTCATCCAATGCCGAGTATTTCTGATCGTTCTTCCTCATCACCTCAAGCATGGTATCCTTGACCGTCTGAATGATGTCGTCCAGAAATTTGACCGTGCCTTTTCGCGTGCTCATGCCCTTGACCATGCCAAAGGAAATGTGCTCGCATTTGTCGGCAACGTCCTTGTGCCCACTGATCTCAGTCGTCTTGAAAAGCTGTGCGATGTGTTCATTTTGCTGATCCGCAACCACGTAGATCATCTTGTCGAAATGATACTCATTATATCGCTCCAGGATGGCAGCCAGATCTCGGGTCAAGTACAAGGGTGTGCCGTCCTTCCTCACGATGATAGCTTTGTTGAGCTTCTTAGCGCCATGTTTTGCAAAGTCGATTAAGATCGCGCCTTCGGATTCTTCTGCGATCTTCTGCGCCATCAGGCTGTCCAACACCTGCTTGATCGTCTCTTGCTTCACCTGCGACTCGCCGGAGTAGACGTCGAATGCGATGTTCAACCTGGCGTATGTCTTCTGGTATTTCTTGATACTCAGGTCCCTGAACTTCTGCCACAAAGCCAAGGCTTCCGGATCTCCCTCTTCCATACTCCGGAAATATTTCCTCGCTTTTTCGTCTTCACTCTCTTCCACCATTGGCGCAAGCTTGGCCTCCAGTTCAGAAACATCCTCGCCCTTGGCTTTCTTCTCCTTGATCTCCTTCTTCAGCTCGTTGATCGGGCCATCTTGGGCTTCTTTCACCTTGTTGATTTGGACGTAAACCTGGAACAGATGTGCGATCGAGTTCTTGTCCAATTCTTCTTGGCTACCGAACCTCTTGAAGCCATTTGCCAGCAGACCATACTGTTTGCCCCAATCTCCCAGGTAGTTCATCCTCAACACCTTCCAGCCCAGGAGTTGATAGAGCTTCGCTAAAAACCCGCCGATGATGGTACTTCGGAGGTGGCCTGCGTGGAACTCTTTGGCAATATTCGGGGATGAGAACTCGACAATGATCTTCTTTTGTCCTTTGGAGGGATCCGAGGGGTCCTTCAAACCGGGGGTTGGATTTGAACCATATGCTTTTGTGTGTGTGAGGATTTCGGAGAGAGTCGTTTTGATGATATGTTCGGGCTTCGCAAAAAACTGGACGAATGGACCTGCTTGGCTCACGGTGACGAGGGTATCATCCGTCTTAGGGAAGGCTTCCGCAATTTCTTTTGCTTGATCCTGAGGTGGTTTGCCTTTGACCCTCAGTGCAGCAACAGCTAGCATGAGATCTCCCTTGTCCTGTGTTGCTGTCCATTGTAATAATGGAACCAGTTCTTTCGCTGGCCGATTGACAATCGGGGATAAGCGCTCAGCGATGTGCTGTCGGTAGAAGTCCATAGGATTTTTGGCTTTCGCCATTTCTTCGAGCGTCAATGAGGACATCCCACCGTCGAATTCACCAGCCATGCTTGATTTTGCCGTTAAGCCGCCAAAATAAAGTCGGGATTGCTGTGTTACAAATTTTGGATGAGTTGTTGATATCGGGCTTCCTCGACGGATGCAACGTAAAGCACTTTTTATCTGGAGACTTCGATGTCCTTGTATTGCAAGAGGAGAGATTTTGAAAGAATTGAAAAATTCTTGTTTTAGGAACGAGCGGCAACAAAAGGACATCTCTTTTGAAGAGTCACATCTCCACTGCCACATGCAGTGCAAGTTCCAGTTTTGAGTCAGTCTTGATATCTTGGCAGACCGGCTCCGGATTAACGTAGTTCCATCGTGGCCATGCGTGCCATGCCTTCGGACTCTTCCAGCCATGTCTGCGCTGTCTGCGTTCCAACTACGAGTCCTCCGTACCAGTGTTCTGTGTTTTGCGCGGCCGCACATTTCATCTCTCCAGTCATGGCCTCATAGTCTGCAATGGCTGAAATGTCTACAAAACCCACCGCAGCAGGATCTGCCGGGGAGAGCGACGGAGCTGATGAACGACCGAAGCCCTTCCGCTTCAAGTCTAAGCCAGAGGATGACCGCCGCACCGAAGACGGCTCGAGAAGTCACAAGCGTCGCAGACACCATCAGTCGTCTCATGTACATAGAAAGCGGCACCGGCCCTCGAGACATTTTGACGATGAAACGCATACGCAAACCTACGATGTGAGAGATCTACCTCCGGATCAGGCATTTCGAGAATCATTGTTCGATGCCATGGGCGATGACGAGGGCGCAGCTTTCTGGGAGAATGTCTACGGCCAACCGATTCACAGCTATCCCAACACATATCGAGACGAAGAGACTGGTGAGCTTGAACGCATGACTGATGAAGAATATGCGCAGTTCGTTCGGCGCAAAATGTGGGAAAAGAGCTGGGAGGGGATCGAAGCTGCAAAGGAGGAGAAACGGAAGGAAACTGAACGTGAACAGCGGCGAATACGCGAAGAAGAGAACAGAAGAGACCAGGCTCGACACGAAGATCATATCTTCAACACTGAGATTGAGAACAGCCTGAAACGAGGCGGAATGCGTAGGGACCGCAAGCGGTGGCGGATGCTGTGGGAGGAGTATCTCCGCCGCTGGGAAGACCTTCAGAACCTGGCTCAGAATCGGCAGAAGTCAGCGGGAGACACCGAACAAGCCTTTCTACGAAATAAGATTGCCTGGCCAGTCGAATCAGGGAGACGCAAGGATGTGGCGAGAGAGGAGATCGAGTACTTTGTTAAGAAAGGCACCGCTAGCTATGACGCTGTTGATGGGACAGATCCGTTTGCCCACGCCATCAAGACCGAGCGAGTCCGGTGGCATCCTGATAAGATCCAGCACCGCTATGGATTCATGGACATTGACGAGAATACACTCAAGGGTGTTACGGCGACTTTTCAGGTGTTCGACGCTATCTGGAACGAGATTCGAGATGGGGCGAGATAAATTCTGGACTATTGAAGCGAGACTGTTTTTCTTCTCTATGTCTTTACGTCGTCGTCGTCGTCCAGAGTCTAATTGTTAATAGGTTGGTCGCCGCCAGTCCATTCCCTGATAATCTCGTCAGGCACGTCCCTCAGTAGGACGTGAATGTGCTCCATACCCGGCACAGATTGCAACGCAGTCCAGTTCTTGAACCAAATAACCTTTTCTTGTTCGCCTGGTAAGTCTTGAACTCGATCTATGAACTTAGACCGAATGAAGTCCTCAACTTGCTGTCTTGACTTGGGAGTCATATCACCTCTGGTAGGCTCTGACTCAAGTCTGCTCTTTAGCCAGACGATTATATGCTTGATACCGGGCGCCAGTCCATACGGCCAGTCATTGACCAGTATCTGGTAGTCCGCTGTGTCCGCGAAGGGAACCGGGTTTCGGACGTCGAACTTCGGCCCAGTCTGGGACGAAGGTAGCGGGTCCCATTTCAGCCTTTCCTTCATCACAAAATTTGGCACACTTCCATAGGCAGCCTTCGTCTCGGTTGACCATTTTATGTAGCGTCTCAGGTCGGAAGGCCATCTTTTGAGAACACTCAGATTGTGCTCAGCTATCCAGTCATTCAGTCAAAAAGGTGCTCTGACGGATCAATTATTAAAAACGCCAATAGCACACACCAATGATTTGTTTGAGTTCGTCCCATGTGTGAGGATGAAATTCTTCATCCGTCATAGCCAGAACAGCACGATCCACAGCGGTAAGCGCAAACGGGGACGGGGTATTGTCGGAGTCTGGCGGTACGGCCATGGCACGGGTGGCTTTCGGCAAGAGAGTCGTCTACAATTGAGGGTGATGTTCCCGCCGGATTAGTTGACCAAAGGTGGTCTGCTCTGCATTGTTGGAAACCGCGAAGAGACCCGAAGGCCGACATTCTGTGGCGCTACAACCACTCAGACGCCAAAAAGACATCCCGGTCTGACCCAAGAGAACACGCAGTGTATTTAACGCATAACGACTCCAAGGTGGCCCCCGTATCTATTGACAGCTTGCGTTGATGGAAGTCCAGAAAATGGCCATCGGCTCAAGTGAGTGCCTATATTTGAACGACGGTGGCGGCACACAGTTGTACACAATATACAGTTGGTACCGAGTACCAAGTAGGATCAAACAAGGAGACAAGGCGAGTCTACTACCCGGTCAGGCGATGACCTTTACCTTGCATCGGCTGCCGCTGTCTGCCTTCCGCCGCTCGGAAAGGCCCCGCGCTTTCTCACCTAATACAGTCAAGCAAACCCCTCCTACAAAAGCCGAAGGCAGGGACTTATACCTCGTACTCGTACGGTGAAGAGGTTAGCATCCCACAAACGAGGCCCCACGCGCCTGTCTCTCACCGTAGTCCCTGCCGATGATCGCAGTCCAGACCTGTCAATTTTCCCCAATCCCGATATATTTTTGACCCCAACCACAACACCGTGCGGAGCCTTCTATCGCTCTGCGCTCATAGTGTCGCGGTGAATTTGTCGTCGTCGTCGAGGTGAGAAGAGGAGAGCTCCGCTATAAACGCCCGAAGCCATGGGGTAAGATCTCACTTGTCTCTGAAGACCCTTCATCTCTCGCTCACCTCATTCCAGGAACCCAACATTTTCTCAAGCGAACATCAATGGGGTCTATATCCCTTCGGTGCTGCTGATCGTCGGAGTCGCAATCATTAAGAAAGACTACGTCCCCTACGCAGTTGCTTTTGCTGCTCTCGTGGGCGGCTACAAGGTCTTCGCCAGCGGGCCCCGTGAGTGAAGCGAACTCTGAACCAGCGAGGTGCGCTGTTGACTCTTCTATCTCGCAGCATCATCGAGAAAAGTTCTCAAGCCAGACACCTTCCAAGAATTCCCTCTCATAGACATCAAAAAGACCTCACACAATGTCGCCATCTACCGCTTCGGATTGCCCAAGCCAACCGATATTATCGGTCTGCCCATCGGTCAGCACATGTCTTTGGCAGCAACCCCCAAGGGTGCCGATAAAGAGGTGGTCCGCTCCTATACTCCAATCTCATCGGATGAGGACAAGGGCTTTTTCGAGCTCTTAATCAAGTCATACCCTCAAGGCAATATCAGTGCACACATGACCACATTGAAAATTGGAGATACAATGAAAGTGCGAGGTCCAAAGGGAGCCATGGTTTATGCCCCGAATATGTGCAAGCGCATTGGTATGATTGCCGGTGGGACAGGTATCACGCCGATGTTGCAAATCATTCGTGCCATCAATCGTGGCCGGCCCCAGGACACCACAAAGGTGGATTTGATCTTTGCAAATGTCAATCCCGACGATATCCTGCTGAAGGAGCAGCTCGATGCCTTGGACAAGGAAGACCCCAATTTCAGCGTTTATTACGTCCTGAACAACCCGCCGGAGGGGTGGAAGGGCGGAGTCGGATTCGTGACTGCGGATATGATCAAAGAGAAACTCCCACCGCCAGCTCCGGACATGAAGATTTTGATCTGTGGTCCCCCGCCCATGGTCAGTGCCCTGAAGAAGGCTACTGAAAGTCTCGGGTATCAGAAAGCCAGACCAGTCAGCAAGCTCGAGGACCAGGTTTTCTGTTTCTAGACAGTACCGTTCAACATGTTGTGATGGTGTGGCGCGATGATCACAGCCACAGCCACAGGGAAGACTGCAAGCAGAAGACGCATTGACGGTCTCGTTTCTGGCTCGAGGTTGGATGAATTGGGAGGCCAACTGTTGCTTGTGGTGCGCAAACCAGAACAGCGAACAGAGCCCTCAGTTCGACGAGAAAGGCCCATCTCGCAATGTGTGAAAGAAATATTATCAAAGACAAATACAATCGACCCTCCGTTAAGACTCCCTCGCAAGGATATGGCTTGCGCCTATCAACTCTGTGTCGCCATCTAATCTTATCGCCAGCACTCCAAACACTGACGTCAACGATACTGATACCTATATTGTTACTCGTAGCTAACTCCTACCTTATCATCTATGTAACACCCTGGTAGCCAAGGTACGAGCACTCGTAGCGGCGTCCTTCCAAGGTACAATGCATGCCGTGATCATCCTGCATTTCTTTTCTCTAACGTTTAACCAAGCGGAGTTTCATTCGTCGGTCAATGCAAGCCCACGTATCCCGAGTGTGGCGCAGGCTCTGGGCGCCTGTCCCTCCGCCATTAGAATACCACCGCCCTTGCTGCCACGCATGTTAACGATCTGCTGGTCAATGATGTCGTCGTTGTCCCTTGGTGATTATCTTGGCTATCACTTATGCTAGATGACTTCGGTTGATCCAAGTCCAAGGTATGTAAAGAGCCATCCCGACTCGCAGCGCTGAGCACTGCACTTTCCATCTTGTGCTGTCATCGTGCTTTTCCGACCCGACTGGACATTAGTCCGCTCAAATCGTTCAAAGATACCCAGCCTGAGCGTTCTGCTATTGTTTCCCCCGTACGTTGTTTGGTTCTTGCACAGCAGGACTGAGCATATAAGCCGTGCGTCCCTGCTGAGACAGTCTTGGAGGACTGATATACCCAAATACACGACCGGGCGAATACAGCTGGTCAACAGATATCCCCAGCGTTCGGGACTGAACAGCATCAGAAACTAAATCAGATCAAGGGCTCCATACGCCCAGGTGTCCCTTCCCCCCTAGTACTCTCAGCCTCGTTGGGCCTCCCCTCCCCTTTGCGGCCCTGGCACAGTCACTTGGATGACCATGAAATCCTCGCTTCCAACAACGATATCAGTCCTCCTCATCTCCCTTCATTCCTCCTGTATAGCCCAGTCGACGAACTCGACCTTCCCCAAGCGCGGCCTCTGCTATATCGGAACTGACAACTCCGAATCCGATGCCTCGATCTTCACCCGCTCGAACAGCCCCATGACGTGGTACTACAACTACAGTCCGTGGCCGGGGCCCAGCTCCTCGCTGACGCAGTGGACCACCGAATTCGTGCCGATGGTCCACTCGGCCTCGGAAGCCGACGCCGCAGTCGACACCATCCAAGGCGTTTTGAACGGGTCATTGGGGATCCCCATCGCGTCAAGTGCCAGCGGACGCGGAAACCACATCCAGCACGTCCTCACGTTCAACGAACCCGACGGCGACACTGCGTCGGGCGGATCCGATTCCTCGCCCTCGCATGCCGCGCAAGTCTGGCTCGACTCCATCGCCCCGCTCCGCTACCCGCCGTATAATCTGAGGGTGTCACTGCCCGCGACCACGGGCTCGCCCCGCGGCCTTGACTGGCTCAGGGACTTCAACGCGTCGTGCTACCGCCTGAACCGGACGGCCGGGTGCGCGTTCGACTTCGTGGCCGCGCACTGGTACGGCGATTTCCCCGGCATGAGTTCGTGGCTGGGTCAGCTGCGTGCCGCCTACCCGACCAAACCGATCTGGCTGACCGAGTTTGCCATCCCCAGCGTTTCGGACGACGAGACGGAGGCGTTCATGAACCAGTCGCTGCCGTACCTCGATGGGTTGGATTACGTGGACCGGTATTCTTGGTTCGGCGCCTTCCGGGAGAACAACGCGAACGAGTGGACAGGCGATGGGGTCAGTTTGTTCGATCGCCACGGAGATCTGACTGACTTGGGGGCGCTGTGGATGGGCGGTGAGGAGAATGGGTTTGAGGAGGGGACGAGTGCAGATGATGATAATGGGGGCAGTGTGGTGAGATGGGACGGTTGGTTGCTGGTGCTCGGTTTGGCAGTGGCGACGATGGAGTATCTATGGTGAGTGTCGACCACGTACAGACGCTGTACCATGAGGTGGGTGTAGAACTGCAGATAGATCATTGACAGTATGAAGAATTGACGAATGACGACCATGAAATTCATTTCATTCCCGTCTGTCTGACCCTGGGGGTATCTATCTTCGTTAGCTTCAGTGATTCGTCTCGGTCGTCGCAAATATGTGCGTTCAAGCCTGGATAGCTCGACGCCGGGGGGTTGCCCAAAAAAGGCGGCCTGCTTTACATTCTCGTATACCAGAGCAATATGCCCGTAGTACAGGCTAAAGTGAAATTCGTCCATGCCCACATGTACACCAGATACGTCCATGGACGCCGTCCACTGGGCCTTCTCGAGTAAATGCTTGATTCAGGAGGCACAGGAAATACGCAAATGTGAACTTTTCTCCTGCCTTCCCCTGAGCAGCGGTTACTCCCCGCCATGTTTGATTCCCAGGAAATGAATGCCCTCCAAGTTGAAGAGGTAAAGAAGTTTCAGGAAGTCGGCCTCGTCGCACATGCGAGCCCTCTTGTCTGCCAATGCTGCCTTATCTTCAAGGACTGAGCGGACTTTTTCTCGCACGAGGAGAAACACCTTGTTGCGCTTTTTGCGGGAAGGTGTCCGGTCTGGCAGCTGGGACTTTGATGCTAATTGTTCTTTGAGGAATGTGGGGAGAGACTCTTCCTCGTCGTCAACGTCCATAAAGCCACCCCATTCCTCTCCTTCGTCATCCTCGAGATCGTGTTCGGGCGCTTCGTCAAAGTTTTCCACTTCCATTACTGTGGATTCCTCAGCCGGGCCATCTTCGAGAGGGATATTATTTTGAGCACAGAACGTGCGGTAGTTCCGTTCGAGTGTACTCAGAATGCTGTTTGTGCCCAGGAAATTCGCCCTTAATGTCTTATTCTTGCGCACGAAGCATATCCGTAACAGGCCATCCCACTCCTCGTAACTGATATTCGGTCTTGGATTCTTTGGCACGAGCCTCACGACGCTCGACTCCACTTGAGGCGGGGGCTTGAAGTTGTTCTTGCCGACTTTCATGATATGGTCGATCTTGGCCCACATTTGCGCATTCACGCTCAACCGACTGTAGAGTTTGTCCCCTGGTTTCGCGAAGAGCCGCATAGCGAACTCACGCTGGAACATCAATATACATACCCTGGCCGGCGGATTGTGCGCCAGAAGTTTAAATACCAGGGGACTGGAGATCTGGTACGGCGTGTTGGATATACACACGTCGAAGTAAGGCAGCGGATCCGTCTTGATCACATCGCCCAACACCACATCTAGCCGTTTCTGCATACTCGTGCCCTGGACTCGCTTCGTCACTTCGGCAGCCATGCGGGGGTCCAATTCCACGGCGATGCATTTCTTCGCTTGTTCGAGGATTTTCACTGTGAGGTTGCCGCTGCCAGGGCCAACTTCTAATACGATGTCGGACTGTTTCAGGGAGGCTTTGTCGACAATCGCTTGGGCGACGCCGGGGTTCTTCAGCACGTGTTGACCGAGGGTCGTGTTCATGCGGAAGATTGCGTTGGAATTGGAGGAGGGGGCCGTGGCGGGAGGTTTACTGTAGGGTGAGGACGAGGACGATGCGCCGGGGCGCTGGCGCGAGTTGACTTTCGGCATGTTGGGCAGCACTCTCGAAGAACGCGTTGGACAGAGAGTCACCGCAGCCTGAAAGGCGACGTGTTCGTGGAGGGACGCAGACTGCACGTTGCGAGGACGAGCAAGAATCCGTACCCGACTTTTTTGGTGGATTGTTTGGCGGTGAAAAGTGGCAGAAACTTTTGGGCCTGCGATTCACTTTCGCTTCACGTGAAACTCAAAGGCAGTTCAAGCCGAGGGCGACAGCGACAGCCTGCCCGCCGACTCAGAAAAATCATCCTCTTCCACTTCACCACCAGCAGTTTTTCTTCTTCTCATTTTGATCGGGAGCTTTCAGTCTCAGGGCGCTCCCTGACGCCGCCCGCTGTTCATCATGTCGCGACGTGATTTCCTCAACCAACAAGCACCCGAAAACTACGTCGCCGGTCTAGGTCGAGGCGCAACCGGCTTCACCACACGATCCGATCTCGGTCCTGCTCGAGATGGTCCGAGTGCAGAACAGATCCAAGAGGCGCTCGCCAAGCGAGCTCAGCAACTCGGTGCCGCACCTCCCACCGCATACGGCGCGGCTGCAAAGAAAACAGAACAAGAAGACGAAGCAGACGATGATCGATTCGCCGACCCCGACAATGAAACCGGCCTTTTCGCTTCCGGCACTTTTACACAAGATGATGACGAGGCGGATCGGATCTATCAGGACGTAGATGAGAGGATGCTTAAACGTCGGAAGAGACCTAGGTTAGTACTACAATCCCCGCGTGCCCTCCCCTTCCGACTCGAGACATTTGGTTTATCTTTGCCACATGGGAATGAACAGATTACCGACATGATTCCTGCGCCGTCCTCTAGGGAAGAACGAGAGCGAGAAGAACGTGAAGAATACGAGCGCAACAATCCGAAGATTACCGAGCAGTTCGCCGACCTGAAACGAGGTCTTGCCACGCTGACCGACGACGACTGGGCGAGTATCCCCGATCCGGGCGATCTGACAGGGAAGAATCGACGCGCCAAACAGCAGCGGATGAGCCAGCGGTCCTATGCTGTGCCTGACAGCGTTCTCGCAAGGGCGAGAGACGCTGGCGAACTCTCCACCAGTGTGCAAGACGGAGAACCTGATAGTACCCTGACAAGTGCGGACAACAGGGACGGGACGATGACAAACTTTGCCGATATTGGGGCCGCCCGAGATAGGGTGCTCCAGACTAGATTGGACAGGGCAGCAAAGGCCGATGCTGGCACAGGAACGGCCACTACTATTGATCCAAAGGGCTACCTCACGAGTCTCGACACCGCGGAGTTCGACCCATCCAAAGTGCAGCTTGGTGAGATCGAGAGAGTGCGAGAACTCCTTGACTCCGTCATTAGGACGAATCCGAAACACGCTCCAGCTTGGATTGCGGCCGCCCGATTGGAAGAATACGCGGGCAAGATCGTCGCGGCACGAAAGAAGATGGCTCAGGGCTGTGAGATGTGTCCCAAGAGCGAGGATGCGTGGCTGGAGAATATTCGTCTCAACGAAGGACACAATGCGAAGATCATCGCAGCGAACGCGATCAAGAACAACGAACGATCAACGAGACTGTGGATTGAGGCAATGAAGCTGGAGACGGACCCTCGGGCAAAGAAGCGGGTTCTTCGTCAAGCGATTGATCATATCCCACAGTCCGTCGCAATCTGGAAGGAGGCTGTCAACCTGGAGGAAGATCCAGAAGATGCGAGGCTGTTACTTGCAAAGGCCACCGAGATCATTCCTCTATCGGTTGAGCTCTGGCTTGCTCTTGCACATCTTGAGACCCCCGAGAATGCTCAGGCCGTGCTCAACAAGGCTAGAAAAGCTGTACCTACCAGCCACGAAATCTGGATCGCTGCAGCGCGACTGCAAGAACAGATTGGTAACGCCAATAAAGTCAATATCATGAATCGTGCTGTCAAGGCGCTGGTGAAGGAAGGTGCCATGCTCAAGCGCGAAGAGTGGATCGAGCAGGCGGAGAAGTGTGAAACAGAGGGCGCCATCCTGACTTGTGGTGCCATCATTCGAGAAACTCTCGGTTGGTCCTTGGATGAGGACGATGATCGAAAGGAGATCTTCATAGACGATGCCAAGGCGAGTATCGGTCGAGGAAAGTTCGAGACCGCCAGAGCAATCTATGCATATGCCTTGCGTGTGTTCCCCACCGCAAGATCCTTGTGGCTTGCGGCTGCCGATCTAGAGAGGGAGCACGGCACGAAAGACGCGTTGTGGCAAGTCCTGGAAAAGGCCGTCGAAGCTTGTCCGCAATCGGAAGATCTGTGGCTGCAGCTTGCGCGCGAGAAATGGCATGCTGGTCAAGTGGACGATGCCCGACGTGTGCTCGGAAAAGCCTTCAACCAGAATCCCAACAACGAAGAGATTTGGTTGGCCGCCGTCAAATTGGAGGCTGACGCGAAACAAGTTGACCAGGCACGCGAGCTGCTTGCAACCGCTAGGCAGGAAGCACCAACTGAACGCGTGTGGTATAAGAGTGCGGCGTATGAAAGGCAGTTGGGCAATATCGATATAGCACTCGATCTAGTCCTTCAAGGCCTTACATCGAGGGTGATCGACAAGAAAGAGACACGCTTTCCGCGAAGTGCTAAGCTCTGGATGATGAAAGGTCAAATCTACGAGGACAAACACATGGTTCCGCAGGCACGGGAGGCTTACGCGCAGGGCACGCGACAATGCCCCAAAGCTGTACCTCTATGGCTTCTTGCGGCAAGACTAGAACAGAAAGAGGGCATCATCATCAAAGCAAGATCTGTCCTCGATCGAGCACGACTCCAGAATCCGAAGAATCCAGAACTATGGGCAGAGAGTGTCAGAGTCGAGCTCAAGGCCAAACCGCCGAATGTCCAGCAAGCCAAGATTTTGATGTCCAAGGCACAGCAAGAATGCCCGAAATCAGGTCTTCTCTGGTCCGAAAATATCTGGAATTTGCAGCCGCGAACCCAACGGAAACCGCTGTCACTGGAAGCCATCAAAGCTGTGGACAACGACCCCGTCCTGTTCGTCACGGTTGCACGCATTTTCTGGAGTGAACGCAGGCTCGATAAAGCAATGAATTGGTTCGAGAAAGCTATCGTTCTGGATGCCGACCTGGGAGACACTTGGGCTTGGTACCTGAAATTCCTTATGCAGCACGGCACGGAAGAGAAGAGGGAGGATGTGATTGCCAAGTGTATCGCGAACGAGCCCAGGCATGGTGAGGTTTGGCAGCGAGTGAGGAAGGATCCGAAGAATGCATACTTGAGTACGAAGGAGGTGTTGTTGGAGGTGATGCAGCAGCTGGAGCAAAAGGAGTTGATCAGTTGAGTGCTCGATTGCTTGAACTGTACGACTCGTGGTTGAGGCTCGAAACGAAGACCCGAAGGCTTCGGAGGACGCCTCAAATCTCATTGGCACGACTCCTGACTTAATGACGTCATGCTAGATTGACTTTCTGGGGAAGTCAAATGTGACGGAGCAGCAATGAGGTCGCAAGTCAAGTCGTCATTGAGTGACTGAGAGCATCATTATCGCCTCGATACAGTACGGCCTCACCTGTCATCGTCTGACGCGACGCTTAAGAGTGCGAGTATAGAGAGACGCAATCAGAATCACAGGCCTCAGTGACGTCCAGGTTGCTCCACCGGGCCATCAATCCGCTGCAATAAAGTCCTTCGGCGAGCCAGTAGCAGACGAAAGTGATGGAGAGTGATCGTGGACCAGCGGTGAAGGTGCGTTCTCGCATCTCTTTGAAGCAGCCCTTGGCCTCAAGTATTCCTGTTGTTCCCTCATGAGCTCCAGAACTTTTCTTCGTCTTGGTAGCCAGCTGCACCCTCAAGTATTGTCTACCGGACAGCTCACACGGATTGCTCCTTCATTTCCTAAACCTTGTGTGAGGGCACCCACTCCCATCTCGTCTAAGTCTCGCTCCCGTCACCACCACCTCACTTCCTCCCACCCCTCTTTCTGTTCACTCTCTGCATCCAAACGTCCCTTCACGACAGCCCAAATGAGCAAAAAGCAAGGCGACGTACGGTCGAAGGAAGCAGGAGACGAAGAAGATTCTCACCAGCACCAGGCCGGTTCTCGGACCGATCGCGAGATAGACGAGTGGAAGCATCGCGAACCCTACGCGGTTCAGGACGTCGAGAAGAACAACAAGTTCCCCACCAAGTGGGAGGGTGCATGCCATTGCGGAAAAGTTACATATCAGTTGAGTAGGGACAAGCCGTTGGCGGCAAAATATTGCCATTGCACCACCTGTCAGAGATTACACGGTGTATGTACCAACGCCCACACCAAGACTGTGTCCAGCCAGCACATTGGCGGGATGCGACACATCCGAATATCAAGCTGACAACCTCTGCAGGCACCCTTCCAGTGGGCCGCTATCTTCCACAAATCCGACATCAACTTCACAAATGGCCACCATGACCTAGGTTGGTACGACCCCACCGCGAAATCCACCAGCCACCACCTTCCCTGCAAGGTCTCCTGTGCGTATTGCCGCTCCCCTATTATGGACGAGGGCCGCAACATGATCCTGCTTTTCCCCCCATTAATCAAGGGGATCAGCAACCCCGAGGGTCGCGAAGCCTTTCGGCCTTCCTGCCACATGTTCTATCCTCAGCGGGTTACAGACGGGTTCAAGGGTGATGGCATTGTGAAGTGGAAAGGATTGGACAATATGAGCGATTTGCTTGACGATGATGAGAATGTGTTGGTGAAGTGGGAGGATGGTCTTGACGATAAGAAGATGGACGAGAAGAAGCGAGAGTTCTTGGAGTTCACTCACAAGGAGGGTGAGGTGAAGCGAGTCAAGAAGAGTGATAGCTGAGTCTGTGCAGCGACGTCAAGTTCGCAGCGCGCCTTTCCGGAGCGAAAATGCTGGCGTCAGCAACGATTCGGTGACAGTAAAATGCCCAGAAATGTAGCAACCATACGAGGCAAACGTTCTGATCCGAAAGAATATAATTCGTAATTCTTGATGGACGTGCCCCTTGATGCTGGCACTTCCTCGGTCCCAATGGCTTCTGGGCAATTCGAAATTCAACAACATGCAAGCCACCGTCTAAGACCGACCTTCTGCCACACATTGTGACCACATAATTCGCGACCATCAGCACCATTTGTTCACATGTTCAGAGTCAAAGGCGGTGCAAGAAAGGACTTCTCGTCGTTGGAATTTCCTCCATGGAGGCATGTGATGCTCCATGGGCGGATTGAATGGAACCTGAGATGATTGTTATGGACAACCTCTCCAGACGCCGAAAGGCACATTCCTGCTGCCCAGGGTATGGGCAGACCATCTTGTGGAATGCGAGAGTTCCATTGTCCCTACCAGTCAAGCCACGGCAAGGCACTTCAACTCCTTCTAAATAAGACGTTTTTATCTCTCTTGCATGGGCACCGGCTTGGTTGGAATATCTCTTTGTCTCATCTCTCATACTTTCACTGCTCAATCTGGAACCTGCATGCTTATTATGCAGAGTCGGCTCTCTCAGTTGAGTCAACGTTGTTCTCCGGAAACCTTTCCACAAAAGGAACCTCTGGCCTTCTCTGTCACTCAGGAAGGACCTATCCTACTCCTCTGGGTGCATTACATCACATCGAAGGAAGACACACAATCCTACAATATGCATGTCCTCAGAGTTTGACATGCTACGATCTCATCAACGACCAGGGAGTTCTTTATGGCGCTGGCAGGGGCTATGGAATGGGCTGGCACTGAGCCTTTGGACGCTGTTGTAGCGCAACTAGCGGCAATCTGGAAAGCCAGACACAAGAAGCCACATAGTCCAGGCTCTCGGACGATACGAAATAGGGATGATGGCGAAGTCGAGAATGATGGACCCTCTGTGTGAACGATGAATGAGCCCTGTAAGGTTTTTTGCGGGTAGACTTCCTGCAGCCACCAAGAGTGGGAATGGGCATCCACACCTTCTCGCCAACGATCGCCGAACGGAGGAGCGGCATCCTCTTGGTCGCTGTATGCGCACGTGGATATTATTTTGCAGTATGTAGCATGGAGCGAGGAGTAAAGCAAATTGACGCCGCAGAGGAGGATCCCCGGGCCAGCTATATGAAATCGCCTCACTTGTTCGCCGCGACATATACCCGCCCGTAGTCCGGTCCCTGGTACCCAGAGCCATAACTCTGATACTGCATCATCGGATACGCCTCGTGACTTGGCGCCTGCACCGAAAATACTGGCACGGCCTGGCTCGCGGGCCTGTAGACGCCTCGGCTCGCCCTCTTCCTCCTGAAGATGCAACATCCCACAAGCAGCAGGAAGACTAGGCCGCAAAAGCCGGCAATCGCCCCGATGATGATGGTCCTGTGCGCCGAGAACCAGGACACGGTATCGTCGAAATCGGCATCGCTGGTGGATGTCGACGTGCCGGTCGCAGGGGACGTGTCGGTCGCGGTGCTGCTGTACCAATAGTCGGAGAAGTAACGCGGGAGGCCGGCGATGGACGAGGCGTTGCCACCGTAGTAGGTCAACATCATCGTGTCGGTGGGTCCGACCGTGTCCGTGCAGGAGAGGTAGGTGTATCCCTCTGGTCCGCCGAACGTGGCCGTCGCACACAACGGATATCCCTCATCACTGGACCCACGGACAGGTCAGCTCAGCTCAGGTGATCAGCTCGGGTAACGTGGGAGAGCTATCTATCTGCCCCGGCGCCTCCCCTCCCGGGACCGAAGCTAGACCTCTCATCTCGCCGATGGTTGGGGACGAAGATCAACTTACCACACGGTGTTCAGGTAATTTGCCTGGCAGGCCGAGTCACAGCCGTTGTCCACCATCGAGTAAGGGACACAGGATGTAACCCAGGCGCAGTCCGTCGTGGCCGCACCGCCGCAGCAACCCACCGCGTGGAGCTCTGGCGACCATAGGCAGGGTTCGTAGTAAGGATAATCGCAGACGAGAGGGGTATCTTCGAAGAGTGTAAGGAGACAGAAGTCAGTCAATGAGTCCGTGGGCGTCTCGATTGATGGATGAACCACTCACTCAGGTCGCCATTTACCCAGCCACAGGTGTCTTCCCCGACCGTCTCGTCTCTCTTGAGCAGCTCACGCTGGTGTGTCAATGAGGGTGCAGCAGTGATAGGGCTGGCTGGGATGGTCTTCGCGGTGAGTCTGGGGATTCTGGTCACACCTGCAATACTCTCGGCCATTTTCACGCGCAAGTGTCAAATTAGGCTGTATCGCGGGCCTCCAAGCAGAACAGTCTATAACGGCAGAAAAGATGAGGGAAGTCTTGCCTCGCCCAGAACACCTGGGGCCAGCCTCGTACTTATCTTCATTCTCGGCCCTGTCTCTCGAGCTTGGAATAGATAGACTTTCACGCATCCTGGCTTGCAGGGTCAGGCCAAATAGGGCACATGCACGAGGATGCTAGGCGTCGGCCAAAAGTCCCTTCCTGCTTCGGCCGGCTTGAGATTTGGACCTTAGCAAGCGAAGGCCAAGCAATGACCAAGCTTGGACAGTCAAAGCTTCTCGATAAGATGCGCCGAATCCCTGGGACGGGCGAAACGGGTGCGAGGCTAGTTAGTCAATGGCAGCGAGAATGCCTCGTGCTCGTGTTCTTCATCAACCAGGCCTGCTTGGCACCGGCGAGCATTTGGAACATTTGTCCGCCGACCAGACCACTGGTCCAATAGAGCAAACTTTGAGCAGCCAAAACCATCGAGCTGAAAAAATACATGGAAAGTAAAAGGAGAGTTTTGAAAACAACTTTCGGGCTGGGGTTGGTCATATCCAATCACTTGACGCCACAAGCGAGACCGAAGGGGGGCTGGATGGATCTCTCGTATTTCCTCCGCCATGTTGAGATCACGCCTCGAGCAAAGCCGCACTCATCATTGTCGATAGGGCTGAGCGTCCCTTCCGGTGTAACAGACGGAATGCGCTGAACATAAAGAGACAAGTTGTGGAAATTGGCTGCAATGCTTTGATGACGCTGATAATCACGCTGGGAAACCAGGTGATGTGATGGACAGACCATTCCAGAACACCAATTATACTTCCTGGATGTAGTTTGCGGGGACGCTCCTTGTCTCTCCATTCTTTTCGACGTCCGCCCACCCGTCACCTGTGCCCATACTGATGAGGATGAACTTCTCGCCTTCCGTCATGTCGAATTCGGCCTCACTCTGGGCCGTGTAGGAGTACAGAGCCTCGACGTATTTGACTTTCTTGGCTCCTCGTCTAGGTGCCACCGCTGGGCCTTGCTTCTTCTTTGTTGCGACGTTCGACGAGGCCAACGAGGCGCTTGAGTTGGAGTACAACGACGGTGTTCGTTCGTGCGCTGGTGTGCTTGCAGGAGTGGGCAGCTCCTCCAAATAAGCGGTAGGCACCACGCCTTCTTTGCCCGACCCAGCCTGAACTTTGGTCCAGCCGCCGTCTGACGCTTGTCAGTCCACGTCGACTGCAGGTTGAGCTCACTTACCGTCAGGTTCTAGTATCTTCACCTCTGTACCTTCCGACAGAGACAATTCACCCGCGTCTCTTGCTTCATAGGAATACAACATCCTACCTCTCGGCTGAGCGCTCCCGTTCGAAGACAAGTCCGGAACAGGCGCACTAACGTAGGCTGATGGAGGCGGAGCAACAACCCGGTTTCGCCTCGCGGCCCCCCCTCCTGAGACAGGATTCGGTATGCCTTGCGTTAGTGGTGAGCTGGCGACCTGCTCATCCATGGTAGATATCCTTGGAACCCCACCCGATAATGACCTCGTGGCACTTGCGGCATACCCGGACGACAGACTGTTCATCGTGTCTTGTCTCATCAAAGGCGGAGGGGACGTAGCACCGTTCACGACGGGCGGAGGAGCTGCGACAGCGGCCATGGCAGCTGCTTGCCGCTCGGTCTTCAACTTCTTCTTTTCCTCCTTCGTCTGTTCTCCTGGACAATCCGCCGGTACTCTCATTTGACATTTGCTGTGGCAGGTGAAACCGCAATCGGTACATATGAAGCCCTTTGCACTCAAACCCCATATCCGATCGCCACAGAGGTCACAGTTGGTCGGAATCTTGAACGTCTCGGTCTTGAAGGCATGGCTCTTGCCGTACATGCTGAGATCGCCCACGACCGAGGTGATGGTCGACGTCTCCACTTCTGCCGTGAGCCGTTTCCTCTCAATGGCATGCAGCTCCTCCTGAACCATAAATTGTTGAACGACGCAGGCGACTTCATCGCGTCTGTCTTTGCCTTCTCGGATGTTGCGGCGGGTTTGCTTGACGCTTTCCAGTTCCCGTCGTTTCTGGGCGGCATCTGTTTTGAGCGAGTTGATGAGAGGCTTGCTCTGCTGGAGAATGTTACGCAGAAACACTTTCGACGTCTCATCCGTCACCATATGATCTTGATCCAACCAGACTGGAGAGGGTTCGAAGACCATGTCTGACGGCTCCTGCCACTGTACAGCGTTGTGGCGGACAAACATATTGCTGTCAAGGCTCGGATTGTTCCTAGGGATTTCTGTCGAGAGGCGTGTCATGTGTTCGACGCTCCGTTTCAGCGTATTTGTCTCCAGGGCAGCGGCGACCAGCCAAATCGAGTTCAATTTCGAGACACGAGTCTCGTTGAGGTCTTGGAGCGAGTCCAACAATTCCGGTATGTATTCGTGGTAGTAGCATTCTTTCATCTTGTTGGCAACGTTGATCCCGATCAAATAGGTGTTCTTGACATTGTTCATTTCCATCAGTTGCTGGTTGTATGTGCTCTGGGCCTTGCTTTTGTCCATTGAGGATTCAGCCTTCTTTCTCCGGTTCTCGACCTCTTGACAGACAGCGTCATACTTCTGCTTTAGTTTCTTGAGGTCTCCATACGACGAGTCCCTCTCTCTGACCAGTCTAGCATTGTAGTCGGCGTGGCTTTTCCGTAGCTCCTCAAGTTTCCTCCCATTGTATTCCAGGGGAGTGACCACCTGACTCGTCAGATCCTGTGAGAGTTTGGCATGCTCATTCGCCCGGGCTTCGAGCGTCGTGAGGTGGGTGGTCCACGTCGTTAGAGAGGCCGCCTCGAGAGAACCTGGGGTGAGGGCGGGATTGTCGCCGACACTGAGATTGCTGGACTTTTTGGATTTCTTGTCGTAGTATTTCTTTGCCAACGCCGTCAACTTCTGGCTGTATTCCTTCTCGATGGCCGCGCGTTCTTGGTAGAATTCTTGGATCTCGGTCAGCCAGGAAATGCCCAGGCCGACCCAGTTGTCGACCGGTTTGTAGCCGTCCTACAACAGTGTCAGTGTATGCGCGGCGGAGGGCGGTCCAAACCAACCTTGAGCTCGGCGCCAAAGCTGACAGTCGCAAGCTGAGCCATCGTGATTGCAGAGGGTCAGTCGGTTCGAACAGCATCATTCAAAGACCTGGACGTAGACGCAGCGATCCTCCGGTGTATTTCGATCTTAGTGGCAGTGCGACGTGACGGGAACGCTGCATTTGAGGGATGGCACAGTAATTGGCGGGGATGCTCATTCAATCAAACCACAGCCTCAGACACCATGTCGGCGGCTCATCGGCGCATTCGTGGAGGCACCGGGCAGGGCTGCTGCTGTATGGGCATCCCCAAAGCGTTTGGTTCAGGCACAACCCGCCTAAGCGCACTGACAATGCCATCACCCCGCATCACGCCCGCACCGACACGTGGTTGCGAATTTTGAGGCTGGCTTCTCAAGTTTCGTGGCAGCAGCCTGATTATCTCGACCGTGCCTTTCACAATCTCATTTCAGCTTGACCCGGTATTGAGATAGAGCACAGACTCGAGGGGACTCCAACAAGCATATCAAGGGCTTTTTGTTGTATTTTTAGCCGGCGGCAGGGCAGGTCTTTGTTTCACTTCCACCTCACCGCACTTGCGCCGTTCAAGCCACTGTCACCGTCCCTCGAACAAATCGCCGCAAAACACCCGAGCTCACTTTTTAAAACCATCGATCATGTCAGAAACACCTTCCGGTAGCGGCTCTCTGGCAGACCGCGTGACGAAACCCGAGTCAACCTCGTGGGCAGATGAGGTCGCCTCCCCCACCACTGAGAATCCCCCTCCCACCATCGATACAAACAGTAAACAGCCAGAAACGGCGCCGGAGGACAATGGACAACTCGATGGAGCCACACAGCCTTTTGGAGGGTCCACGCTACAGGAGCCAGATTTCGAGGTCGAGGTCAAGTTGGCGGACATGCAGGCGGACCCTAATAACCCTCTGTACTCGGCCACTTCGTTTGAGCAATTGGGCTTGTGAGTTGCGTTGAGCGCGCGGAGCACAACAATATGCTGACAGTTTGCAGGAGCGACGACATCCTCAAAGGCGTCACCAACATGAACTTCCGAAAGCCCTCCAAAGTCCAAGAGAAAACCCTTCCCCTCCTCCTGATGAATCCTCCCCAGAATCTCATCGGTCAATCACAGTCTGGAACAGGCAAAACCGCTGCCTTCGTGCTCAACATCCTACACCGTCTGGATCTCAGCAGTGAAACGATGCGCAAGACTCCGCAAGGGCTGGTCCTGGCTCCTAGCAGAGAACTCGCTCGTCAGATCGTGGGCGTGGTGAAGGTTATGGGCGCGTTCATTGAAGGTCTCAAGGTCGAAGCCGCCGTTCCCCAAGATGCAGCCGCACGCTCCCGTAGAATCGAAGCGGCGGTGGTCGTTGGAACTCCTGGCACGGTCATGGACATGATTCGCCGGCGAGTCATGGACGTCCGACAACTCAAGATTCTGGTCTTGGACGAGGCCGACAACATGCTCGATCAACAAGGTCTCGGCGATCAATGCATCCGTGTCAAGTCGTACGTTCCGAGCATCTCTGCCCGTGTGTGTTCTCACTAATGGACTGTCAGGCTGCTGCCCAAAGGCGTCCAGATCGTTCTCTTCTCCGCCACTTTCCCAGACAATGTCGTCCTCTACGCTCAGACTTTCGCTCCTAATGCAAACCAAATGACTCTCCAACACAAGGACTTGACTGTCGAGGGCATCAAACAGATTTACCTCGACTGTGACAGTGATCAAGCCAAGTATGACGTCCTGGTCAAATTCTATGGTTTGATGACGATTGGCTCGTCCATTATCTTTGTCAAGGTAGGGAGCTATTCACCAGCAAGGAGTTCCGGCGGGCTAATCATTGACTAGACTCGAGAAACTGCTCTCAACATAGAACAACGCATGACAGCCGAGGGCCACAAGGTCGCGTCATTGACCGGCGGTTACGAAGGAACACAGCGTGATCTCATTATCGACTCATTCCGCATGGGCCACGCAAAGGTCCTGATCACTACCAACGTCCTTGCTCGAGGTATCGATGTCCAGTCAGTGTCCATGGTTGTGAACTACGACGTTCCCGACAAATTCGTTGGCGGCGGCAAATACGTTGCGGATCCTCAGACTTATCTTCACCGTATTGGACGCACCGGTCGATTCGGACGTGTTGGTGTCGCCGTCACCTTTATCAGCAGCCGGCAAGATTGGGAGAAGTTGATGGAGATCCAGAAATATTTCAACACCACAATGACGCAAGTCACAACGGATGACTGGGATGAGCTGGAGGAGCAGGTCTCCAGGATCATCAAGAGCTCTAGAGCAGGTGCGAATTTCAAGGAAGGCGCAAATATGCAAATGTGAAAGAAGGAAGGCCTTCGAATGGGGTGAGAGATGAGATGTTCTACCAGGAAAACATCACAGCACAATGACGGAACAGACTTGAGATAGCCTGGCGCCGGGTAAATTGTTCCGCGGGAGGTCATAGATAGCATTTCCAGCGAGGGATTTGAGATACCCAACACACTTGGCACAACAGAATGACAGGGGAAGAAATCAAGGCCAACCAGAGGGAAGACTTGGTTGAAAAGCGAATTCTGCCTCCAGGTTCTTTCACTACCAGTCACAGCCCTGTCCCAGTAAATCTGCTATTGCTTCCAATCCTTTTTGGTCTTCCTCGTCGAAACCGTCGAGTTCGGTACAATCGATATCAATCACGCCGACGACCTACAAGACACAGCACGAGGTCAACTTGGATGCCCCCCTGATTGCGCCTACCAGACAGCAGCTCCACGGCACCTCCCAAACATAGACGGGATCAAGCATCTGGCTGCCAAACGACTTCACTCACCTTGCCACCAGCATCCCTGATCGGCACCACAATTTCACTCTTGCTCTCGCCATCGCAAGCAATATGCCCAGGGAATGCATCCACATCGCGCACAAGCAACGTCTCCCCCCGCCCACTCCCATCCCTGCCCACGGCCGCGGTGCCACACACGCCCTTTCCCAGCGCGATGGTCTGGCAAGCGACCTTTCCCATAAAAGGACCCAGGATCAGCTGCTTTCCTGGGGCGCACGGGTCCCGCACGTAGAATCCGGCCCAGTTGACGCCATTTCCATTCCCCGCCGGACGGGAAGATTCGCGCGGCTGCGGCAACGAGTGGTGCAGATGCCAGAGCAGGGACGCCGCGTTGGCAAGGTTACAAACCCAGTTCCGCTGGCCGTCGCACAGCGATTCCAGGCTGGCGAGGGCCTGCTGATAGGCCGCGGGTTTGGTGGTCTGCACGCCGGGTTTGGCGAAGTCGGAATGTTCGGCGTGAGGCTGGAGGGCCCAGGGGATTAGACGAGATCAAATCAGATCAGACTCGAGACCAGATTGCAATAGAGCCGTGCTAGGGGACATCTGTTCTGACAAGGGGCGCTGTACGTACCATGATGTGATGGGCTGGGTCGGCTCGATTGTGCCCTAATCCAACCGTTCTTTCTTTTGTCCCCTTCGTCTCCTCGAATCCACGTGCACAAGATACACAAATCGCAGAATTCCTCCCGCTCGGGGTATTTTGGAAGTGAGAAGTGAGACCGGAGATCGAACGAGCTACTCATACACAGCGGGTGGCCCACGGTATCATTATTTCAATACAAGTCCTCCGTATTTCAAATCGCTTCTGGTGGCGTGGGGCTCGTGGCGCTTCGCCACGCCACTTTTGCTGCTTTGGGCTCCGTTGTTGTCGGCCTTGTGTCCTCTTGGCGGTGATATGGACAGGACACACGTGGTCTCCGATACAGATACGTACGGGCACGGATGCAAAGCCAGTCCCAGAGGCAATGGGATGTGATGTATCGCTCGACGGCCCTGTCTGACGTTTGTACAACCGTGCAGAGATCTCATCAACAGCTTTGCAGATTGTGCACTCATCCTGTGCCCGCAATGAGCAATAGGACCGTCATCCCCTCTTTCCTCGTCAAAGTTTGCAAGCTCACAACCGCCATTCATCTGAGCTCGGGATATTGTGCAACAACGTTGGATAGGTACACGGGTTGCGGTATCCCAGAATGTGTCTTCTGGGACTGAAAGTAATATCCTCATCCGTTCCAATCACTGAGCCTTAGAAGCGTCGAGCTCGAAAACGGAACGATAATACAAAGGTGAAGCTTTTGCATCGATGTCTCGATGGTGGAAAATTCCTACTTTATTCTTCCCTCCATTCCTCCCTCCACCGAGGCTGGTAGAGCGGCTGTGGCATTGTCACATAAGCGCACTGGACTTGAAATGTGTTGGTTCACTGACTATTGGGGGAAGCGCTCAACACATCAGCCTCGACCCTGGAATTTGATAGGATACTTTTCAATTCGGCAGTGTCTCGTACAGGTCGGATTCTTTTGGCCTCAATGGCAAGAAACCGATGTGTCCGAGATGACAGACACTGGGAAATCTACCATGTCCGGGACCATGGATGAACTGTAATTAGCATCTGGAGGTGGAGTCGACAAATAAACCCAGCCCCAAGGCTCCTGTTGAGTGACCAGGGACGCCCAGTCGCTCGTCAACAAGCGTGGCGGGGGAGGCGGGGGGAGACGGGCAGGCGGGGTTGTCGCTTAAAAGGGCCGCCTAAGTTAAGCTTAAGACGGACAGTTCAGTAGTCCCACCATTGCCAACGCCTCGTGTCCACCGCATCCACCACCACCATGTTCTTCTTCTTCTTCGTCCCATCCCACCGTATCCATCCCTAGCCGATTGCGCTCATGAACGAAGAAGGAGGACGGACAAGCATCCGCTGAGAAACATCGACCCGAATACAAACTCGATCGTGGGATGGCGGGCTAAGGAGGACTGGCCCGGGAAATTGGCCACCAGTGCGGCCATGGAGAAGACAATGGAGCTGGGGAGGGCCGGAATGAGCACAAGCCTGGCCATGGACACCAGCCGGCCTATGGACCTGAGCAGGATTGTGGAAATGGAGCACAATGAGAAGCGGAACACGATATCATCCACGGGGCCGGCGGTGAAGAGGACCATGGAACTGAGTGCGGTCATGGCGGACATGAGCCAGGCCACAGGCATGAGCCGGCCCATGGACCATAAGCGGATTGGGAACGATGACATGACCAAGCTCCGAACCAGGGACACGGCGACGGGACCCTACAAGAGCATAGTGATGGCACCAAACAGGAATATGACCACCGACAGAACTATGAGCCTGAACGAAGCCGCGAGCACAAGCCAGAACGTGAACACCAGTCAGGCCTCCAACCGGAGCCAGCACACGAACCAGAACCTGGATAGGAACAGGACCGTAGATATGGGCCCGAACACGCCGATCGTTGTGGATCCGAACATATACCCGCCCTTGAACAGCCCCACAGAAATGACCAGAGATAGCAACACAAGTATGAACAAAAGAACAGACCACAACTCCCACCGAAACTTCAATGGCAGCGGAGACAAAAAGGCCACCACAAACAACTACCCCAGTCAGGTGAGGAAGGCCATCACGAAGAATAGACCCATAGCGAAGAAGAGCATCAACATGACCAGCAACAACATGATACGCATGATCGGGAACACGAACACCAGCATGAACGCCT
This sequence comes from Phialophora macrospora, assembly GCA_000835435.1. NCBI lineage: Eukaryota > Fungi > Ascomycota > Eurotiomycetes > Chaetothyriales > Herpotrichiellaceae > Phialophora > Phialophora macrospora. Next base: position 1,511,651 of record KN846963.1, on the reverse strand, counting down.
ACAATACCATGAGCCCCAGCAACGCCATGAGCAGAAACATGAATAGCTATAGTACTGTAGAATCCAACCCGAGCACCTATAATACCATACCCAGCAACATGAACGCCATAATCAACAACACCAATAATAACACGAACGTCATGAAGACAAACATCAACAGCTACCATGAAACCCCCGCCCACCACCCAATGTGCCCCTACAGCACCATGAGCACCAAGATGAACGTGAGCATCAAGGGCCAAACGACCATCAGCACCACCGTCAAGCTGGTCGAAGAACAAACAATTCTCGTAATTGCTCCGAAGCGATACTACCCAGTCAAAATTGGCGACCTATACAACCAGCGATATCGCGTTATTGCCAAGCTGGGCTATGGGGAAACTTCTACGGTGTGGCTTGCGCGAGATGAGATGTGGGTAGGCCCAGTGTCTAGGTACACGTCGAATGACTTATTTGCAGATCGAAGAAACACGTCTCCCTCAAGGTCTGTGTTCAAGACGAATCGCCAGGGTCGCCGCCCATTAATGAAGTCAACATGCTACAGCGGCTCAAGTCTCTTGCGGAGAGAGACAATCATCCGGGCGTCGTTTTCACGCGTCTTCCTCTTGAGACCTTCGAGCTCTACGGACCACACGGGCGTTACCTGTGTATCGTGGCGGAGGCTGAAGGAAGGAGCCTCCATGAGCTACAAAAATCATTCCTGCTCCCGAGGACTCTGGTGAGGAGTTTGATGCTGAAATTGGCCTACGCTGTGCACTGGCTGCATCGAACCTGTGGCGTCATCCATACAGGTATTTGCTCCCCCTTCTGGTGGCTTCCGCAAGCTGTGCTCTGATTGTTGCTCAGATATCTCGCGACAAAACGTCCTCATAGCAGTAGGGGAGCCAACCATCCTCCAGGATGTTGAAGACAAAGAGAGGCAAGACCCCACTGTGCCGATCGTGCATAACGGGTTGCGCATCTACAAAAGTCGAGATCCCGGCTTTCAGCCCCATGGCGTCCCTGTCCTTATTGATTTCGGCAACATGCGGATGGCGGGACCAGCAAATCAGACGGGGTTGCTGTCGGGTGATTACCGAGCCCCAGAGGCGCTGCTGAAGCTTCCTTGGGGAGCCCCCGTCGATATATGGTCGCTGGGTGTCATGGTACGCACAAGGATGAACAATTTCTTGAAGCCTTGAACCTTCACTCACCCCAATCATCAGACCCTCGAGCTTTTGGAGGGCCGGAAGCTCTTCGATCCCGTCGATGGGCGAGGCCAATACCAACTCCCGATAGCACTGGCCCAGTACATTGCATATCTTGGCCCACCGCCGCTGGCCATGATCCGGCAAAGCCCCCTTTTCCGCATCTTCTTTGACCAGAATGGTGAGTTGAAGTTGCGACTCCCTCGATACCCATTTCAAGATGATGCCGGATGCGCACTAACAAGTCGAACAGGTAACTGGATCTCTGACATTCCCATTGTCAGAACCTCGTTTGAGGAGTTCGTCACCGTCATTGATCCTGGGGACGAAAAGGACTGTCTGATGCAGCTCATCCGGGAATTATTGACCTGGCAACCGGAAACGAGACTCACAGCTGAGCAACTCATCTATGCTAAATGGCTTGTGAAGTCATCATGGGATGAATGACGTGCCATGTTTCTTCACCTGGTGACCGGCCCAGCATCTTCATTATCACCATCAGTTCCGACGGAAAGGGGCCTGAGGCTGGCTCTGAATGGGAAAGACAGAAGCTGAAGGTCCTGCGCAATCTCCGCCGATATGCAGCCACGATTTCTCACATATATTCCGGGCTTTCTCTGCAAGCGGGTTTCGGCATCTCCTCTGGGAATGAAGGTAAGTAATTACGTACTCATGATTGGCTGTGAAATGCGTCCCTGGACATCCAATTAGCCTTTGAAGGGTCTATTCTTCGAATCATGCTCCGCTTATCTTTGCTCCACCGACAAGCAACTCTGGTGGGGACTAATCAAGCGCGAATGCATTCGAAGGGGTCAAGGGGGCCACCAGACAACATATATGGAGGATATCGAAGATGGTTCTCACACAGTAGCTGTAATTAATAGTCCACTGGATACTGGGAACGAAGGGCGATAACGACAGTCAATATTCGCGCAGCATCGGGTTTGTCCACGATGCTACAAGTATCCTACACGCATTTTCGATGGCAAAGGACGTCTTAATAAGTGGCCGTGAGACCCCGGTGCCGGCCCGGTCGTCGAACACGAGTACGACAGTAACATGCATTGCGTACCCAGTGCGGCGTCTCCGGTATTCGGCCGACTGAACATCTCCTTCGTAAACGTATCCGTATAGAGAAACGATATGCAATGATTAAGCCAGGCTAGGATCTTCGGCCACTGCGACAGATGTGTCTGCAGTGAGTGGCCTCTGCAGCTCTATCTCCGGCGCTATCAAGCTATATATAATATCAAACTCCTGCACAGGGTTTATCTCCGGCTCTATCAAGCTGTATATCAAGCTCTGCCCAGCTCTTGTCCTTGCGCTCTTACTCGCTCGACCCTTTAATCTTGATCTCATACTCACCCTCTTCAATCCAGGCCGGTTAAGCCCCGTAGCCCGAGGAAAGCCAGCCACCATGTCCTGCCCGGACTGCTTCCGCGGGGCCGTGCACACGCACGCGACCCCGACAGGCACGATGGAAACGCTGCACGGCATCAAGACGTACGTCGCCGGCGGCGGCGGCGGCGACGCCTCGACCTCGCCCTCGACGATCATCTACTTCCCCGACGGCTTCTCGCTGAAGGTGCCCAACAACCAGATCCTGGCGGACCAGTACGCGGCGGCGACGGGGTGCCGGGTGCTCTTCCCGGACGTGGTGTTCCACGGGGGCATGCCCGCGCACGTGCTCGCGGGCATGGAGTACGTGACGAGCACGCCCACGACGCTCACGTCGGCGCTGGTCAAGGCGTACACGGTCGTCACGCTGCTGCCGCACGTCGTGCCCTTCCTGCTGTGGGGCCACCCGCGCCACAACTACGCGGCCATGCTGCAGTACGCGCGCGACGTGCGCGCGACCCTGCCCGCGGGCGGCAAGCTCGGCGTGTGCGGCTTCTGCTGGGGCGCGTGGCCGAGCACCAAGCTGTGCGCCGAGGCCAGCGTGCCCGGGGGCGCCGAGCGGCTCGTCGACGCCCAGTTCAACGGCCACCCGTCGTACATTGTGCAGGAGCCCGGCTTGGTCGCCGACTGTCTGCGCCAGTTCAAGACGCCGTACGCCTGCGCCGTCGCCGAGAAGGATATCCAGTTCAACGCCGACGTCGCGGCCCGGACGGAGGCCCAGCTGCGCGACAGCCTCGCGAGCAAGGGCGACGGCGAGAACGGGTACGTGTTCGAGTTCCGCGTCTACAAGGGCGCGAGGCACGGGTTTTGCGTCAAGGCCAAGGAGGGCGACATGCAGAATTATCATGCCGCCGTCGCCCACGGCATCGAATGGTTCAAAAAGTATCTCAATTGATGAGCGTCCGAGCGAGCTACTTCAAGAGACCTGAGGCTAATTAGCCGGGGGCGAGGAAGATAATTTGGAGGAGGGCTGGAATGATTATGGAGTGCGCGTATGGGTGTGTGTGTGTCTTTCCAGCTCATTTCGATCAAAGGGGATGGAAATGGAAATGAAACCGTTAAATCTGAGCGACGCGTTGGATTTTGAATCGATACACACGCAGGCAGACAGGCAGGCAGTTCTCTGATGGCCTGAGGGGAAATCTCCCGCTCTGGCAAAGAGATACGATCATAAGAAAGGAGGACGCCGGCCTGCGAGCAAATCAACTCCTAGTGGACAGCGTACTGCTTATATGTCTTACATGTGCAAGCGCGCACGAGAATGTAGAGACCACAGCTAGCTAGTGATAGCCTTACCATTCTGTTCTGGATGTTAATACGGTCCCGGCCGTGACGCCTTTCTAAGCAAAAAAATATATGTAAAACGCCCCCAGGTGTGAAGACCATTTAGACTGCGCGATGTGTGTAATATGATAGCACCATGAGCGACCCGGAGAAACTTAGTTGCATCTTTCCCGACCAGTAACTGGTAGAGTTCTCACCGGAATATTTCGCTTACGACACTATGCACACTCAGATGGTGCTCCCTGCCGAGAACCCATCCCATGTCAGCTTTCCGTCGTCGCCACCTCGCACCACGGCTGGTTTGGCGGGCAGTACAACGCAGTAGAGGAGCAGCTGTACGGGTTGGGAACAACGCCCCAGGAGTTGTCGTTGTAGACCTCCATTTGCCTCTGCTGGTTGGCTGGATGGTGATTCATGGAGGGCTGTCCGTCCGTGGCGGGGTGTTGATTTATCGCGAGCTCCTGGTTCATGGCAAGCTCTTGCTCCAAGGTGAGCAACTCGGATATGGTGGAGTCCTGGAATGTGGCAGGCAGTTGGTACATGGCGAGCTCATGATTCATCGAGAACTCCTGGAACATGGTGTGGTTTTGGAATGCGGCCCCTTGTTGGTACATAGCTAACTCCTGGGAAACGGCGAGCTCTGGAGATATGGTGTGCTCCAGGATTGTGGCCTGCACCGGATTCATGGCGGGCTCTTCGAACATGAGCTGTTCCGGATACACGACCCCCTCCGGGTAAATCGCCTCCTCCGGAAGCATAGGCTGTTCCTGGAATGTAGGCTGATCTTGCAACGTAGGCTGATCCGGGGACATGGTAGCGTCCTGATACAGAGTCTGCTGCGGGTATGTGACCTGCGCTTGATCCGCGACCTGCCCCCGATATGTAACCTGCTCTTGCTGCTCCGGGTTCACGATTTGTTTCGGGCATAACGCATGCAGCCTCGTCTGCTGCTTGGCCCGCTGCTTGGACTGGTGCCTGGCCCGCTTCTTGTATTTGTGCTTGGTTTGTTGCTGCCGCATGCCATGTCCACTGTACTTATCCCGGACGATGTGGCGATAGTAGGACCACATCGGGTCCATTTGCTGGTCGCTGGACAAAGTCCAGAGCACACGCTTATCGGGTCCACGCGATGGGTGGCCCAACGTACAAAAGATAAAGTCATTCCAAGACTGCCACTCGTTGGCAATGGATTCACCTCGCGAGTCGGCTGGGTGGAAGCAATCAAGCGTTTGGCAGACCGTCCAGTCTCTCTTCATAAGCTGGTCATCGTTGGGCTGCATAAGATTCCCGCCGAGGCATTGGATCTTGGCGGCGAGGTAACAGCTCCGCGATAGGCTTGAATCTCGCGACAAGTTCAAGACGGCATCGACCTGGGAGGCGAGTGTGTCGACCCATCCGCTCCGCACAATCGTCTTCGACTTGGTCAAGTACATGCGCCTGATGTATGGTAACTCGAACTCATGCGATCCGCGGAAGAGCCATTCGCCAGTCATCGCGGACATGGGCTGGACAAGTTCTTCAGTATGGATACAGCCGTTTTTAACAGTGTTGAGATTGCGGAACTTCTGGAACCATGCATCGACCTGGTCGGTATACCTATCCTGCCGGCTCATGGGGACCCACTGTGCGAACACCACGACGCAGACGGGGGATGTGGTATCCGCATGGCCAGGCTGTTCACCGGCTATGCCCTCGGGGGTTTTGCTCCGGCTATCGTTCAAGTTCGGGATCAGTCGGAGCATGGGGAAGGAGGCACTGAAAAGGTTGACAGAGAGGTCAAAGTTTGGCGGTAGGGATGGATCGTCAGCCATTGCAGCCACCTCGTTCAGGAGGAGTTTCAGCACACGCTGGTTGTATCGCCAGACTCCCTTGAAGCCGCGCGGCCGGGTTCCTGTGTCCGGGAAGTCGAAGTCTTCGTCGGCGAAGGCCTGGAGTGAGTAGTGCGTGACGACACCAAAGGCTCCCGGATCGCCTCCCAGGATGGCCTGGGCCTTCGGGTGGCACGTGGTGATCAATTCACTTTCGCCGGTGTGGCTGATCATCCGGATGGCCCTGATGCGGTCTCCCAGCAAGCCGAAGCTTCGCCCAAGTTGGCCGCCTCCGCATCGATGCCCACGACCGACGAGTTGTACATCAGAGCATTGTCCATGAGGCAGGAAACGTCGTCCTTCACGAAGGACTCGGTTGAGCTCTCCGATAGTCTGGCTGACGTCGACCCAGATCTGATTTTTGGCACTGTACGGAACCCATCGCTCTACGGTCATAAGTCCGATGTGTTTCGGGCCTGGGTACGTCAAGGTGAGGTTGAGCTGGACATCTGACTTGTTTTGGGCATAGAGTCCACCATCGTAATAGTGCCCCCCAGTGAAGACCGAGACCTGGTAGCCTTTTTGCCTCGCGTACTTGATGGCGGTGCGGACGTCCTGTGCATGCCGTGGAAGGGCGATCACGGCTGGGGGCATGTTCTGGTCGAGTTTGAGGGTACGGTGCACATCAGCATAGGACCTCGCCAAGCGAGGATCCGTGGAGAAGGGGAATTGTGGCCCCGTGAACTCTGGGATTTTCTGCATGTCTGAAGAGTGAAGAAAGGAGAGGATGATTTCTGCTTTGGGTCAGCGTCAGCCATGCAGTCGGACACTTTCGGTTTTATATCCTTCGCCCTGTCCCAAGGCAGGCTGCTGCGAGCGCCAATCGAAATCCATCCAGAGCAGAGCCAAATGCATCAGGCTAAAGCGGAGATGAAGGTCAGGGAGCAGCTGTTCAGCTTCACCTCACGTCGGGTCAGCCGTGCTCGACGGTCGGCCATGGGTCGATCTGATCGCCACTGACACTTGAGAACGGGTTGGACTGTGCGTTGGGCACTGTATAGCTCGGGACAGGACGACGAGGGTTGCCAAGTTGCAATTGACTGCGGCTTGCATCGAATTGCAAGACCCGCATTGCATTGTGCAGAAGTCGACGCTAGTCCCGGCGGGGTTTACGGTATGCGCTAGTCCCAACATGGTCTAAGATATGCGCTAGTGCTGCTTGCGGTACTGTTTATGTCAGAGTTCCAATATACGGACCGAGATCTGATTGATCCGGGGCAGCAGAGGAAGGGCGGTGGCGCACTTGATGAAGCTGACTTCGGCCTCTCGCCAGCGCGGGAGAAGCCCCAGAGATTCCTGGAGTCGAGAACGAAGCCAGGTTGACACCGTTGTGGATGGAGAGATTGGCTCCAACTCGCCGACAGAACAGCCGCTTCGTCGTGTGACGGTGGATGGCGAGATGGACGTCCGAACAATGAATGGTTCGGCTGTGCCCCTCACACCTACACAGTACGATGTATTGGCACCTTGGACCATCTACAACCCCCCCTGACCCCTCACATCCCCCTCGGTTGGACCCCTGGCTCACCGATTGCACTACTTTAGTTACTCGTAGTGCCGACTAGCTCGCTGGATTGACTTGCCGTGAGCTTGCAGTTTCTTGGGTTGGCCCACACCCATGAGGCGGACATGCCGGCTGCTAGCTTCCTGTGATGCTGCCAGATGGTGGTTAGGGATCCGAATGTGGCCGTTGCAGACAGTGGATCACGAGCGATCTGGGGGGTTTCGTCTAAGCACCACCGTTTGGTACGCTACCACGAAACAGGGATTCAGCATCGAACCTATGACTGGAATCGACGAAGCGATCCCCAGCCTCCTTCCCACCCTGGCACTGCTCGTTCCCCGGCCGCAAGTGCAGGAGAAATGAAGGGATAAGGGTCAGCCAGTCTGTCGGGGCCGTGCTTTTGCTTGACAGGGAGTCACACGGTAGGCGGTCTTGACACAGAAACCACACAGATGTATGCCCGTCTGCAGCATGAGGATCAAACAGAGGACAACTTCGATTGTCCCATCTTCGGCTCTCTCTGTGGAGTTCTAATCGTGCGTCACCAGCTGAGGCTCACTGGTCGTCAGCCCATCCTTTCAGTTGTGGTCTACATCCTCTCATGTCCTGGCCCTGCCTTCGTGGAAATGCCGAGACGGCCTGTCGACGATGTGATCCTGCGGCGTGACGTTGCAAGACATCTGGCCGACCAGTACCCACTACCCCAGGCGACGGAAAGTCGGACCTGATACTCCCTACCGTTCGCAGATTGCAAGAGCATTCGAACACACCACTCACGGCGACAACGGGTAGGCATAAACGGCCGACCTGTTTCACCGGGTCCTTTTGACGTTGCAGGCTCGCACGTCTGGTCAAGCCCGCACTCTTGACTAGAGACTGCCAAAGCCGACGCCTCTGCCCAATCGCCATGACCAAGCCCTCTCCATACCATATCTGGCTTCTTCGTTGTCAGCCGAGTGTGAGACACTGTTCCAATTGAACACGATTCGCTTTGGGAGAACATCAAAGTCGTCCCGATCGACCCGCCCGTCCGCGGGCGGGACTCCCTCCGTTCAAAATCCACTATGGTGGACTGGATAGAATCGATCTTCTCCAATTCCTCATCATTTATCTTCACTTCCTCTTCCAAAGAGATTGGACGTGGTGGGAAGGGAGGCCTCCACCCATTCCAGTGTCTGTTAACTCGAACGGATGAGCATCGGAGTTAATGCACGTTCTTCCAAGAGTCACAAACCACCCGCAAGGGCCTCAACAAAGGCAACTCTGTGGGATGCGTGATGTAGATTGCCAAGTAGAACTGATAGTTCCTTTTTGCGGTAAGGTCTTCATACAGGCGTTGTCGTGCTAGGCAAAATGACCCGTTTCAGGGGTTTTACGTGGCGGAAATTGAGTAATGAATTGTTTTTGCCCAAGCGTTTTGCACAGTTTCCGAGATACAGACAAGTGTAGGTCCAGTGTATACCAGTCTCATAATCATATACTATATACAGTCGTCGAAGAAATGCGTGAACCAACCCGAGAAACCGCCCACCACGTATGCTCGTTTGTACCCCATCCCATGTCCATCAAATATGCAGCGATCGCCGTCGTTCCAATTCTTAAGCAGCCTCGGCCACCAGGAGATCATACCATTTCTCATGGCTTTTCAAATCGACCGACCGGATCTTGTCGAGCGAGTCAACGAGGCGATTGACCTCGCCCAAGAATTCCGGCATGCCCGCCCTGGCTAGCACTTCCGCCGCACTCGTGCTGGTCCTGACCCTCTCGGCCGTGCCATTAGCGGCGAGCCTGGCGAAAACATGCTCTCGTAGGGACTTGAGAAGGAAAGAAGAAATCTGCTCACTGAAGACATCTCCTCTAGAAGTCTCCGGGGTAATATATGTGCCGTGACTGTGAAATGCGTCCTGTCGAGCTTGCTCCGCTACACTGGCATTTCTGGCCGCAGCGACCGCAGCAGGGAGAACTCGTCCAACAAAGTTGGACAACCCTTCTTTGGTAGATTCGGGCATCATGTGTGACGACTCAACCAGCGAAACCACTCGGTCCGAGTCAACCGTCAGAAGATCCAACGACATGAGCCGATCAGCATCTTCCGTCCAGAGTGATTCCCTGTTGCGCCGCAGTCGAATTTTGGTGGTAAGGAGGACCGAGGAGACGGCTATCATCTGGAACACCCGAGCCCTCAGTTTCAGAAGCCGGACAGAATCGAGCTGCAAGGTTTCTGGCAGATCGGTAGAGCTCAAATGTGAGTTACGCAGAACCAAGTCCGACAGACCTTTGGCGTAGATAGCATTCCCGCTCGCATTTTGAGTGCTTGTCATCGATTTGGCATCCGCCCACCAACGCCTCGTCCGTTCAAGCGTGTGCACACCTTGGTGAAGATCTCGCTCAAAAGACGCCATTTCGTGCTCATGTCCGTGCTCCAGCACCGCCTGCGAGGCCAGCCGGAATTGAAAGTTGACGTGGTCCAGAGTCATCAGGTCAACAATGTTGATGAGCTGGAAAAGGCGATCTATGGTATCACCGGTGGCGTTGGTTGCAAAGTTTTTGACCAGCTCGTCCCGGCCAGGAGAACAAATCTGTGAAATCAGCCCTGCAAGATTCCCAAAGAACGACTCGTATGAGAACATGCCATTGCGGGACTGTTGCGCAATCAACTGTGGGTCCAGCAGGCCATCGATCCGGTCGTAGAGAGGATGCCGCGGGCTGATCAGATTCATCAGCTTTTCTCGGATGAGAATTGCCATAGAATGGGTCCATCTCGCGGCAGCTCCATTGCTTCCACTTTGCATACTGTCACGCATGCTGGTTCGAAGTAAGTCGACTAAGCCTTTGTGCGCATTCGTCCAAGGGCGCTGCTGCACCTCAAAACTGCCGTTGATCAAGATCTCGTGCGCAATCTCCCGATTCGACGGCAGGACAGTCATGATTTCGGAGAGACTGTCGGCATTTGGGATTCTTGTGTCTACGCTTTGTTGAGCAGGCCGTGGGGTTGCAGGAGGCGTCATAAGCGCCCCTGAAGCCGCAGCAGCATCTTCATTGACAGCAGTCGATACCCGGGGAACTTGCTCGATTCCTTTCTGCCGCATTTCAGACGCCCTTCGCTTCCGAGCCTTTCTCACGGCAACACGAACCCTTGAAAGCGCTTCTTCGGGGCCCGCAAGTCTCTTCAGATGAGCAAGCAGTTTGATTTGCTCCTGTCGCACAGCATCGAGGTAGTCTTTGGCTACGTGGCCGTCTTGGTCATTTTTGGTGGTTTGCAAAATCAGATCCAGATTGACGAATGAGTTGACCATAATATCAACCAGGACGCCCAGGTCCTGGCTCTTCCAAGCATGAAAAGTTGAGGTAAAGTCGTTCAATGCGAAAGAGAGGGCTTCCTTGCTCGACTGGAGAGAGGCAGGGGGCTGCCCAGAATTCAAGATCTTGATACAAGCCTCGAAAGTGTCGACGAGCGACCCGGCCTTCGTCAGCACCGCTTGCTCTTGTGGTTGACTCCCACCGTGGCTGAAGGCTTGCATCGGGTGTGCAACGATCAAATACCCACTGAGGAAAACCCTCACGGTTCCCGAACTGCCTTGGTCGGCATCCATGACACCAAGGGACTTCAGTATTGACGCCGTGGCTGCAGTGGTCCGCTCTTCTGAGATAAAGCGTGTCAAATCTTCAAAGGTGAGCGTCCGGGCCCGCGTCAAGTTCAACTCGAGAGCAGAGAAGTCGGCAAGGGTCTTGCGTGTACGATGGCGTCTCCATGACCGCTGGATGACTTTGGCGGCGTAGATGCGGTCTGAACGCTTTAACGCTGCTGGAGCAACTTTCTTCTCCTCGACTGCAGCTAGAGAAGTGGTTCTGGGCCGCCGCATGCCTTGCTGGTACACGGTCCTTCGTCTGTCTGCTTCAGCGTACTTCTCGGCCATCTCTTCCTTGAGTCTTGCCATTTCGGCGGCCCTTTTCTCCTTGGTTTCTTCAGCGACCTTTTTCGCTCGCCTCACCTCTTCTTCGCAGCGGGCCGCGATATCGGCGAGCAATTTCTCACGGGCTGCCTGTGCTGCCAGAGCCTTTTCTTCGCTGTACGAGACTCTTTGCGCAGCCTTCGCCGCGGCTGCGCGTAGCCTGACCTGCTCTGCGTGGGCGGCCCGATCTGCAAGACGAGCCTTTCGGGATTCAATAATCGAGGCTCGGCGAAGGTGCTGCGCAATATGAGTGCTGCGAGGCCCGCCATGGCTCGAGAGGGCCGAGGAATGCGAATGGATCGAGGATAAGGAGCTCCGGCGGGAGGAATTGGCAGAGGATCGCCGGCGCGAGGAAGATCTCCGATAGAACCGCGCAGCTATACGGGCAGGAGGCTCAACGTAGGTGGGAGCATCGTTCATTTCAAGGTCGGGCTCAACGCCCTCGATGGTCGGAATAGTGGGATCCATGCTCGATTCGTTGCGAGGGGCACGGGGTGAAAGGAAGCCAGATGTGAAAGAGGCCAGAGACGAATTCAAGGCGACGCGAAATTTCGAGGAGGCAAATTGAGAAGCCGAACGAACGGCATGGAACTAATCACCCAAGGCGAGTCGGGCTTACTTTCAGAGCAGTCGGGAACGTCGTGCGTGCAACCGACATACGACAAAGAAACATGAAGAGAATGAAACAAGGAAACACCGCCTGAGTGCGACGGCGCACAGACACTGGATTTGCAGAGGTGACGAGCGTCAGGAGGCTGGGAAAGCGAATGTGAGAGTGAGTGGTGAGGGGAGAAGCTGATGAACTCATCGTCGTCCATGGTTCGGACGCTGCGCCACCAGCACCAAAGTCGCACCAGTGGGCAGCCTGCTGAGTCACCAAGTACGACGCTCGTACGGGCTTCAGCCTGCGTTGTGCCTGGAAACTTCGGTGGCACGTGGTCCAAGTCCAGCCTAGCGCAGCCCTAGGCTCGCTTGCCGGGCACCCGTAAATCATAACTTCGGGGCGTACTCTAGGCATCACCACTGACGGAAAGCCTGTAAGAAATCCTGTGCCGACGCAAGACTGTTCCCAAAGTCTTCCATTCATCATAACAACAGCACTCTGTGCCCAAGCTGCCTTCTGCATGACACTTGGTGTTAGGTGCCGCGGGCTACTGTTTCCCATACTCACGATGGACGTGATTCTCTTCCTCAAGCCTCTTAATCAGCATGCGTCCGAGCGGGACTAGAGGAAGTGAATCGTCACCCATACCTGTCACTCAGGCCTAATGAGATCCGCGTGACTCCGGGTCTCAACGTCTCAACCGCTGGCTACCATCTGACTCGAGTTACAAAAGCTTTCTCGCAGAAACCTCACCTTTCTCAGCACATCGGACGATATCGACCGGCTTGGATGAGTTGATGGACAGAAGCTGATGGCAATCCTCGTAACGCAAGCTCGTCCTGGCCATCGCTGCTACCGCCGTGTTCTCTGGAAGGGGATGCTTGAATCTTGAGGGGCCCCTGAGAATGCATGAGGAAACAGGGCAGTTGTTCATTGCTTTCCCAAGAGAAGGACGCGGTAATAGTGTTACTCGCTGGATGATACTACTGTGTTGAGCAACGAGTACTCCGTAGTACAAGCATGGGGTCAGACCGAGGCTGGCAGAAGTGATCTGGTGGAATCGTTCGATCTCTGCGGCAGTCTCCCTCGATAGCGAACTCCAGTCCCACAAAGCCCCCGCCATCCTCTCTTTACATGTCAACAAGTCTACTTTCCAAAGGCCTTACGGTGGATGTGACGTCCAAGGCCACTGATTCCGCCCTCGCGCCAGCCACCCAGATCAGCAAGAAACATACAAGAAGGTCGGATCGAACCCGTGTTAGTGTGGCTCACGTTGACAGGACAGATGACCCGGAATCATGAAAGCTGAGACGGAGCCATGTACGAAGCATTTCTGGGTAATAGCGTAACCATGCGGGCTACAAGCAGGGAGCAGCTTCGATCTGCGGTACGCATGTGGGTGATCTGAAAACCAAAAAGGCCATGCTAGAGTCCCTTTCTGTCGAAAGATCGGCATCCTCGCTGTGCAGTTTACAAACGCCCCGGCACAGACGCTCCACGGTTCAGTCCTCGAATCGTGAATTGTGGGTCGACCTCAGGCGAAGCTGAGCCCAGTCAATCTCCACTCCCGGCCATTGTTGGCGATGTACTCGGTAGCCGTGGTTGCGAACCACAAGGCCAGTTCGGTGTGACAACTATGGTTGTATTGCCGTTGTCCAACCTTCCGTCATGACTGACGACCTTCCCTCTGCAAGAGAATCATTTGCCGGGGTCTCGATAGACTGGTGCGCTTGGGAGGCAGCTCGGGCTCCACACTCATCCGAAGCTGTCGCCTTCCCAGCATGCTCAGGCTGAGAGATCTGCAGATGTGATACTGCTTTAGCACCCTCCACACCGGAGCAGACCCATTTATTTTTCCGATCAATTCAAGGTCCCATACCTCGTACTTCCAACCCCCGCGCAAGATCTACCCTTGTCGCAATTGCAGGGGAGAGTGGCTTGATGCCTGCCTGTGGCTTGCTATGGGACCAATTGGACGTGGATCCAGCGAGAGCATTGGAAGTCTTGAAGCAATTCTGTTTGCAGGTTACAGTAGCTTTGCTGCGGACACGAGACAGGGACTGTCTCCGGCAACACTACTCGAGAACCATTGCTCGAGTTATTCCCTCGGATTATGCTACGTAATAGTGACCTTTCAGCTGGGGTCTTGCAAATCGCCCGTGGCTGCTCGCATTCGCGTCCAACATCTTCTTGCCCCGACACTGCCTAGGGCTGTCACAGCAGCAACTCCCAGATGCTTGCAGGGATTGTGTCTCTGCACTCCAAGCTTGGGACAGGAACCCAAGCCACACCACACCGTAGCTATTGATGGTCGGCCCTTTGATATGATTTAGGGGCAGTCCATCCACAATGGTTGGTCTCGGCCTTTTCTGCGCGCAAATCGTGACTTTCCAGAGGTCGGATCCACGACTGGGCGGTCGCGGACGTATTCTGCGGTCCTTCTGTGGCTTGGTGGCCCCCATGACAACCCCGGAGGGGGATCGTTTCTTCCGCGATATCACGGTTCGCAGCGGGCCTGATGGCGGACTTATTGGATGTCCAGGGAAGCCAGGGCAGGTGCTCAGGCAGGTCAAGCAAATCAGAAAGCAGCATCTGACGCTTTCCACAAGCACTCTTGCGGCTCGTCCACAATGGAGGCCGACCGATGCGCCTTCGCCCTACGGCGACCACTTCCACCCGTCCCAGTCCGTATACGATCTTCCTACGGCGCAAAGTTAGTGGTTGGATTTCGAGAACCACGAAGTACCGAAACCCTTCTTTCTTCCCTGGCATTACTTCCCATGGCACAACCCGGTTCAACTGCAGGAGGTCGGAGGCCATTCGTCGCGAGTCCTAGTTGGAGTTGACGTCTCATGCTCAGTGCGTTAGTCCGCGCTTGGAGGTCAACGGAGGGGCCCACTGAGGCTCGACGGACTGAAAGAAGCCTAGCAAAGTGTGTCGCCTGTCGGGGATCCGCTCCAGCGCCTAGCGCTACCATCCCTGTCATGATGCTCGCTGACGGGTTTCTGTGTGTGCCCGATTTGGAAGCTGATGGAGGTCACACCAGAGTTTGGACTCGCGCATCTTGACCAACAAATCAGTCCGAATGTGGAGTCCTGTATACCAAAGACGACTCGAGGATTGGGGCGAGGCTAGGATGCAAGAGATAAAGGTGGTGTCGCCAATCGAGCTCTGATCATGGTAAGCAGCTCCATTGCCAGGTCATCCGGAGGTTTGGTCCAAGTTTTCGGTCTCCTCGCGCCCAGCACAGGAGAATGCCTTGGGAGACTGATAGATGGTCGAGTCCGCCTGGTCGTCTCGATGGTGCATCGAGCCACGACCACGACAAATGTGGAAGGACGAACTAGACTGCGGTTGCTACATGTGGCTATCGCAAGCTCGTCGCACGAGTAGTCTCTCAGCAAGGGGCAGGCGCCAGTTGCATATTCTCCCAAGTACATGCGAGTAGGCTCCTGACCAGACTCTCCGTATTCCCTCCATGCCGCATCCTGAGGCGATGCAGCCCCTCACCTCACATGTGAGCATTCCCTGTTCGATCCCAGACACTCCACACCGCTACTGACTCGCAGGTTGGGGTGGTGGAGCTGGGGATGTCGGGACGTGACAGTCCATACACAAGATACGCGAGAGTGCCTTGAACACCATGCTTGTCTCCTGGCATTTATGTGGAATTGAATCGCTTCTTTCGGCAACATTCTCCCATGCACATTCCACCTCTCCTTCCTCATCATCCATTAGCTCTGTACCATCTATGTTTACTTCCATCCAAGCTGCTATGGCCAAAGCAGGTGAAAATGAAGTCAAAGCCTCGAGCAGTACCAAGGTTTGTAGCGAGAAGCGCAAATCCAGCGGCGGGGACACGTCCTCCGACGGACCACAGTCCGGTCAGAAGCCAGCTAAAGACAATACCTCCCCTCCATCCAGCAAGAAGCCAAAATCTGGCAGGGCGAGCACGCGTTCTGGCGGACCACGAGCGTGCC
This sequence comes from Phialophora macrospora, assembly GCA_000835435.1. NCBI lineage: Eukaryota > Fungi > Ascomycota > Eurotiomycetes > Chaetothyriales > Herpotrichiellaceae > Phialophora > Phialophora macrospora. The sequence continues at coordinate 1,495,873 of KN846963.1, read as the reverse complement.
CGAACAGAGCCACTGACACGAGCTTCGTCCCACGTGGTCAGAGGGAGCCAGCATCGAGCAACGAGAATGCATATTCCAACGGACCGCAGTCACATCAGGAGCAAGCCGCGATGGCAAGCTCCGCTACGCTGGAATGGATGAGGACGGGCTCTGTTACACGGGAATGGATTACGAGCTCTGCAGCACCGGGATGGATGCAAGAATGGGCAACGGCGCGAAGGCGGCCGCCGGGTGCCTTGGACTCAGATCTGCCTATGGATTTGTATGCTCACCGTATCCCAACCAAGTGGCTCATGCTAACAACAGCAACAGCTCAGACCCCCGACTCCGGGAGTACTTTCAAAACAGCTGGCAGGCACCCACGGCCTCGCCGGCGAGCACAACTTCGTCTATGGCACTCGGGTGGTCGGATCCTCCGACTCCGCGATCACCCTGTATATTCGTCGAGCCCGATCCTCAACGAAGCCCGCCCGTCCATTTCTCCCAACCCCTACCTCTGGAACAGGTGTTATTGCCTCTTCCCACACCTCATTCGGGACCCGCGCCGTGCTGGCAAGCTGTGTCGAACTCGACTCATAGCCCCGGGCAGCTGCCACCATGTCAGCCTGTCTCCCAGAAGCCTGCTATGGCAACACGCTGTCGGCCTGAATATGGACAGCAGGGCGTGCTAGTCCCACGCCGTCCAGGCGATGAACTACTCATACCAATATCAGAGCAGTCAGGCTATCTGCCGAGTCATTCATTGCCAGAGAGGCCTAGCTATCGAACAGCATTGTCGATACCAGAGCGGCCAAGGTTTCCATCAATTCTGCCAACATCAGAACCGTTTGGCCATGCACCAAGTCAGCTGATATCAGGGCCGGATGGGTTTGCACTCGGCCTGCCGCCGCCCCCGTGCTCCATGTGTCCTCCCCCGTTTGATAGCCTCACGTCGCCTAACCTACCCCCACCGACGGCCGAAGCCGTAGAGGTTGATGAGGGATTCTTCGAAGACCCTCCGATATTACCAGCGATTAAACCCTTGCTGAATGCCGCAAAACCCAACCACATGTTAGCCTCCAGTCCAGCGCTCGCCGGCGCCGTCTCGTCCTGCCCATCACCCAGCCGAGCTTGGACACCAAATAATACACGGCTCAATCCAGTCTCGGACCGTGATCTCAACCCCCATGAGTCCATGACGTCCAGTGAGTCTCTCAATCAGATCTTGACGACCACACTGCCATCACTCGTACCCGTCAAGTCCCGAGCTTGGGTCCATGGTAGCCCGCTGTCCCTCCCACCGCCAGTCGAGGTTCCGTACGGTTCCACACCAATGGTGAGAGAAGGCGGTCGAATTGTGAACTACAAGCCACTTACTCTAGCTTGAAACAGACATCCAACGAACAAGGACCCGTCCTTCCCCTTCTCCGCCCTCCCTTCCACCACGCCCATAGTCCAATCAGGACACGGGAAATACCCACGTCTCGAGGAAGCAGGCGAGCTGCTGCACGCGGGCTCGGAGGATACATCTTGCATGTCGGAGAATTGGAAACCATCCTCGAATAGTGTGCCCATCGTTCTGACTTGAACACTCTCAAGGAAAAAGGGCTCAGTGGTGGAGACTGGCGAGAGGAGAGCAGAAGGGAAGGACTAAACAAAGTCTTGACGTCGGTCGGCGTTAATTGGATGTTTTGGATCAGTGCTTCAATCGTCAGTCATGCAACAGTCGATCATTCAGTGCTCAATGATTCATGGTTCAATGGCCCAGTCACACACCCATTAACTACTGGTGTGACATGTACCTACGAGTCTACAGTGCTACGTGCTGCTTGGTAGAGACTCGGTATAGACTCCCCATGCAGCAAATCGACCTTTCCGTCCAGGAACACGAGATATCATGTCATGCCATGCCCTGTCCAGCGTCTCGCTTTGCGTGACTCACTGCACACAGCGGCCTGGCCTCTCCATGACTATCATGTCACGTTGTGATCACATCATGCAGAATAATCTCCTGTCGGCGTTAGCCTACTGTCTGTCTAGGTATGCTGCGGGACAAGCGTGTGGCTCGGATGGGATATTTCGCTTGTGCCTCTCGATCGAAGCAATGTCAAGCCAAGCGAAGGCCAGCGAAATGGAGATTGGGAGTGCAGATCGAAGACGGCGATCGAACTTGAAGGGGGCAGGGAGGGGGACCCGTTCCAAGAGGACGGAATCGAATCGTTTCGTCCGCTAGTCCACTAGTTTACTATGCAGTCGCGTCAACGTGAGTTGGTCTTCACTTTCACTTCACTTCACTCTAGTTTGGGTTATTAGGCGCCATGACGTCCTCCAGCACCGGGACATAATGGGATGGTGAGTTAAGAATTCCTCGTATTCTCTGTGTGCCTTTTTTGCTCGTTTGCAAGGGGGGTGGTCATGCGCATGAGCACAGTCGCCCGCCCGCTCTGTTCGGTTTGGTTGATTGATTGCATCGATGGACACACTAGCTCCTTTAAGCACGGGACTCAGACACGAGCATAGCGAGCAGAATTCCTCTAGTGTATACAGACCGACACCTCGCAGGCCGAAGTGACGGGACGGACATTGAATACGAGAATTCGGTGTGTCAGTTGACTCGAGTTGAGGCGAGGCCATTGCAGTTACGAAGGACACATGAGTCGGGACAGAACTCGGCTCGGAACCATTCACTTTCACTCAGATCTCATCCCCCCTTCGTCGATCCAAGTCATCCCAGTACAGATGCGCGCCCTGGTCGTGTCAGAGCTGAGCCTTCGGAAATTTGGTTTCGCTCTTTCTTCTCTCGTCTTGCCTTATTCCGTCTCGCCGCGGCAGTGGCATCCATGGCATGTGCACTTCCTCCTTACTTTCACACTTCCTCGGTCGGTCTCGGAGTACATCCCATTAGGGCGGGGGTTGCCTACTCGTACAGTATGCCAAGTTACCAGGTAGGCCGTCCTCGTGCCTAATGCTGATCGGATACATTCTCCCTACGGTCGAGTTGTGTCGTGCATGAGTCCCGGTTGACAATTTGACGCAGGCCAGGGAGCTGCGCGCGGACATCTGACACCGAACATTTCACGGCACGCACACTCCTGACCTACGCGGCACCATGCTGGCAAGGGATATCGCTCTCGACACACCCATGCGCGTCAGTCTTCCACATGAGGCTTAGTAGCTTTCTATACTGAAATGTAAGTCTATGACAGTAAGTATGCAACTCTACAGGTACCTGTGGAAAGTCTCCGTCTGGTTTTCTGTTCACGGTGCCGGTATGTCTCTCTGTCGCTATGCATGGGGAATGCAAGCGGCAAGGGGCTCAGGTGCAACGTGCATGGGAGCCAATCACTATTCAGCCTCATATTGAATATCCCTTCACTCCCTACAAAGAGGGAAGCCTTGAATGGACCAAATTCCGTCATCTCAACCGACACCATTCAGCCTCGTGAAACCGGTCCCAGAACCACGGTAACTGCTCCCTCCAACATCGTCCTGGGCCAGTCAAGACTGAGACCACAACTGGCTCGACTGTTCATTGTTCGATACAGTCAGACAGGCGGTGTGGACCAAAAGTCGAAGCCTTGAAGGCCGTCCCCAATTCGTTGTGATATTGGGAAAGCTAGAATGAGCCATCCCGTAGTGATGTGGAATGAGGAGTATGGCGATGGATCTGTCCCGAGATATAAAGTCGTTCTGGAGCCTTGTTTGGAAATAGTCTTCTAAGGTCCAACCTCACATCCAGTCACTACCCGCAAACGATCATGTGGATTCGGGATCCAACCGAGCAGCGCTTGTAGTACAATCGATAGCAAAACCTGAAGGGAGAACCCTTCGCATCCCAAAAGCCTTAGCCATGTTGATAGCCAACCGAGCAACGACTTCAAAGGAAAGCCTGTGCCTCCTTTGCACAGGAGGACACTTTGGCCATGAATGTCCCACAGGTAGCAACCAATTTCGAGCCTGCTGTGGAGGCTACAAGAATGGACCACACCTACAATGGAAAGCGAGCGAGACCAAAGCGGCCTGCGCACGAGAAGATGAGAAAGAACGACGTGCCACCGCCGCGACAGGAGGATCGAACTGGGCCCAGTGTCTGTAGGCTCGACGGACGCAGGTTGGCATCGGAGCCTTCAGTGTCTTGTCTGAGTTCTCCAGATCAACCATCTACCATTTCAGCAGCCTGAAGGAGGTGGTCGAATATCCGCTTAGCAACAAGACTCGGCGCTCCGTCCAATTGCTGAAGTTAGCCCGGCTTCAGTTCTGACATCGGAGAAGTCAGGAGATCAGAGCAACGCGCCATCTTCTCCTCACATTATCCCGTCCTACCATACCATCTTGGCACCCATTGTTCGGAGGGCCGTTCTTTGCGGTCTATCTAAGCGATCCGCCAGTGACAGTCCGGCTCAAGGATGTGATATATGTATTGGGAACATCGCAAACTGTGGTCTGTACAAACCGGGGGCTGACCTGAGTCTTCAACTGAAGTGTTGCAATATGGTCCGGTTCGGAAGGAGCTTTTGTTTGGCGGATGCCGGTTCACTGAGTTCAGGGTTGGTCACGGTTCAGACAGATCTCAGAAGAATTGATATTATATCTGTAACACGGGCTCTTTGAATATTCTTCTTTCTCTCCCTTCTTAGGGCTGTCGCCACAAAATTAGCAAAGTCCAATAGCTTCCCAGTGAAATGGCATGGGAGCTTGAATAAATGGAATGTGGAAGACTTGAACAGATCGGCCGGCGTCTTTCTCAAGCATAGCCAGCGATAGGACAATCGTCCTTCGCAACGTCGATTGACCAATCTGTAACGGTGCCACGTCATAGTGGCGATACGGTCGCGGTCGCGGTCGCGGTCGCTCTCGACACGACCTACAGTGTCATCAATATCAGCAACGAAGCATGTGAAAGGCCCCTGAAACAATGTATGTGGTCGAGTCTCCTGGCGCCTTTTGGCAACAGCTCGAACAAAATCTTCGATATGTCACCTGGACTTGAATCCCAATGTGTCACCAGCTATCAGTCATGGTCACGTCAATCTAGTCGATCCAACCTTCCTCACCAGATTTAATCAAGCACACCGTATATTCCACAGGAATCTCTCCCGGCCTGAGCACTTTGGTATACATAGACATGCATCCTTTCACCCGGGTCGTGGGAGGATCTTGGGCGGCGTGAAGGCGACTCTGCAATATGGCGTACCACCTGCACGTAGTGGGAGACATCTTCGGCGCTGCTTTTGCTGTGGAAATCGCTAACCCGCATCTGTGGGGATCTTTTTGTATACCCGCCCCCTCTATGGCTAGCCCATTGAGATCTACAGAGCGGCATCACCATCATCCGAATCCGGAATGGCCTGCGAACTGCTTGTAACTCCCAGGTTTTGGGCGCCGCCGCAGAGCTTCGTTGAAATCGCTCTCGGTGCAGCATGTTCGCAATTGCGTCTCGCGTCTCGACCTCATCCGTTTCCAGTCTACAAACATCAACATGTCACAGTCAATCACGAAACTGCTGCCCGTGCAGGCCACCATGACATTCTCCTTTCCCACCACCACCTCCATCACCAGCAGATCGTTTGCTCAAATCCCGCGTCCCTGCCCTCAATGCGCCGGCCGAACATCCTACCTTTCGACCCGCCAATTCTCGACCACGCGACGCAGAGAGGCCCTCGTAAAGAACCAACAGACGAACCTTGACTCCCGACTCCCCCGACAGAGCTCGATGAAAAGCCAACTCAAGAAGGCCAGCAAACAGCAGATGGGCAACGACCTGGGGAAATTGCCTCAGACCTTCATCCTCCCTCCGTCGAGCGAACTTCCCCCTTGGACGACCCTCAAGAGATCAAAGATCCATTGGCTACAACTGAAGACGGCGTTCAAGGACTGGTGGTCGTAAGTGATAAAAAAACACCACCCCTGCACAGCACAGCCTGTGTGGGAGCGGACTGTAACGTGGCTGACATTTTCTGCGACTCAAACAGATTGGTGGTGTTCCTGAAATGGGACGCCAAGCGTGACCCTCTCACGGGGAAGAAGATGAGGAAGCCCATGGAGCTGGACTCGAGGGTGGCCATAGCCAAGGACATGCATGAGCGGTTCCACGTCGCGCTGGCCAAAGGGGACATGAAGACGTTGCAGGCCCTCTGCTGCGAGGGCCTGCTCGCCACAGCGAGGACGCGCATCGACAAGCGCAAGGCTTTGTTCAAGAGGGCAAGCAAGTACGTCGAGCGGTGGAAGCTCATGGGCTACACGGGGTGGGCGTACGGGCCCTTGCTGGACAGGTGGCCCCTCTCACCTTTGCTGCCCGGCTCGCACGCCCGGGTTGTCTCGGACCGCCTGGCGCCCCTGCCCGTCGCGGACACATACATACGCCAGTGTATCGTGCGGATCCGCAGCGTGCAGCGATACGTGCTCGCGGATGAGGAGAAGGGCAAGACTCGCCGCCACACGGATTACGTCGTCATCCAGAAGATCACCTCCAAGGGCCAGGACGGGGAGTGGAAACTGTGGGGGTTGACCGAGCCGACGACCATGGATGAGATCGACACCATGCTGGCGGGCAGCTCGAAAGAGATAGGAGCCACCCTTGCGGAGAGGATCCAAGACAAGCTGTCCAACTTGACGGGCGTTTAAGTGGCTGACCGTAGTCTGATACAGCAGACAGGTATCCAACAGGTCAAGAATCAGGATCAGGATCGCCGATGCTGTCGCCTAGCCAATACGGCACATTCCCAAGAAGAATGTCATTCATCTTCTTCCGTACATACCTCTGCACCTACCTAGGTACGGAGGACTTTGCTACTTAGCTTCCTTGTACTATTATCATCCAAGCCGTTGTATCCCCCGTGACATGGCAGGCACAGGGAATGGAAAAGGGACGCGGAAAACCCAATATTGAGGCCCGGCCAGTCAGATAGGTACCTAGATGAGTGGACACATACGGAGTGGTACGGAGTGGATCGACGAGAATAAGGACCTCAAATTCAATCCCAATCCCAATCCCAATCCAACCGACTCCAATTAGCCTATCCCTTCCTTTTCCTCCTATCAGATCCCGAATTCATCTCCCCGTTCTCTATCCTACCAACTGCATACGGAGTGACTTGGCTCGCTGGGTAGAGCACACCGCTCTGGGACGAGACAAGACTGGGCTGCATAGACTGCGCTTGGCTCTATGGAAATACGGGAAAGGCCCGACGGACACTGCATTGTTCCTAGCCTGGGTCCTGTACGCGGTATCTGATATCCGTGGGCTATGTGTCCGTGTCGACGATTGTCGCAGGTGGGATTGTTGTGAGCATGTGCGGTAAGGAAGTGACCAGGCAGGCATGGGGCACGTAGGCGCACGCACAGAGCGGGAAGCATGTTTTGATGGTATACGATCCCCCAATTCTACTTTGCTCTACTCTCGACGCATGGCTCCCTCGCCCGCTCGGTCAGTGTGGTGACAGTGTATGAGCGAGAGCATCAGGCTGAAACTGCGCTCTCCGCCAACTGGCCCCATCCCGGTGGCCGACTGATTGCTAGGTAGATTGATGGCTCGCTGGCTTGTCGGAAGGAAACCTCAACCCTAACCTCGTCGCTGCTGACAGGCTGACTCGCTCGGTCTCCGCCGCAAAGTTTCGTGGGCCCAGAACCCTGGTCCCGTCTTCTTCCTCTTCTTTCATAATATGTGCGACTAGAAGAAAAAGTCTGGGCATCGCCCATCCGTCCTTCCACCAATCCGTCCAACCATACAGAAAAATGAAACGTGGCCGTGCATGTTTGTAATCGTCAGAATCGTAAATGTCGTGAACCGCTCAATATAGAGGCCCTCTGAACGCCGTCTTCTGGCCCCCGGGAGCTAAGCACCAAGCACAAGATGTGTATATGTGGAGGACGCCCTCTTCTGCCGTCATCTCACGCATGCCATTGACACTTCCAGCAACTAGCAAGGGCATCCAAGTTGAAGTGGTCGATGCCCCGCAACAAGAAAGGATTGCTGGCGGTCACTTGAGACCGTTTCGTATCGGGAATGGAACGTCTCGCAAGATTCGACCATGGAGTGCGGCGGGTGTACGATATGACAACCCTGTGGCATGAGTAACTTAAGACACCATTTTTTTATCCAACCCCAAGAAATGCCGACCTGATGGAAAAGGAAAAAAGAAGTTCTTGGGAAATGAAGCGAAACGAAAGCGAGTGTGCTGTACAGAGACCGTGCTTCGGTAAGGCAGCGGATTGCGACCCCAGTTTGCCTCAGGGAGCAGAATGGTCGAATTGGCCATCGTGACCGGGTTGACGGGTAGGTCGTTCGTAGTTCCAACGGCGCTGTCAGCCAAACCTTCCACAATGGTCATAACCGCATTCGCCGTCTTCCACCGCGAGTTCCTCCCTCAATGCGCTGATCGAGGACGTCGCGGAGGACAGGGTCGTCTCGGTCTTTGTCCGCGTGATGCTGCCGCACATGCCGTTGTAGATTGTCTGGTCGAGGATATCGGTGCTCTTGGTCGGGACAAAACGGACATATGTATCCTGGGGATTTGTGGACTAAACCATGTCTAAGAATGAAGTTAGTTAGCAGTCAGTCGCAGTGTAGGAGGATGGATTAATGATCAGTATGCTCACCTGATCATCTCGTTCTTCCTCTTGAAGCCTTGACCGCCGGGGCCACGAGGACAACCCTTCACAGAACAAAAGTGGGTGCGTGAATTGGAATGGACGTTCATGTGACTGTTCAATAGATATTGAGTCTGGAAAGGCGATGCTGTACATCCATGGAACATGCAGATGTAAGCGCCGCCGATGTAACGCCCTGCAGGAGAGCCATCGGTAGGAAAGCCATCACCAGGGGGAGGCTCGGATTGTGATTCGGACTTGATCTTGGATTCGCTCTCATCGAAAGAATCTCGCCGGATCGCCTCGGTGTCCTCTTCCGGCACAGGTGCCAAGGGCGACGGTTGCGAAGGCTGTGGATGCGAGGGTGACGGGTCTGAGGGTGACGGATGCGGGGGTGATGGGTGCGATGGCGACGGATACGATGGCGAAGGGTACGAGGGCGCTGGAGATGGCACAGTCATCGACGAGGCGGGCGTGGACCCTGTGGCTGAAGAGCTAGCATAACTCGAAGCTGTCGATGTATTCGAGTCACGAGTTGTCGCTCGCCACTCGTGATGTGAGGGAGGACCCATGGGCGCCCGAGGTGATAGCGCTGAATAAGTTGCGGGCGACGCATATTGCGCCAGATGAATCGGAGATGGACGGCCCATGGGAGACATGCTAGCAAATCTCGAGAAGCTCGATTCCGGAAGATCACCTATGGCGGTCTTGATACTCGGGAGATTGTGCTTGAGATCGAGGGGACCTGCCGGCGAGGACCGGGGCGGCGATGTCTTCTGCAGTGCAGGGAGGATAAAATCCGGAGGCGCATCATCGCGTGCGATGGCGAATTTCGCAAGAGCAGGCGACTTGATGATCGAGTCCTCGTCCTCCTCAGCAGGTCCACGGCTCGGCTTCAGCTTCAGGCCCAATTTCTCGTTCAAGGGAGGCGGACGAGTGTCGAACTGCTTCTTCGGAGGGTCTTCCCGCACAGCGGGATTTGATGCTTGGTCTTGCTCTTGATGGCGAGGTCGGCGGCCATCACCAGAGACACTCGGTGGCGAGCGCGGATATTTCGCGTCAGCTGCATTGGCCGGAGTATCGATCATCGGCCAGTCATCTTCTTTGACGGAACTGTTGGAGATGACAATGTCCCGGCGTCGGGCTGGACTCTGCGTTGCCCCAGACTGAACCACATCGCTCGACCTGCTCATCTGCCGTCGTCGGCCAGCATCATTGTCCTCCTCTTCCACCTCCGACTGGCTTGCCGATTCTAAGGCGTGCCTCTCAACGTGGCTGGCTAATTCGTTTTGGTTAGGATCTAGGGAACGAATCAGTACGCCGTCGGCAAAGGTTGGGTTTGTTCGACCCTTCCGCTTCTTCTTCTTCCTGGATGACCCTACACCGTCCGTGTCTTCCACGTCCGTCGAGTCGGAAGAAGCGTCGACGGGGACAAGAGGCGCAGGACTATCGTGGGGCTCCAAACTCGGTTTTACGGCCACAAGGGGTGGAGTCCGGTTGAGAATGTCTCTGTCGAAGTCGTAGAACGATTCCTGATGGGACATGGGTGAACCGAAGGAATCACATGGCCAATCGTCCAACGGCTTGACGAAACAGGGCCGGTTGGACCCTGGAGGACTGTGGCTAGTCCTGGACGTTTGTGGAAGCGTCGTTTAGCAAGACAGTCGTCCTCTGCAATCGGAATCTCCCGAATCCCTTTCTGTTCGGCGAGCCATGTCAGTGCGAGAACTTCCTTTTGCGGGAGAGCGAGATCAAGGGGAGACTCGTGGGGTCCAGCGACATCAAATAACAGTACTTGCGAACATGGGATTCAGTGATCATGCAGAAGCGGGTTGTAGACCGAACTCTACGTGGCAAAGCACGAGCCCCGTGAGGCCCATGAAGTTCCAGACCACTTCAGCTGGGACGAGCGATCGGCAGTCTGGCATTTTGGGAAGGGAGCGGCGGCCGCTGAGCCAGAAAATGAAGATACAAGGTTTGAACGAGTCATTGGCCCGAGAGGTTTGACAGAGACGAGAGGGGGGTAAGACGCACTCGTACCGGTGAAAATGGATTGTGTGTGGGAGCGTCCCGGGAAGACGAGTGAGGGGCTCTGCAGCCGCGGATGAGGCTCGTCGCCCGGGAGGCTCTGAACCCTTGAATGCTCGGGCTGGGCTGGGCTGGCCGGGAGGCGGAACGACTCGAACAGCGTCCAATTTGAGCGCCGCGACGGATGGTGAGTGTAGGCAGAAGAGGGAGACGGCGTCGAGGGGTGCGGCGAGGTTGAAGAAGTCGTCTTGCGAGGCTGGCCGTCTGAGCGAGATCTGACGAGTCGAGTCGCCCAGTAGCATCACCTCCTGGCAGGTGAAGGGATGCGGAGCGACTTTCCAAAATATTGGAGCCTTGAGGCTTGGAGGAGGAGCACTGCCCCGCGGCGTGCCGGGATCGGTGGTGCTAAGTCTGTTGCGAAGAGGACGAGGGCTCGAGGGTTGCAGGGATATACCCAAAGAATGGAAGGTTGGAGAGCGAAGTCAGAGGTGCTTCGTTGCGGTGCTTGGCTATGGATGGCTGATGCTGTGTTGTCGACGAGGTCTCGTGGTTGGATTTGTACTAGGACCGCCATCTGGTGAGTCTGGAGCGAGGATGCGGCTGTGGGTGGGCATGGCGGCGTGCTGAGCTAAGTGACCTTAGCCTGCGCGTAGCCCAGCAAAACCACCTGCTATGTAAAGCTGAGGCTCCTCGGGTGATCGGTAACCAGCGGGTGCTGGATGATGATAGGCGAGAGACACGGGAAGAGTGGAGGCACAGGGGGCGACGGGGGCACCGGGGCTCTTATTGGGGCATGGCAGGTGTAAGGCGGCCTTTCTGACGCCTAAGAACTAGACATCCTTTGTTCGTTGCTCGCGACAGCAAGCCCGGACAAGAATAACCTGACGCAGTCCGAAGAGCGATCGAAGATAAGCAGCCTCGAACAGCACATGGCCGCGTAGACGGACTAGTGAGTGGGCAAAGCAGGAGCGCCTCACTGGCCCAGCTACCAACACCTGGGCTTCCCAGTCCGTCCAGGACCGCTGCTTCGTATCGCCGGACCAGGAATGAATCGAGATGAGATGGATATCGTGAGACGGCTCGCCTTCGTGTTCGGCACTTTTGGCGGAGGAGAAGGTATGCCTGACGACAAAACCGACGAGACCGCGCAGGGTGTGTGCAGTGCCAGCAGACCACCAGACTACAGCCAGCTAATCTAGCGCTCCTACACGCTCACGAATTGCAGACGGTGTCGATGGCACCTGTAGTGGTGCGCCATGTAGTCAACCGCAGATTGCAGTATTTAGTCCTCACCACGCCCTCGCCGCAGTCCTCAGTCACGAGCTCCCTCAGTCCCCATCGCCTCAACAAGCCCTCGGCCCGTCTGGCTTGGATGTTGCTTCGAGCCAAGCCCACAGTGACGAAGAGCCTCAAGGGAGGTGGGCGGGCCGCAATCGCTAGCTTGCTTGACGCCCTTGGACGTGCATGCGAACCCTCAGTTCCCCATTAGTTTAAGCCTTCGATGTGACTGGGCTAGCGGTGCCTTTGACTGCAAGAGCACGACCAAAGAGATCGTCGCTCGTCCAACACGGCCTCGCTTCCGTTGGGCGAATTCGTCCCGTCGAGCACGCCCAGCTGCGTCCGATCCAAACTCAAAACCACCTTTGACTTTCGCATTGGCCACAAACGATACGCAATCCGTTCCTCTCACCCAGTTTGACCTCCGTCGGCAAGCTGCGAGCAGGCGCAGGGATGCAGCTTCCTAAAGATGGAAGCGATGCGACGGAAGCCGTGTCTCCTCCGTGCCGCTCTCGTCATCTGCCTGCGTCCCGCTTTGGCATGCGCTGAGCTGGAACTCTCTTGTCGACAGATCCGTCTTCACAAGGCCATATGGGGCAACGAGGGCACGGAGACGAGACCGCCGACGGTGTCGGCTACGACCGACTATTTGGGTTATGAAACGTAGCGTGCAGCCTCGCCTGCCTGTCGTCCACATGGATTCGTCTAGACGCGGCCCCAGAAATCCTATATCGAGGGCAATCATGCTGTGGGACGTCTATTCAAGGTGATCGGCCCCAGAAATCCTATCTCGAGGGCAATCAACGTGATCGGCCCCCTTTAATACTGGCATGGCCTTGGCGGGATACCTCTGCCTCCATCTCTGTGCTCTGCAACAATCCAAGCACAGCCCTCTCCTTCCCCGGATCTATCTATGTCTAATTCTACCGTCTGACGGCCCGCCACTTTGAGCAGCGCTGGCCATCCGTGGTGGTGCGATGCCACAAAGCCTCGAATCTTCAATTTCCACACCCAGACCGGTCGGGGACATGCCGTCAACGGGTCGCATAGCAATGCGCTCGATGGGGCCGAAGGCGTCATTTAGCGAGGAGCCGTCGATTCTTTTAGCACTGACCCAAGACGCATGTTCCACCTTTGGTGACGGGTCTCGCAAAAGGAGAGACGGTGATGCCCTCAAGTCGGGACGAGAAAAAAGACTGGAGTCGCGGCCAAACGCAAGTTCATCCCTCCTTCCAGAAGTCATCGATAAAGAAACCGACCTCAAAACGATGCGCCGCCACGTCCACAAGATCATACAGGCATAGATGTTGCGCTGTTACTGGTTGAGCAACGGCCTCTGCGGGTCGTCCTCATCGTCCAGACTGGTCGAGGTATCATCCTGACCACGGTAGAGGATAAAGTGTTGGGTGATGAAAACCACATCAAAAGCCATGCTGATATTTGCGAGACCCAGTTTAAGCGGGTTGCCGGTGATCCCACTCCAATCACCACCAAAACTTGCATCCAGGACGAGTTGTGCAACAGAGAGTACCCCTCCTGTGAGATCGAACATGATCTGCCAGATGCTCCAGCCCTCGGTCGATTTGCGCTTGTAGTTGAAGAAGGCTTGCGGGATGTACTTGACGAACGTGGCAGTGAGTTTGACATAACCCAATGTGTACAACTGCAATATCCATCGGTCAGCACGACAACCAAGCGCCGAATTTCGGGAATATGACAATCTCACCACATCAATCCAGGCCCAGTCGAGCGGATCCTGGTCCCTCCAGCCCGAGCGAAACACCACCACGACTGTGATGGCTGCAACACCCACAATACTCCCCCAGAGAATTCCTAAGACCGGCCAGCTGGCCCGCTGACGAGATGAGACGGGAAATCCCCATAGCCGAAAGAAGAACTGTGAGTACGTCACGGAGACCAGGATGACGGCGTGAACGCCGAAGGCAACATCGTTGAGTTGGACTGTCGGCTCCGGTGAGGCCGGGTGCCTTGCGGCATATTGCTGTCGGATAGTTGGTGAAAACCAAAAACAACAGGTCGAGATGCTATAGCATACAAATCCTAGAACGTTAAGCAGCGGGAAGTCGATGGCCAGCCCTTGGGTTGAGCGCCGCTTCCAGTTCAACCGCGGCTGAGGGTAGAAAGAAGCACTCCATGATAATGTGCTGCGTTGGCATCAGCGGCGAGTCGCATGCGGACGCTGCGGACTCACTATATCCATCCCAGAAGCCTGGTTTAAACTGTCAGTGTTTGCGCCGTCATCGCCCAACTGCGTTTGACAGAGATGGTCACCTGGACACCGCCCTAACGAAGTGAGCCCACTGCTCGTCGTCAATCGTCATTGTTGCGGGACACACAATCTGCGGCTTCGAGAGGCGACTGTGACCTCGACCTCGACCTCGACGGATGGCCCCAGAGTTCAGCACGGATTACTTATCCCTGAGAAACTGCGCTATTGCAGCCCAAGCGATGAGGCGATCTGGGCATCCGTTCCCAGCGAGCGTGCAACGTGATAGGCCAGAGACAGCGCAGCAGAGGGTGCGTGTGCGTGGGTGGCATTGCCAGCCGAGCAGGATTTCTCCACCAACCGGGTTGCCCCCAACAACTGTCGACGAGCGACCACGTACTTGCAGTAGTGATAACCAATGCCGTTCCACCTGCATCCGGTCTGGACAATGACATTGATAGAACAATAATAGTTTACTCGACAGCTACATATGCCCAATTACTGAGCGAACCCTAAACTCGTTGACTGGACTTGAAGGCTTCCTCACCGCGACCGTACCCCGCTTCTGAGCTGGAGGTAAACAAAAACTCACTTGGAGCTCAGTTCACCGACAACCAGCAGCAGCGCTCCGGCCTCCCCCTAGAGAAATTCGGCGCGAGAACAGTGATATTGTGCTGTGGATGGTCTGGAAGACTTGACCTCCGGAGCATAGCCTCCCACGACCATGTCGCCCTCACCGCAGCTCGCTCCGCCGGGGAGCAGCACCTACGACTCGAACACAATGCATGTTGGCGATGGTACCTGGGATGCCGGGAGAGATGACTTCCTCTTGCCTCCCCTGGTCGGGCTGAACTTTGCGACAATGAGGTACAATGGTAAGAAGAGCGCAGAGACAAATCAATAAAATGCAACGGACTGATCCTTTAAATAGGAATGGGAAACAGATTCTTCACCTTGTCCGGCTACCACGGGCTAGTTGAGGCGCACGGTATCATCGCAGCCGTCACATTCCTCGGGATCGTCCCACTCGCCATCTTCCTCATGCGGTTCTACGGTCGAAATCCCCGACTGGCTCTGCGGCTGCACATATGGCTCCAGATCCTGACCCTCCTTCTGAGCACGGTTGTTATCATTCTGGGCTTTCAGGCCGTTGGTCCCAACAGGAGCCTCACGAATCCCCATCACGGTATCGGAGTCGCAATCTATGTCTTGGTATGGGTGCAAATTATGGGAGGGTGCATGGTGCACAGAAGAGAAAAGGGAAGACGGCGGCTGCATATTCCTCTCTCCGCTATGCTGCACCACTGGCTCGGTCGAGCCATTGCTTTGCTCGGTATCACTCAGGTCGCGCTAGGTTTGACGCTCTATGGTTCGCCGCAATTCCTCTTTGTGCTCTACTCGCTTTGGGGCTTCTTTCTGCTCCTCCTATATTTCATCCTGCAATGGCTGTCGGAGAGGCGAAGAGCTCGGTATGGCAGTGATGGCGGCAGTTACTACAGCGACGAGGTTGTCGAGCGGAGAGATGGCCATAGGCACACGGGCGTGGGGAAACTGGCGGCTGCCGGGGTAGCAGGCGCAGGTCTCGCAGCGTTATGGAGGAGAAGGTCGTCGAGAAGAGGCCCGTCGCCTGGCAGGGTACAGACCGATGGAGCAGGAACCGAAGTGACCGGGAGTGGATCATCTTTCGACGACGAAAAGATGTCCGACCGATCCCACCACGGTATCGGACACCGCTTACTACAGGTTGCAGCGATAGGCGGAGCAGTCGCCGCGGTGAAGAAAATCTTTGATCGAAGACGCGACGACGATTCCGACGTTGGCCCGTACAGACCACCGCTTGGTGGCAATCAGTCAGTCACTTCAGATTCCATGTCGCGTATCGAGGAAGGCAGACCCCCTCCAGGTCGTCCTGTCACGCCAGGTGCTGGTGGAAGCCCAGGATATGGCAGACCAACACATCCTCTCGCTCAACCGCCGATGACACCTGGGTCAGCCCACCGGAGACATTCAGAGTCGTCCTCTTCATTTGACTCTTTCGTCTCTGGATCTCCATCTCGCCGAGACAGAAGGTCGCACACCTTCAGAGACGCCGTGGCTGCCGGGGGGGCAGTGTTTGCAGTCCGACAACTTTTTAAGAACCGCAGACAGCGAAAAGAGGAGCTTCGTGCAGAACAGCTGAGGAGAGAGCGAATAGAACAGGAGAGAGTTGCCCGGATGAACTCCCAGCACAGATACACAGGGGACGGTGTTACCCCACCGAGACGAGCCCGCCATGGCAGAACAGGCAGCCAAACAGCATCAGATCTGTCAACTGACTTGAGTCCGCCTGGGCCTGGGATGAGTGGAGCAATACCCGTGGCTGCTGGCGCAGGAGTAGGTGCTGCCGCCGCGAGTGCCCTTGCCAGCAGACACCAGATTCGACCGGTGGGGCAAGATCCTCCCATTGTGCAGCCAGGTCAACCATACGCCACTGCTCCGGTCCCTGGAGCTCCACCTATCCCAGGCACCTTGCCTGGACCCGAAGGCATACCTCCTATGCCACCACCTCACCTCGATTCCTCAGGGAGCGAACTCTACACGACCGGCTCCGGCCGCCAAAGACGCAGACATCATCTCCGGGATGAAGCAGCAGCGGGCCTCGCAGGAGCAGCACTCGGTGCTGCGGCCGCGGACGGGAGTCGTCGCCGACGCCACAGTAGCCGCAACAATACCGACAGCATGGAGTCGCCTCCCGTCAGCGTGAAGATCAACATGCACAATGATGGTGGACGGGTTACATTACGACGCTTGACCGAAGAAGAGGCCGCGTCACAGCGACGAAAACAACGGCAAGCATCCGCCGCAGCGAGGAGACAGAGAAGAGACTCGAATGTTAGTGCAAGCGACAGTGAGGCCGGGCCCAGCAGCGCGGATCGGCGATGGAGACGTACGGAAGCGCTTGAGGCCGAGCAGGCCGCCCAGAACGAAGCTGCGGCCCAACAGCATGCAGCAGTTTATCCACCTCAAGCGCCTGTTCCGCCGCCAGCAGTACCCTACCCAACGCCGCCTGAACCAACCACTGTACAGACAAGTACGGGCCATCCGTACCAGGTCCCCCTTCCGCCTCCGCCGCCTATACCCGGCAGTGCTAGTAACCTAGGATATCCGGCGGGCAGTGGCGTCACTTCACCTGGAACTGAAACAAGTGGAGCGACAGAGTACGCCAACAACCGGAGGAGACGACGAGCAGAACGGGCGCAGGCGAGGCTCGCAAAGGAAGGCAGGACCGGCGCATCAGTGGAGTTTACATGAATTTTGACGAAGGTTGAGATCATGCCGAGGATGTGTGTCACTACGTATGAGGATGAAGGATGTCATGTCCATAAAAAAACGATTGGGGTCCTGTATCTCGGCGTGCATATAACAAGGCTCTTCGCGACTTGGAAGGTCACGACATGAGTGTAGCCTGAAACGATGAGCACGTGTTGCATATGTGATGACTTTTGGAGATAGAGAGGGTCCAACATGTCCAGCGTTGGTCTCAATGATGCATACAAAGTACTGATGATCAAGTTACAATCTCTCTCTCTCTCTTTCTCCCCACACGCGAGGCTTTTGATCTCGAGCCAAACACCCATGTCTATCATCTCTAAAGGGGGTACAGGACCGTGACAGCAGCAGTTCCACAACAGTGACAGGAAAGCATAGTAAATCAGCATCAGCCTGGATGGGCACAAAGAAGGGATGCCGGGATCTGGAATCCAGAATGCACAATTGAGATCATTGTGATCGATGAAATCCATTTCCCTTGGTTTCCTCTCGCGCGCAAGCAGTCTGCGGCAAGTACAGGACTACTTACAGGAGGGAATGAAAGTCTTGTCTGCCTGCCTATCTATCTGTGTCACTCGAGGTTGACCCAGTCGTTCGTCGTTCTATGATTCGACATTGTGGCTATGGTTATCCCTGCTTCTGATCTGTTTCTGCTTCTGACCGAACCTCGTAGTAGTAGAAGGGAGTCCGTATCTACTGCAACTTCAGAACGGCAGGTGAGGCGATGCGGATCACAAGTGCACAGCCACAGATCCAAAAACGGCTTAGTCACAATTGTCGAGGCTCTTGTTGCGCGTGGTAATGAAGGTACTGTGTGACTGTGTACTCGTACAAAGAGGACGGGGTCGTGAAATTGACAAAGGTCTTTACAAAAGAAATCCGAGGAACCAGACGGCTCATAACAGACTCGTCTTCCGGCGTGATTGGTGGTTCTGATTTCCTTGCTAGCCCATCCGGATCAAAGCGCGGTGGTCTCCTCCTCTGTATTATAGGACGAGTACGATGTGAATACGCTCCGGCATTGCAGATGCACTTCCTGAAAACGCTGTGATCGGCTGCTGACATGATCAGACCAAGTGAACACCAGCCACCGACCAGCACACAACTGGTACGTGACTCGCTCGGTGACTGGCAGAACTGGGACACCGAGCTGAGTGACTGGATAGCGACGTTTCTGAATCTTGGGTCTGTACTCTGCTCCCACACACGGTGACCATTATACGTGTTGCACAAGTTCTGATCTGGCTTAAACATGCGGCATCTCGCCGCCGGATCCCCAGCACATGTCGCTGGAAGGCACATCTCAAGATCATAGGTTTCAGGACGCCGATTTCACAGTTTGATTTGAAACGAGTCCGAAATGCGCACTGCGCAACAGGTCTTCGGGCTGCTTGGCCGGCAAGATGCACAGTGGCGTCTGCCAGCTTGCTGTCACAAGGTTGAGTCAGCAAGCTAGATCGGGGGATGTTGTTATCCACGGCTGCTTCAACCTAAGCGACGATTGGCCACTGTGTTTTGGGTTGGACTCGGAAATCATCTCCAGCACGCCATTTGCGCGTCGTCATGGTGCAGGGAAATCGGTATATTATTTTTCATGGCTGATTGGAAGACTGACACCTCGCAGGAGCCTTTCGTCTGAAACCACTGATGGAGGGGAGACCGGGTTGGGAACCCTCCATAACCACCGACGTGGACTATCGGTTCACTTTGCCAGGGATCGACCAGACCAGTAAACGAATACATTCCAGAAGCATTCGAACCTGGCTGAGTGAGCAGCTGTGTCATGAAGAAAAGTCCACAAGGCCTTGCACGAAGAGCGATGATTGGCCTATGCAGGAGCGCTTTCCTGTCCAGGAAACCACTGCACCGTCAGCAAACATCTGCAAGCATATCCACACATCCCAGCAAGCGAAGGGATGGCAGAAGACAGACGCGCAAACCACACCCCTTGTCGTTGGCGGCGCCGCGGCCCACGTGGATGCCAACACCCTAGCGTCTTGCGACTCTTCGAGACCCGCTGAGACATGTCGATGTTGCTGCATCTACGTAACGTGCCAGTGTTACACCTGGTCGACATGAGCGCAAGGCTGGAGACTCCGCTGGAAACGTAACCGCGGATCCTCCCTGTGCACCTTCAAGAAGGTGGGTCATGAATGAGTCAAGGGCCGAGCCTGTTCTATACCAGTTTTCGCTGAGATCTTCGAATCCTTCTTGGTCGTCTCCGCAAGGCTCCATAGGCAAGGCTGCAGTGCTGCCCACAATGTCGTCAATGCCTCTTGTGATGTGTCGCACCCCACACATGCTTGATATGTCCGCCGTCATGCTGTCGCATCCGCGACCGGAAGAAGAAAGCCACTAGAGCTACGGCACCGACCGAAGCTCGAAGACCGGATATACCGCATAGCAACAGGCTGAATACCTTGGAAATCACCCGGAGAGGCTAAATTTCTACTGCCATGCAAGGAAGGATCCTTCGAAGCTTTCGAAACTACGGAGTCCGGGTGACAGGTAGCCCTGTCCGTGTCGCCCTTCGCAAGCCGGCCCACTTCCCAAGCACGCCTTCCCAAAAGGACTGCATGAATCTTCCTCATCACCATATCTTGCTGCTTTACAATGCAGAGAGGGCCCCGTGGGAATTGTGGAGCTTCTGACAACCATGCTTCCTGTCTCTCGGTCCCCTGGGTTAGGGTACATTCGGCCTCCATCTGGATGGAATAGCCTGCTCGGTCTGCAAAGCATCATGCATCACATCATGCAAGAGAAGGTCTCATGGAAGCTGTGGAGTCCTTTCACAAGATTACGACCCTCTTAGTATCCTTTGGTCTTACTTCGGCTCTTGACTGGCAGTAGCCTCTTTGACGAGATGCAATTTTATGCACAACCTCGATTCCGTCGTGGCTACGACGTTAGGAGACATATGGTACCTGTGGACTCCAAGGTGCATTAACGAGGGTGTCGGTGCACCCTCCATCAGATGGACTGGATTTACGAGATGCCGCCAATCTCTCCCCATGCTGGCGGCTATGGCGGACCCCCCACCACAGGTCGTTGGATAATGATGCAAGGCATGATGGCAGGGACAAGTATAGGCTAGCCTACGGAGCATCATGGCAATCGTTGGGGACGCGATAACGACGTGCAAGGGCAACAGAGGAAGAACGGTTGAGTAGCGGTCCATTGAAGGTTAACACTTCTGAATCGGCCTCTCAGGCGCCTGGCTGGTTATTGTTCGGTCACTTCCGCTGCGCATCTTCCTTCATGCCCTGCTGAATCCATTGACTCGAGCGCTTTGCATACTCCTCCAAGGCTTTCTTGTCCCTCATCCTCTCCTTAATGTCCAACTTTTTGGGCACGTCACAGCCTTTCTTTACACCTTCTCTCGCAGTCATCATCTCCTCCCACTTCTTGAGGGTGGGGAACTCGTCGACATCTACACCAGCCCAGGCTGCCCATATGACCCACCCGATTGTGGTGATGTCTGCGATTGAAATGTGGTCGCCGACAATGAACCCCGACTTGGAGGACTGGAGATGCTTGTCCAGCACGCCGTACAACCTCCTCGTCTCGTTCACATACCGATTCATGCCGTATTCGATCTTCTCGGGCGCGTACCTCACGAAGTGATTCGCCTGCCCTTGCATCGGGCCCAATCCGGCATTTTGAAAAAACACCCAATTGGTCATCTCATAGTACTCGCGGGTGCCCTTGGGGAAGCTGATTTTATAGTCCTTGTCATACTCGTCGACGAGGTATTGGAAGATACCTCCGGACTCGAACAGGCGGATCTGCTTGCCGTCGGAGAAAGTGTCGGTCATGGCCGGGATGCGCCCATTGGGGTTGATTTCCAGGAACCATGGCTCTTTCTGTCGGTTGGTCGAGATGTTGATGTGCTCGAATTTGTACGGGATGCCGAGCTCTTCCAACGCTATCGACGCTTTGATGCCATTGGGCGTGGCATCTGTGTATAACGTGATATTCGGACGCTTGACGTCGGACATGATGTTTCCGGTCTGGGTTGAGACGTGTTGGGCGTGTTGCTGGAGACGATGGGACATTGCTGCGGACCTTATTATTGAAAAGCCCCAGGGGATGGCCAGGAGACTAGGCCCGTCGCTTTAACCCGTTCAGCATGATATCATGACCCGGGTTTCCGGCCGGGTACGATGCATCGAATCAGGAAGCGGAAAAGCCTCCTGTTGGCAATGTCTGCTTTGAAATCCTTGTGATTTCTGAGTTGACCACATTATTAAATCATTTGTCTCCCACGCTCTTTCGGCTCGGCTTACCATCAACGTCCCAGACACAGCGTTGCCAGCACAAAATGTCCATGTCGGCGTCGGCGACGGGCGTCGACATCGGCGAGCGAGGCCGACAGGGTGCGGGGAAGCATGACGCGGGCCGTGCGGGGTTGAGCCTCTTAGCTTCTGACCAATGACAGCAATGATCCGCCCCGGCAGCATTTTCTCACCGTCAACACCATCTCCCACCGCAGGCCATTCATCTCACCGTCGGAGACCAAAAGGATCGGCAAGATCGAGGCGGTCACTTCTTGACGGCATGGGTGGACGAGTCCTTCCATCCCTCCGTTCTGCAATTTTGCCGTTGTTTTCATCTGACATCCAAGTCTCTGTCTTGGAATGAATACCAGACGTCGAATGAGCTCTCTCTCAATCGTGTGTAGAATTCGAGGACATACCACGAGATGGCGACTCAAACTGAACTCATGACGCCGACGTCCTCCCGCCCTGCGCCCCCACATGTGCGCCGCCGCTCCTCCTCCCACTCGGCGCCGAGGAAGCCCTGGCAACATACTCACCGCCCATCGTTCGCCTCGAGTCATTCTAGACCAGACCCAGAGGAGGTGCAGCGGCTGTCTGAGCATGTCTCGCGGCAGACAACTCGCTCCTCCCACCGCCGCACGCCCGAGTGGTACAAGATACGTTGGTTCAAGGGCATCACAGATGACATCAAGAGAAGAGCTCCCTATTACTGGAGCGACTGGAAAGATGCGTGGGATTATAGAGTCATCCCCGCCACAGTGTATATGTACTTTGCAAAGTATGACCAACCCATATACCATATACATATACCGTTTCCACAAAACTGCCTGCATTTGCTCTCTGGAGATGATAGACTTTCGGACTGACCACCTCTTCAGCATTCTCCCGGCATTGGCATTCTCTCTCGACATGTTCACCAAAACACACAACTCATTCGGCGTCAACGAGGTCCTCCTCTCCTCCGTGCTCGCCTGTGGAGTGTTTTCGCTCTTCGCCTGCCAGCCGCTGGTCATTGTCGGCGTGACTGGGCCTATCACAGTCTTCTCCTACACGGTTTATGACATCGTGGTCCCTGGGGGCACTAACTACTTTTCTTTCATGGCTTGGATCGGCATTTGGTCATTGATCATGCATTGGATTCTGGCCTTTGCCAACAGTTGCAATGCCCTGACATACGTAACACTGTTCACCTGTGACACCTTTGGCTTCTACGTCGCCTTTATTTACCTGCAGAAGGGCATCCAGGTCTTGACCCGACAATGGGGCCTAGCCGGTGAGACGAGCGCGTATCTCTCTGTCATGGTCAGTCTGCTCGTGCTCGGCTTCGCCTATGGATGCGGCGTCCTCGGAAACAGCAATCTGTTGCAACGCCATGTGAGGAAGTTCATCGAGGACTATGGCACTCCGCTGACGATCATTTTCTTCACTGGATTTGTCCACATTGGTCACATGAAGGATGTGCACGTCGAGACTTTACCAACGAGCAAGGCCTTTCATCCGACCACCGATCGTGACTGGTTTGTGCACTTTTGGGACATCAGTGTTGGGGACGTATTCCTTGCTATACCGTTCGCCATATTGCTTACAATTCTGTTTTGGTTCGATCACAACGGTATGTACGAGCGCGACTCGTTGAACATATTCCATGCTGACGAGCACCAGTCTCCTCCCTCATCGCACAAGGATCTGAATTTCCTCTCCGCAAGCCACCTGGGTTCCACTGGGACATCTTCCTCCTTGGTTGCACTACTGGACTTGCTGGTATTCTTGGTATTCCGTTCCCGAATGGTCTGATCCCGCAAGCGCCGTTCCACACGCAAGCCCTCTGCGTCACGCGCCAGGTGGTTGACGAGAAAGCAAAAGGCCACATTGTCCGAGTCACAGATCATGTCGTCGAGCAACGCTTCAGCAACCTCGCCCAAGGTCTGTTGTTCCTCGTCACGATGAGCGGCCCTCTTCTGGTCGTGCTGCATTTGATTCCGCAGGGCGTTCTCGCAGGCTTGTTCTTCGTCATGGGCGTTCAAGCACTTGTGGGAAATGGCATCACTCAGAAACTACTCTTCCTTGCGAAGGACAAGGAGTTGACGGATGCGACGGATCCCCTGGCGAGGATCGAGCGTCGTCTAGCGATCTGGGCCTTTGTGGCGTGTGAGCTGATCGGCTTCGGAGCTACTTTTGCCATCTCTCAGACCATCGCGGCCATTGGATTTCCCATCATCATTCTCTTGCTCATTCCGTTCCGGACGTGGCTGATGCCGAAATGGTTCCGAGACGAGGAGCTGAGAATCCTTGATGCACCTACCGCTGGCGCTTTCGTAATGGAAAGCGTGGGTGGTGCGTACGGAGAAAGTGAGCAGGTTTCACCAGCGGCGAGGACACCACTAGATGATAGTGACGAGAATGCGGTCGTCGACGATACTCTGGAACGCGGCGAAAGCCATGAATTGCACAGTGTATTGGCCAACAAGCGGCCTGGGGAAAGGGAAGACGAGATTACCAAAGCGGGGCGGAGAGCGAGTCACAGTTCGATGCAGAGGCCCGACGCCGGCATGAGGAGAAGAAGCCACAGTTCGATGCAGAGACCGGGATAGAGAACAGCCATGTCGACGTAGACTAAGGGTATGTAGATGTCGATGAATGGCGAGTAGACGCTCAAAAGGACCTGCGGGTGAGAAATGAGACGAAGATCGGACAGGACAGGTTCTGCATAGAGAAGAGGAGACGACTCCGATCAAGATGTGAGCAAACGGTCTGTACCACCGTACTCGGTGTGGAGATTGGAAGAGTATGAGTGTGACTGTGACCCGAGTGTGAGTGGCCCGTTGAGCCGCCATATTATCAACTTGCCGCGACGCGTTCGAGATCCTCATGAAAGCCATCCATCCATTCTCTCGATCTCCCGAAGGTGTCCAAAGAAAGAACAGAGCGAAAGACCTTGCCGCGCTCGCGATATAGCAGAGGATTCTTCGACTAACAGCACTGATCATTTCTCCCATTCTCGGTCTGAAGAGTCAAGAGGCGGGACTTCAGACTTCAAGACACGGATGCATGCATGCATGCTCAATGTACCCAATGTACCCAATGGAACGTACGTACTGAAGGTAATTAATTGGTGGCCTCCTCTGATCGAGTCCAATTGGCAAACTAACTGACTGACTACGCTTGACCACTTGACGTGATCTCCTTGGGACGGAGTCACACTGTACGAGACAAATGGGAGGTGAAATCGCGATCCTTGCAATTCAGAGTCCCGAGGGTCTCGTCTGTCTGGTCTGTCTGGGCTGAATGGTTCGGAATGATGTCCTGTTCTGGCTTCCTTGCCTGTGATGTGTTGGTCACTGTCCTTTGCACTCCTTTACCCTGACCCTGGTTAACTGGCCCTGTCCGTTGTGCTATCTGCCGTGCTGTCCTCGCACCATCGCTCCATCCAACCCTGGTTGTCTTGATGGACACTTTCGCAAATTCGCCGCACTGTTGCTATGTATGAGCCTGTTGGCCCTGTTCCTTCGACCCCCCGAAATGCGATACGCTCACCCAGAGATCATGGTTGACATCCGGCTCCTCTGTAACTCAATCGACCCCCTGTCTAAAGCATTCGGACTGCATTTCTCCTTCACACCACTTCATCATGATGGAGTAATTTGACTTGCAAGGGAACGCATCCGTACGGTCGTCTTTGAGCATCGCTTCTTGTTTTGCTTCGGGCCATCGCCAACCCGTGCGCAGCGAGTGCGTCGGATATTTCATGATTTCTGGACGGGCTGATTGCTATAGTGGTGTGGACCCACCCCCTTGCGGGCATTTGCATCTTGGGGTTTCAGGTCAGAAAGTTGTCGGGTTGCTGTTTAGCCGTAGCGTTAGACGAATGCGCATGTGCGTCCATGTTCATGCTCACACTCATATTCATAGCTCCCTTCCTGTGCCCCACGCAAAGTTCTTGCCTTGATGCCAAAGCCCCGCACCCAAGTCTTCCAAGCAGGATCGCAGGTCTTTCCACTCGAATGTGGGCATAGGATCAAGATGCAAAATCCCCAGCACAACCAGTAAACTGAACAGACTACATCCGCTGACCACGTAAAGGCACTTGAGTCTCAATACCGTCCTTCGACGCCGATCGTCCCTGTACCCATCTGTCCCTCTCATCGTGATGTCGATATCCTGCTGCGTGGCGAAGTATACCATCATCAGCACAACCGAGACGCAGATCCAGCAGAGCAGAGACCGGCTCAACAGATGCAGAGATGGTTGAGTGGCGTGGCTGAGGCGGAAGATCTGCAGACAGAGGAACGAAAGCAGGATGCTGAGGGAGAGGAGCCGCAGGAGGACGGCGAGCGGTGAGTACTGCAAGAGCCAGCGGGACATGAGGGAAGAGGCGAACATATGGGCGAGGTACGCTGCCGCGCCGGCCTGGAAGCGCGATGTTAGCCCAAGTCATGCCGCAGGACAAGGAGGAGAAGACGACACCACCCGCAAACAAGCAAGGCGCAAAACACGGGACTCGGTCAGAGACAAGGTGACAGCAAGCCAAACCCCGTCCTGTCATGTACATACCCACAAGAAGCTCAAGCAGACTTGGGCGATCGCAATTCGTTCGAACGTGGCATTCTCGCTCGCAGTGATATGATCCTCCGCCCGACCACGCTCATATGACAAGGAGCCCTGGGCATACACGAGCTGATAGATGCTGAAACTCGTCTGGCAGGCCCACCATGCCGCAGAGACGGTCGAGAGAGACCGGCACAGAAGAAGCGGTGCACTGTTCGTGGTTCGTCAGCACCGACATTGTAACAGTCTCGCAAGGAACATGCGTTTCGGAGCAGTAGAGGCTTCGCCCCGTTCTACCGATCGGACTGTATTATTTAAACTTGCGTTTTGTTTGCTGCAGGCAGAACTTACTGCCATTGCTTCTGAACCCCGAGCACGACGGCTACGCGGGGATAGCGTGCCGACCTCGCCACGCTCGACCGTGG
This sequence comes from Phialophora macrospora, assembly GCA_000835435.1. Lineage (NCBI taxonomy): Eukaryota > Fungi > Ascomycota > Eurotiomycetes > Chaetothyriales > Herpotrichiellaceae > Phialophora > Phialophora macrospora. The sequence continues at coordinate 1,469,213 of KN846963.1, read as the reverse complement.
GGTATCCCTGTCGTTAGCTCCATGTTGCGACCCAGCCGGACGCGACCGTGAGCCTCCTATGCCTGCGATGTCGCCGTAAGATGGTGGCACTGGCACCAGTTCCTCCAGGTTTGCCAGCGGAAACAGAGTGTTGCAGCGCTATGGCGGCTGCATGGCCTTGTTGCGGTGCCTTGGCACGGTGGTACTTCCTCTACACGCGACCGCTTGGAACGTTTATCACCAGTACTTCAGAGATAGAATCGAAATGACGCGGGTATCGAGGCAAAGAGCTGGCTGAACTGAGGCGCGTGACCGTCAAGGTGTCATGAAGTGACTTGGCCTCAAACGTCGAATCAAATAACGTTTCAGGTTGTCTCCCACTTTCCCCGGATTCTTGGCCGCATCTCTGGCCCCTCGCCCCGGGACTCAGGCACGAACTTGACGAAGATTCTCAGCCGCAACGCGGCGATATTCTGGAATTGGAAAGTCTTCACACGCATGCACGGCATCCGCAGACGCTTGGATTCAAGACTGAGAACGGCACCTCTAAAGTGGGAGTAAACAGACTCTGTTTGCGCCAACTCATAATTGCAAACTAGTAACCAGGACTGGTAACATCAACGAGAGAAACCAGTCCGTCCCTCGCACGTCGAGCATAGACTCTGATAGCGTCCTGCTATTTGGACCGCCTCTGCCGCCGTAATCGCAGTGTCCGACACCATCCCTCCCATGCCTTGTACCGAAGTGAACTTCTATCGTGGGTATCATAAGCGCATAACCGTATTATATCCCGAAAATGCTATCGTAATGTGGCCGCTGCATCGACCAGCGAAGACGAATAGGCCAGAAGTAATCGTAGAAGGTGGGAGATTCTTGTCGGTCGATAACTTCTATCTGTCCTCGATCACCGAGCAGGATAGCACAGGATATCGGCTGAAGCGTTTAGAACCCGTGGACCTGTCGCGACGTTAGTAGGTTACCTCTCTGACTCAGAATGCGTGCCTACCTTGATAGTCTTAGCGTCAAGCTCGAGGCCATCCTTTGCGACCAAGAACTCTTGAACATCTTTGCGCTGATCACCCTGAAGTTGGATCACCTCGCCCATCTCACTGTCCGTGACGATTGTGCCATTGCAAGCTAGCCCTTGTCAGCCATGTATGCCCGTTCCCTTGCCAACTTCCAACATACCAAACTTCTTCTTGATGACCTTGAGGATCTTCTTCTGGTCGAACTTCTTAGGAAGACCTTGGACGGTTGTCAAAGTCTTACGACCATTTCGCTGCTGGATGCGAATGTGGATGTAGTTCTGGGATTGCTTCGCTTCCCCAGTGTCGTCGTCGGCCTCCGCGAAGGGGTCTGTCAGACAAAGTAAGTCAGCCGTGAGTCACCAAACATTCCATCTCAGCCTGACGTGCACCGATCGAAATCCGACTGGTCGGCAGCGCCTCGAAAAGATGGTCGCAGATGGCCTCTCGAGGGTACTTTCGCATCAGGCACGCAATGGCTTGATGTTTGCTGTTGGGGTCGGTGGCAGCGACGGTGGCGAGGGGTGAGCTGAAAGAGGGGTTGGGCTTACCAAAGGTTTTGAGGTTTTGGATAGTTGACATAAACTCGTCGGTGCCGGGGAACGGTTGGACTTGAGAAGTGATCTGGCGTTGAGAAATAGAGGGATAGAAGCTGTAGTCGCAAAGATGGTTGTTGTTCGTGGGAGTGGAGAGTCAGTCTGTTTGCTGTTGAGAGTTGTGGTTAGAATTGAAAGGAAGAAAGCGAAGGGGCGGGGGGAATTCGCCGCAGGCCAGGCCGCCAAGCCCCAGTGGCACCTGCAACGGGGCCACCAGAACCTTACGGCAGTTTTGGAGCAGCAGCATGTGACATCGCGATGCGGCTTCTACGTGAGCACTCGGACCACACGCCTCGATTCTGAGGAAAGCGACTCAATGGAACTATACAGCCTGTCCAACAGTCCTCTTCGGCGCCATACAGGGTGGCTATCTACGCGATACAGGCAACACCTCAGAGTCTCCCGATATCCAGCACGTTACCCACTTCCGGCTCAAACATTCGAAGCCTGGGTTCACTAACATTACGTCGCAGCAGCCGCCGGTGCTGCAGCAGGTCCCCTTGTCGGTGGTGGTGGCAGAAACAAAGGCATGTATGTCTGCATGCACAAATCAGTAGCTCTCCCACACATTGGCTGTGATCAGTACATACAACACCGACAGCGAGGACTATCGAGGTAATTAGCCGCAGGATTAAAACGTAAAGACGACACGTCACATACCTGCCATACCAAACGAGAGGTATCCTGGGGTCCCGGTAGAACTTGACTTCTGCGCTGGAGTTTCTCCCAGCCAGTTCAGAAGCGCAGTCATCAGCGAGAACCTGGTCCTGTCAACCCACGACACGTCTTCCAGTTACACTTCCTTACCATCCAAGCATCCTGATATTGCTGTTAGCTATATGCAATAATGCCTAAAGTGCTCCTTCTTACCTATTTCTTGTGAACATCTGTGGCCTTGTGGTCAGCATCATCGCACCTTGAACCATACAAGAGCACTTACAGCAGCCATAGGCATGGTACTGGTGATGGTTGAGCTGAAATCGGCGGGCTTTTCATCTTTTGGTTCGGTATATGGAATGACTGAGCGTCGCCTGTGAGTATTTCTTGATCCTAAGGAGTTGTGAGAATCGACTCACTGAGATCCGCCCGTCGCATATCTTTCTTAGAAGCCATTATTGCGGATTGCCAACAATTCGCGAGATTACTTGACGAAACTGATTCAAGGTGAAGCTGAGAAACTTGCAGGCGAGGCTGGTAGAATCTCGGAAATAACAGGCTTGGCGGCTTAACCCACCGTTCCCTCGCCTGCACTCACTCTCTGCTGTGACAGCCAAAGATGCAAGAGTCTGTTGGAGCTAGGGAGCAACAGGCGCGTTGTCTTTTCGCAAATATCTGAGATACGCCGTCTTCCTTTCCATCCCTCTCCAGAAGTTTCACCACGCCTGCGCCGATAGATCAATCTTGCGAATAATGCCGCTCACGCTTGTTCTTCCAGTCGACAGAGACCGCCTCCACCACTGTACGTCTGCAAGAACGAACTACCCCCTCGATACAAAAGCAACCCACTGAGACCTGCTCTTGCCAACGGCCTCTGTCGCCGGGCTGACCGTCATCCTCTTGTCCTTGCGCATATGTCGCCAGTCTCGTATCGAGGTGGTACATTCACACATTGAACCAATTCTTGGACGGCAGGTAACATTGGGCGCGTTATATCACTTCAAGATGATACTCTGGACATTCTGTGCCACCCCTGTGTCGCTGCCGGTCATCGTGGTCCACTTACTCCACGATCGCGTTTGTCTGGCTGGGCGGCGTCTCGCTGCGAGAAGCGAGTAAAGATGTGTGAATGGCGAAGACCGAGCACGAACCGACAACCCAGAGCGTGCGAACGGTTCCCCATTGCATGGCACCCCCAGCAGATGAACACTGTATGAATAAGTCGCACGGTTGGCGCACGATGGGGGAGAAGTGAGACGATCCGGAGCATCGTGGTGAGGGCAATATGCCGTTTACGAGATCAGTCGAACCCATCGAGCTCTTTGAACGCAACACTAAGCCGACAAGATTTTGTAGTAGCAGCATCCGATCGTATGGTGACGGCGCAGTACTCTGTAGGTAGAGTTTTCCATTTCTCTTGCGAACTGACAGGTAGGATCATGGAGTAGGTCGTGGTTGTGCTCACCGTGCTATGGGATTAGCCGCCTCTGGTGTAGCGGACACTTGTTGAGTCGACCTCAAATACTTCCTCTTTCACATCCCTTTGATTCTTTAGCGCATACTCGTCCGTTCTCCGGAAGAAGGCGACTTGACAACGACTGCCTGCCGGGTCATCAAGTTCCAACTCCCTGATCGGGCTTGCTCAGGCACTGTATCAATACCCCCTCTGGACATTTATTGTGCAGGAACCCTCTGGTTTCGATATCTCCCGGGCGCTTTCACAAAGGGACTCGGTTCAGATCTGACTCTGTCGATACATTTACCGACAAGCCTGGATGGTGAAATGCCTTCCGTCAAGCAATGAAGGTACATAACACGGCAGCAAGTCAGAAAAACATATGCATTGATACCATCCACGTTATGCTGTATCATCTCCGACGCAGTCATCCAGTCCGGCGATCTCACTGCTGGGTAGCCGTCGTTATCGTTGTCTGCCAAATCTTCTGTTTCCTTTCTACGGAGTACACACTTATCCCCACGACTCATTCTGGCGATGGTATGGTTAGCGTGATAGTCGATCTACCTTGGATGTCGCGCAGTAGTGTAAACTAGATTGAAAAATCAAATACTGTATACTCCGTAGCGGGTACTTAGTCGAATATCTCGAATAGATAGTCCATACTCTACTCCATAGCCATCCCAAAGTACAACACACTACGAGACTATGACGAAGGCTGTGGCTGTGGCTGTGGCTAAGTCTATCTACGGGTCGAGTACTTACTGCGTGGGGCCCCAATACCATTACAGGTACGAGTCCACGTACCGTATAACGAATCGAACGGAATCTCTTCTCTAACAGTACCTTAGGTAATTTGAATCTGTACCGCGCCCGTCTTCTGTACCACGATTACAACACGTTTTTACCGCTCTAGCTGATTGGGAGACAACCCCCATGAAAAGCAACGACAACTAGGGATCAGTCAGGGCATAGTGAACCAATCGTCCACCACTAACACCACTGCTTGCTTCTGCTTGCATACTGCCACCGCTGCAGCTGACTGGTAGTGCTGCTGGTGCTCGGGCGCTGCTGCATCTGAATTATGCGATGTCCTCGCATGAGTCTTGGAAGTTGGAACAGTCAGCCATCTGAGTTTCGCGTTACTTTGGTAGTGTACGAGGCAGTCTTGACTAAAACCTACTCGTAGTTCATCACAGTATGTGTGGAGACGCAGTGCAGTCACTCGTTTCTGGTATGTCCCCTAGTGCAACTACTTGTTTGATGTACTCGTCCTGCCGAGGAGTTACTGTACTCGGTACCTCGTATTGTGTTGCGTTAGTCGAGCTTGGCGGCTGCCCGTGCTGGGCTTCCCCTCCCTGTTTTGGACAGCGGATTGTTACTCATACGCGGGACACGCAAGACACGAGACACGGGACATGGGACACCTTACAGCTTGACAAAGCACTGTCGACGGCGAGGTAAGGGTGGTACTCGTACAGTAGTTCCAGAGTTGACAGACGGCAGACCTTGACGTGCAGAACACGCAGGGCTAGGTTGTTTGATAAGCAGACGTGGCAGAACGAAAGTCACAGCACGAGTACCCGAACGAGGCAGTAGCCAAGACTGCGACAAGAATGCCCCATGCGTCTCCCAATTGGAGGGGATCGGCGATCGACGATCGCTGATCGTCAATCGACCTTCGGACTTGTGTTCCGGAGGAGGAGGTGCAGGCTCGGCCGAGAGGGTTGTTCCGGACTGATCATGTGACCCCTGGCACTGGACTGACTTGTGCATGCGGCGCCCCTTTCGCTGTGCACTCTCGACTCACCGCACGTTTGGCCTGAGAGCTAGGGAAAGTGAAACACATGGTCAAGAAGGGAAGGGTTGGCAGGAGCACAAAGCACGCAATAAGTAAAGTGTTGAGGCCTGAAACGGCGGATTTCGAACCTACTGTACGTATTCGTACTTCCGTACATAGGATTCCAAACGAAGGATCGTCGTCACGAGCCAGCAGGAATCTCGGTCCTGTTAAACTGCACGAAACAATAAATGCCCAAATTTAGGGGAAAGGGTCACCAGCAGTGCTGGGTAGCACAGCTACCAGTCAGTCCATTTGGACCCCAAATGACATTTTGGGCCTCCCATCGTCCAGCGCGTTTTGGGGTCAGACGATTGGGCCTTAGAACCGCCTGATAAGGTCAACATACAGATACCCTCGAACTCAGTCTCGTTCATAGGACCCGTATCTGTCACTGCTCGTCTCGTTCCTGTTCTCCTCTTCACATGTGCCCGTGTAGGAAAGGATGACCAAATCCCAAATTGTGGGCTTTGGCTTTGATCGTCACCCAGTGTGACCTGAACTTGCGTGGCTAACGAGATGCGCCGGCGAAGAACCTGAGATCATGAGAGACGGCCTGACGGCCTGATCACCACCCAGTGACCTGGTTCAGGTACATAGAGGTGCGATGTGGTGAGTTGTGTATGGAATTGCACAGAAGTACGTACCCCGTGAACTGGTTGCGGAGTATGCATGTGTACGGTGAGAGTGATTCGAAAACTTCGTGAGATAAGGACTGTAGGCGCAAGGCCAATCATCCTGGTGGTCAGATAGATGTATTCCTCCCGGGAGACTCGAATAGGGCCAAAAGACATGACCATGTGCTTTCTCACCTCTGGGCCTCTTCACCCTTCGATGGTACAAAGCAGCGGGAGACTGCCATGGCTGTTGGCCCGTGACCGGTGGCAGCTGTTGAGAATGATTGCATGTTTGAAGATTGACAAAACAAGCAAAGGCGCAAGAACTGAGAACTGAGGACGGAAAACGGGGTTGAAAATCAAACCGTCGTCGTCGTTAACCAGCGATCTCATGGCTTACCAAACTTGACCCTTAAATCCGGGGACCTGTGCAGAAAACTTTTCACCTGTGAGATATTAAGTCCGGAATGGATTTCCAAATCGCAACGGTCGCCACGCCCGCTCGGTGGATAATTTGTTTGTTTGGGAAACCCGTCTCTAGATCCAGTACTGACATATGGTAGATTCCGTAAGCTGGACGACAAATCGTTAATTCCTGGTGCAGCCCGCAATACTCATCCGTCGGACCTGTACTGTGGCTTCTGTAATGTTTGAGGCCAGGCAGGCAGACAGGCAGAAGGCACTTGGACCGAAGATCAGTCGTTCATTAATTCAGTCGGCCGGTCATTCAGAACAATGTACGAGGTAAGGCAAGCCAATAATTTTTTTAGACTTTTCTCCCGAGTGTGGCCATAATTGCTTACGGTGGGTGGAAATTTAACAAATCCCATGCAGTTGATCCGCCCTCGCCCTGATTGTGGTGTAGAAAATCAAATACTCTAGTAGTGAGCGGGAAAGCCCGGCAATGCGAAGTGAATGACGGAGTAAGTTTTGATGAAGTGCACTTCAATCCATCACGCAACCAGTGCGAAACTACCCGACATCAAGCGTGAGAGGTCAGGTGAGAAGACAAAGGACAGCAGGATCAAACGAAGGGGGACTTGGGACTTCTCATTCGGCCTGATGCTGACCACCCGGGGCCGAGACCTCTGACGCCCTACGCCCTGACCTCCCTGAAGGCCTAAAGTGAGTGTCAAAGAAGGTTGTGTGTGCGAGTAAAAAAAAGCGAAATGAGCATGTCCCGGCCAACCAGAGTGCCCGAGCACTCAGGCAGGCACCACTCATACTTTGCGCTGCAAATCTGCCCGCTCGGGCTCTTTCGGCCGCAAAGTCGATCCGACCGGCGGCCTTCGAGTCTCCGCAAATGCGCCCGAAAAGCGACGAGACTTCGTAACTCGTACAAGGACACTCGTTAGTACAACTTTACTGCTGTCACTCCCGGTGCCGAAGTCTCCATCGCGACCATGATCGATGCCGGGCTGGGCTTGATCGCATACTTTGGTGGGTGGAGGGGAAAATGGATCGGTGACAGTTTTTGTACACGCGCAGCACAGGACAAAGTTCGAGTTCGGCGAAGAATGACATTGTTCACTGTTTACTGGTTCACAATTTGTGCTTCACAATTCATGGCCATGTTCCAAATTCATGTTTGTTTTAGATCAATATCATTGATTGTCAAATGTCTCGACCTTGCGAGAGGGAGAACTATCTGACCAGCCTGTTCCATTGTACACAGTACACACATACTCGTAGAGTGGATTCTAGTCATTGTGGAAGAAAACAAAAGCCAAGGCAAGTCAGTCAGAGCGTGGGTAAGATCTCGAGAGGCAGTGTCTTCCTCCCAATTGCGTTCCCAGGCTGGCATGGAAGCCACGACTACTGGGTCGACAACGAGGTCGGATTCCATTCCTTCTCCGATCTCCCAATGCCGGCCCAACCTCCTGGCTCTTCTTTCCCCCTTCCTTGACTCTGTCGTTCCCAAATTTCCCATTTTGAATACATTTTGATTCAGTCTGTTGAATCACCGAAAAAGAAGAGTAGAATGCCAAACACCATGCTCGTAAAGACGTCAGGATGCCGTTGAGTCTGTCGCTAGAACGCGTTGGGGGTATCACATGTGGTAAGAGTCGTTTCAAGGGCGGTCAATCAACCTGCTCTAGTAGGCAGCGATTATGGTCGGCTGTTGCCTTGAAGGGAGGTAGAAGCCTTCTTGCTCAAAGGCTTCTGACTCTTCCGGTGATAACGAGGCGTTGTCCTTGGCGTCGTAGTAGGAGGTGGTGGCGATGGCTTGTCTCTGCTTCTCGCTCAGTACCTCGATGGTAACGGTGGGTGGTGAGGGTGGCATCTGTTCGTCGTCTGAGTCGGAATCGGTGTCGAGGCTGAGTTCGGGCGGAGAGTGTCGAGAGGCAGTTCGGACGAGCGTCAGCTCATCGTTCTCCTCGTCATCATCTTCTGACATGTCCGAGTCGACTTCAATGGCGGTGACCTTGGTGTTGGGCTTCTCCTCGTCGTCGGACTCTTCGTCAGAGCTGGCTGCGTCCTCGGCCTCCCAGTCGTGATCGGGTTCCTCCACAATGGTCTCGACGTGTCGATGTCTCTCCTCTTCCTCCTCCTGCGATCCGTTCACAATGCTGTTGAACCATCGCTCCTGCTCCTGCTCGGCGGTTGCAAGGTCGAGCATCAGGGAGTCGAGCATGTTGGCGTGCCCCACCAACAGGCGGAGGTCGTGGTCAGGTCGGGCAGCCTCCTTGGAGAGCTTGCCGCGGGCGCTGTGAGCGAGGAAATAGGTTTGCGTGATGCTCATCTTCTGCTTCTTCTGGGGTCGAGTGTAGATGGATTGGGTGGAAGCCTTGGTCGTCGCTGTGGACTCGGAGAAGGTCACCGAGGAAGGCATCTTGAATGGTTTTTGTTGTTCGTCGAGGTTTCTGAGTCACTGCTGTGGGTACTCGCTAGTGGTGGTGGTAGTGGTGGTTGGGACTGTGTATGCAAGTCCAATGCTGATGCTGTTGTATGTTGTGCCAGACTTCTCATCAATGTTTTTGTTGTTTGCTGTTGGATGTGTTGATGATGGAGAGAGAAGAGGCTGGTTGGAAAGGAGGGTAGACGAGTTCTTTTGTAAAGGCATTGGGTGTGCTGAGTGTTATGCATTGTAGGTGCCTTACACATCAGAAATCCGAGCGTGCTTGCTAAACTCCACCGCGCTAGCAGGGGTCAGAGACGACCGGGGGCGATCCTAGTCACACACCCCCCTGGTCAACAGGGCTGGGTGATCCGGCGGTGCAGTCGTGTTCGGTCTTTAGGTTCCTCCACCCAAATGAAGAAAGCGTCGCGGTGCGGGTCCTTGTGCTGATGAATCGTTATGCTCAGTGACAGTCGGTCTGCTCGTTCAAAGCAGCAACACCCGTGACTCTGGGCCGAGTGATGACGCGCTGCCCGGCCGTACTTTATGCTGTCGGACGGTTTTCGTGTCGATTCGACCGTGTGCGGTATTCTACTCATCCCCGGCTGCCTAGACGGTCGGAGGGTTTGTTATCCCCCTTCCATGTGCCAACCGCCCTTCCATTGTTCGGCTCCAGCGTTCGCCATAAGCTCCGAGAAGAGTAATGCCTCTGAGCACTCTCGTTCTCTGCCTGGCCCACTGCTTGCCGGCTGATCTCACGGCCCATACGCTCTCTCCGTTTTCTTACGGCATCCTGTGTCTCGCGGTCGGTTGGTGTGTTGATTGGACCACTGACCTTTGGTAAGTACCTCTGCACAGGCGTAGCCGTGGCAATCTGGCAATATTACGGCATGATTCACACAGTATGACTTTGATTGCCGCCCCAAAAGGCCAGAAGCCCCAAAGAAGGTTGCCCGTTCGTAACCTAGCTCACGCTGTTGCTGCTCTGGCAGACCTTTCCTGATTACTCGCTATTTCCAAATTCGCTCTGATTGAGGACAAGCCTGGGCAGGGGGCGTGGGCTGTCATAGACGCAGCTGGAAACCATCTCCTAGGAGACAGCGCTGAACTGCTGAGAAATGCGCTCTTGCTCTTGCTCCACCAAGGAGCCAATGATGACCGTCCCAGGCCGTGGGTGACTCTTTCCCTTCCAGACTTTCTTCGTCAGCCATTGTGCTGTAACGCTGGTTACGACAGGCAAGCCACCCGCTCATGAGTCTTGTCTCTGGGCGGTCAAAGTTCTGGACTGGGTGCAACAGCATTGCTCTCGTAATCCAAATCATCCCGTCACCACATTCTGTTCTGCGTATTCAACCCCCCCTGTGCCTGCCCAAAACGTATAGGCATTCCAATTCTTTCTGCCAAACCCTCATGACCTAAGCAAACAATGCATGTCACTGCTCGAACTAGGGGGTGAACTGAAAGCCAAAAACCCCCTCCTGCGTATGTGACTTGCTGCTGCTACTGTCCCTTGGCAGAAATTATGACTACTGTTGTCCGCACATGGTGCACTTTCCTGATACATCGCGACTCCCGTAACAACTTGAAGCCATGCGCGTACAGGCAAGTGCTCCTCAAGCAGGATGCGCTTCTAACATCGACATTGGTGGAGAGGCTGATCAGCCCTCAGGACCGGCGATGTAGTCAGGGTTCTCGTCCTCAGACCCTGAAATCCAACCAGGCAGGATTGTCGGGCTTGAGCTGAACGCCTAGCGGCCTGAAGCGCGCGCTGAGGGGTAGCTCGAGACGCCTCCAGAACTCTGCTTCAGGTCGCCCAATGCGTCCCGTGGTCCCCTATCCAGTATCTACCCCCGCCTATAGACGCCTAAACCTCCAGGCACCACGCGGGGTCTGTGCCCACACTCAAAAGCCCGACAAGCCACATCGTGCGCCCGACGAGCTCTTGCGGCGTCTGCTTCCCGCAAACGGTCGCGCTCCCCGAAGTCTCTATGCAGGGCGTCCACGTACACACCACAGAGCTATTGTGAAGTCGCATTCGTATCTCGAGCAGTGACTTCCTCGTGGTATGATGCGGTGGGCTGAGCTGCATGAATCTTTGGCTGCCTGTGTTGAAGCCCGCCCTGATCGCCTGTCTATCCCAGCAAGAACGGATTCCATTTGTCTTCTAGATAGGCGACCATCATTCGAAATTGTCAAGTGGTCCCAGTTGAGAATAGGGCAACGACAAGCCACGACTGGCAGCTGCTCTGCCACATAGCCTGACGCCCTGATCATCGTTCTCTGGCTCGCTTTCGTATACAAAAACAGTACTCGCAGCCAGACGCGTATTCGCCGTATTTGGATCGATGTGCGAGGACCCTCACCGTATTTGTTTTGAGAGACCTGCTCGTGCTGCTTTACGGCTTGGCTGCCAAGGCAGTCGGCCTGGGATGTGCCAGGCAGACAAGCGAACCTGGCCCCCTTCGATTGGTGGGATCCTCCAATCTAGCTGGCTCCTGGAGAGTTGGATGACTTGATCTCCGAACAACCGGACGGATTTGATGCTTTTCTCCCGAGTCCGAGTCCCCTCGGGCACAAAGTGTCATGCCAGCTTATGCCTCCCTCCCGCAGCTTGTCCTGGCTAGCTCGCGCGAGAGACTGATGCACATCTTCCCGATGGGGGATAACAGCGGCCGCGAGCTCGACTTATGCGCCCGACATACTATGTGCACTCGCTGACTTCCGCGCGCTCTCGGTCTTCACGGGCTTTCGCAAACTCCATGGCAGCTGTCCGTAACACCCGTGCCCTCGCTCGCGCGCGCTCACCATTGACCGGTCTCGACCGAATTATGCAAGTGTAGATTGTTTTTCCCCATCATTGATCATTTGACGGCCACCGCAGGCCAGGGTTCCTGCGTCTGCGAAGAAGTAATACACCCCGACCTCAACCCCATGACTTTTGCAACAAGCGGACCAGTGCGGAGGTGGAAGATAGGGAAGTACAGCGCATGCGCTCTTCCGTGGCCGTGGACTCGTGACCCGTCGACGAACAAAACCATGCAGAGTCTTGGTCGTGCACAAGAAAACACTAACGAGTGCACAAACGTTGCACGCACCAGTGCTCCCCAGAATTTGACCCAAGTCTCGTGATGTCCAGAGGAGGAATTCTGACCGAAAACGGTCTTTGCCTACGAACCGGTGGACGAAATAATTCGTGCGTCCGAGTCACAATTGCAAAACCCGACGTTTACACAGCATCTCCGCGTATTGGTAGCCAATGAAAGCCGAACCGTTCACACGAGATCCTCGCCAGTCCCCGCCCGCCCCCCTAGGCACGAACATTCACGATTTTCTTACTCGTAGATCACGGTGAACCTAGTAGGCAATTTCGAATTCTGGCACAACAATACATAGACTTTTGTGGCTTTTCCTCGTGTCGCTGTGCATGTGGATGTCGCAAGCCGACCTCGTTCGGGCATAACGTGCGGGTGAAAGAATAGTGCTGCCTTGGGATTGTGGGTGTGGCTTGGAGATTTGAATTTCGCGAAACCGTTGCATCGCTTCGTGAACCTTAAGCGGCTTACCGCGAAGGGTCGGCTTGCCGGATGCAGCAATCTTCTCGAAGGGCAATCAAGGCATGGGGGGCCGCATGGCTCTTTCGCAGCGGTTCGTCCAATCGTTGCCGCCCGTCTCAACTTTTGTCCTTTTGTCGCTGGCAAATCACACCCCGTCCCGCCCCATGGGATGGAGGCTGTGCTTATTCTTAGAACTGTCGCCATGTGGTCAACCATCGTGTTCGTGTAATTCACCTTAACTAGTACAGTAACCTACGTACTCGGTACTGTAACTAGTATGAACACGAGTGACTCTTCGTTCATTCCCCAGATTATAATCGTGGCTGTGACATATCCTACTGGTGCTAGTTTGGCCATCGCCATCGCCATCGCCATCTTGAGCGCGCCCTTCAGGAACAAGCCTCTGACATGGCATGATATGCGTGCGTGAGTCAACTAAACCACCACCACTTACTCGTACGGGCGTGGCATTGTATAGGTAGGTATGCAACACCAAAGGACCCCTCAGCGCTAGGCAGTCGCGAAAAAACTCATCGTTCCTCGGGAATACACGATCCTGTCCCTCGAGAAATCGTCTACGATGTCAACCGTCTCTCTTGCCACTTGCACTGTGCTTGCTGCGCGGCCACCGCTGAATGCAAGCGTCCCGTCTCTTGAAGCGTTAGCTCATGTTGTACCGCGGAACATTGTTTTCGATACTTCCCAATACGGATCGCATCGTGATTACATTCAGGGGCGGAATAGCGACGCGCTGCCGGAGTTACCAAGCGGCTGGAATTTTGTCCGGGAGCCCCCCTTCAGCCCTAAATTGCGGGATCACCGTCGTACCCAGTATATCGCGTGAGCCTGAGGATTACATTCTCGGTGTGCCGACGTTGGACCGTGGCACCCTCGACAGCCTCACCCAAGCCTCTAGTTTCAGGGTGCTTACGTTATCGGTCATCCTCCAGCTTCACTCAGGGTCTCTACAATTTCGGCGCAGCGAGAGGCCTCGAAGCTTACCAGCACTTGGACCATCTACGGGCCCCCTCATACGGACGAAGCTGACGGGGCAAATCTTTGGGGTGCGTCTCATCCACCTCTCGTCCGCTGATCAAAGCGGCGCGCACCACTGACAGCTTGCTTAGCCAAAAGTTGTATAATTAGGCCCGTAAATGATTTTCCTGGGATCCTCAAGCCGTATCCGCCAGAGAGGGTGTCCAAGAAGCTTGACAGTCAGCCCCCCTTCTACCGCCGTCCAACCAAATCCTGCGAGGTCTGTCCTTTTTCGACCCAAATGCTGACGAGAAGGGCCTCATTCTTGCTGGGTATAGGCCAAGATAGGTAGGCGGCCTGTGGTATTTCCCGAAGCGCGAACACGACAGGTGGATAAGGTAAGCGTGTTCGTTCCAGACAGGAACCTGTGGACAGGTCATCCTGTTCCCACCTCTTGGAACCAAGTTGGCGGTATGGACAATCTTCCGCGCCAGGCACACACTCCCTTGGTCAGCAACAATGACAGCCGGCCAATCAAGGTCGTCGGAATGCCGGTTCCTTCGATCCTGCTCAGTCCTGCATGCTGCCGGTTGCCAGAGCCGCAACGCTGGCTGGTGCCACCTCAACGGTCAGCGGTCTGCCCTACCATGTCGCCAGCAATCCTGCCGAGGCATGTCTGATTCCGTTTCCCCCATTTCCAGAAATGGGAAGAGCACTGTATTACCTAACCCACACATCCAAAGGCGAGGCTGACAGGGACGATCAAGTGGTCGAGAGGGCTCTCGACCCGAATGTCCATTACCCCCATCTGACTTCGCTTCAGAAGCCGACCACCAGCGGCTCGGGAAATGCACTCGGCTCAAATCCAGAACATGGAGCTTTGGTATGGAACATCCTGCGGCCGTGTCAGCTTCCTTGTGTCCTTTTGAGAGGGGCCAAACCGACGACCAGTCGCTGACCGTCATTTCCTAGCTCTCCTTGCGTTTTGACCCGGCTTAGCCCCCAAGCTCGTGGTGCGCTCCTCGGCTCCCACAGCGGCTTCACATATCTGACCATTTTGGGCAGTCGTGTTGTGTGGTCGGTACATAGATCTGCCTATGGTTCGGGTGACAACGGTGGCGTATACCCTTGAACGGAATATCAGCATCGTAGAAGTGCATGGACACCCTGCCCCTTGTCCAGGAATCACTCCACAACACCCAAACCGAGTTGACGAGCATTTCCGAAGGTTGCAAACTTGCTGACCTTTGCAGTCGGCAACATGAGGAACAGTTGAGCCACTCAGAACGGGTTACCTCGGCAAGGGCCAGTTCGTTTGAGACTTGCCTTCTGGTAACAATTTCTAGGCGTTCGTTTCGCTGTTGGCAAAATCCAGGAGGATGGATGGCTTTGGGAGGACATCTCAATCCTTCGAAGCCTAGGCATGGACCTGACCGTGTTGGACTTGTCAAGGGGGACTGCAGCTTGGTTGGCCTGCAAGACAATTGCCTTTTCTCTGAGACATCGCCAAGTAATCCATTATTGAGATGATGAGCGATCGAAAGGCCGCCGAGTACGAGAACCGACGACAACGCGCGAATCTGGAGAAAAGGGGAGGCGAGGTGAGTTGAGTTTGAGTCCCTAGACTGGATTGTGGCGGAACTCGATGAAGTTCCTGAGACCAGGAAGTGGTAAGTGGTTCTTGCTCCGACTAGGATGTCTCAAGAGCTATCAAATTGAGCCCAACCTTGTCCCATTCCCTCCCAAGTCAAGAGAGAAGCAAAGCACAAACAGCACAGAGGGATTCTTTGAGTGGAGAGATGTGATCGGATTTTCCGGCTTGAAGTCTTCCCCAAGTGTCTAATTCCCCACGCTTAATGCAATGCTAATGTGAGTCTGTTCTTTTGGGCACCACCATGCATCCTCCATTTTCGAGATATATGACTATTTACACACTTGATGATTGTGATTGTTGCTTCCATGGCGAAGCAGAAGTGACCAACTCCTTTGCGAGAGTTTAGTACTGTCGTGCAGCTTGCTGGCAAGCTTTGAGCTGTTCCAGGTACCACCCGCAAATGGTCATGTTGCCCTGATTCTGGTTCATGCAGTCGGTGAAACTCTTGATGTCGGCGGCACATGGACCCTGGGCTTCGGTGGCCGAATTTTGCGCATACAGGGAATTCGGCATGGCGTCTCCAGTCCGTGCGTATGCGTCGGTCGGCGCTTGTTGTTGCTCGACGGGTGCCGCGGAGGAGCCACCACTGAAGAAGCCTCCGATGGCGTGGCCGATTGAGGATCCGACTGCGACGCCACTGTATATTTCGCGCAAGTCAGTCATCCATGCTTCTCTTCATAAATTGCGTTCTCCACAGATTCATGTATGGGTTTGCGGGACTCCACAAATGGGAGGAAAATCACTCACGCTGCGGTGCTAGCCATCTGCCCGAACAGACCGGGACCTTGCGAGGTTTGTGCAGGAGGATGGGCCTGTTGAGCGGGTGCGGTCGGGGCGGAAGAGTAAGGACGTTGCTGCTGCTGTGGCGCTACAGGCCGAGGTGCTGGAGCTGTCGGTCGCGATGGGGCCGATCGGGAGGGAGCTGCACCTCCGCGAGAACGAGGCATTTTTGCTGAGACGAGGATTTGGAAGGGGATGAATTGAGTCCGCAGTTATGGGTCAGGAAAGCGGGAGCTCGACGCAAGCAGTAGGAGTTTGATGGGATGAAGGATGTGAAAGAGGGATGAAGAAACATTTGCAAGTTGATGTCGCTTCAATACCGCCGCAAACCGCAGCTGCTCCGACGGCTTGGCATTGTGGCACACCCGCTTTCGGGGCCTTGTGGTTGGTTGATTTGGGCCTCTCCAGTGAGTCGGATGGAATCGACACGAATACTTGCAGCCTGTCTCGCTGTGGCGTCGCTCACGTGCAGCCGAATCATAGCGAGGAGTTTTGCTTGCCCTGCAGTTTTCCGTCGTCCAATACACGCCATGATGTTGTAAAACCTGCACTAATCCAGCTGTCCTGGTGTCCTGGTGTCGACGGACAGCGCCACGTGAACTGGCGTTCCGTGTGAGGTGCTGCTTCTTGATACGAAGCAGCAATACTCTCTCCCACTCTGACCGGTGGCTTGTCGATCTCGGCATCGCGACCAGACAATAGATATGGCATAGGTAGGCCGCCCATCCAAGTTCGGAAACATCATTCCCAATCTCAGTCTTTCTCTCTCGCCAGATGCCACACAACCTCGATGCCAGAAGGGAAGAGTCTCAACCTTTAGAGCGCACTATGTATTGTGATCACACAAGGGCGTTTCGGAGGACCAACAAAAAGCACATCCTGTACTGTCATACTTCAAATACGGATATGCGAGACAACCAATCTGAGGGATAGTAACACTGAACCGGCTGGGCCACAGTGCTTTGAGGTACGTTAACAAGGACCGGCAAAGAACAGTCCCCTACCATTGTCGCGGTTCGTCAGCTAAGAGAAATAAGGGAATTTTGAAGTGCGAAGTTGCAAAACCACTACCCGAAACCAAACTTTTCGTGGTCCTGTGCCGCGAAACAAAAACTGCAGGCTCAATTTTGGGCAGCCCAATGGACGCTGCAACGAATCTCCTTCCCATAAGTTAGCTCCAGTGTCCTCAGCATCTCGGTCCTGTGCTAGAAGAATTCCTTCCTGTCTCGTACAATTTCCCTGATTTTCGAACATCCAGAAAGAAGCCTGGTGCCATCATGCTGATGGGGGTGGCGGTGGCACATAATCGCCCATACCTGGAGGTGGTGGTGGTTGGTCATCTGGCGGTGGTGGGGGAGCCCCAACATCTGGAGGTGGTGGTGGAGCACCCGCAGCCATACCGTATTGTTGCAAGAAGGAGCTGAGCCCTGGGGGAGCACCTGCAGGAGGTGCACCGTACGCGGCTTGAGCATCGTAGCCAGAATAACCACCATAAGCGCCATAGTTCTGTCCGGGAGGTGGTTGCTGTTGCCACGGTGCAGCTGCGGGTTGACCAGGTGGAGCTCCATATCCTCCATGCGCATCCCCACCGCGAGGTTGTTGCCATGGTGGGAGTGACGAGCCGCCATCGCGGTCACCATAGTCTCGTTCCCGGTGGCCGTAATTCCGTTCGCGGTTGCCGTAATCTCGTTCCTGTCGGTCGCGCTGCCATGGAGCAGGACCACCGGCCCCGGCCCCGGCCCCGGCACCTGGGGGCTGGCGTGCCCATGGTCGAGAGTCACCGCCGCCACCACCACCACCATACGAATCAACCCGCTCGTAGCCAGCTGGCGCAGCTTCGATACGACCTGCAGGACCATCGCCAGAAGGATTGCCAGAAAGCTCCTGCATGAGACTCTGTAAAGGGTCAGCGAGTGTTTCAACTCAATGGGGAACGAGTAGAGAACATACCTCCATTTCTCGGTCGACAGCATCTCCACCACCGATGCGTCGCTGCGGGCCACCGAATCCACCGGGGATATTGTTGCGCGTGTCAGAGCCACGTTGCCTGTCTGGGCAATCTCGGGCCATATGGCCTGCATTACCGCAGACTCGACAGATGATGTTGGCAGTAAAGTTGCGCTGCTCGGGACAGTCATACTTGCGATGCCCGATTTGACCACCTACGACTGTCAGTGAAGGTTGCACTGGTTGGGGGATTGACTTACAGTTCTGGCAGGCTTGATTCTCATCGTCACGCAGCGTACCGTTGAGCGCCGCAAGTTCTCGTAGTTGATTTCGCTTGAGTTCGTTTTGTCCTTCAGGTATAGATGCGGCTGTTTCGATGACGTTGTGGATGAGTGCCTTAGCCTTGTTGACTTTTTCTTCGGTATCTGCCATAATGAGACAATGCAAGTCTTCTTCCTGATTGCTGGTGTGAGCTGCGTCAGATCGTCCCTTGCCTTCTTTGACCGAGCCTTTGCCTCGAATGGCGATTTTGGCCCCAGATTCGGTTTCCATCTTCTTGAGCGTATTGCCACGAGGTCCAATAAGTAAGCCAACTTGGGGGAAGAAGAAGCTAAGTGTTAGTCTTTGATTCTTGAAAAGCAGAGCATGTCTTAAGGGTAATGGTTAGATTGATGGTTAGTGCAGCATGCGAAGTCCACCTCCACATTCACGAGGAGCAGACGACAGCACATGGAATGGAACAACGGAAGAAGGGGAGTTTTAGCAGAGTTAGAGGGTTAGTAAGCATACTGAAGTTAATCTCGGGATAGTCGTTGACCGGCACGTAGACCTTTTCCTGCGTCTTGGTGGGTCGCCTGTAGTCAGAAGGCGGGTGATAGTTGGGGATGGTCTTCATGGCCTTTTCGATCAGCTTATGACGCTCATCCTCCAGTCGCTTGCGGTAGCGAAACTCGCGTGTGTTGACACGTCGACCGAAGTTGTCGTATTGGGGAGGCGGCGATGGAGACCTGGACACTGGTTAGATAACGTTGAAGACCTAACGGATATTCAGCACTCACCGGTCCGCTTCCGCAGGGACGACATCGTTGATGCGCAATTTCTGGCTGATTTCCTCGATGCGCAAGTGCAAGGTGTACGCCTCGAGTTGTTCTGCAGTCATGTTCGCCTGGATCATCGTTGGAAGTCCCATGAGACCCGCTGCTTTGTTTTCGGCCGCATCACCCCATCGATTGCGCTTTCTACGTCTCTTCTCGCCGTCGGGTGCAGGTTCAGCTGGATCAAAGTTAGTTTGGATGGTGTGTCGAGTGGTGAGAGACGCACCTCTAGTGGGACTGCGCCCTCGCTTGCCCGACTCGCCATCATATGGAGAGTTCTTCGAGCTTTCATACTGCGAGTCACTATTGCCGTCGCCTCCAAACCGACGACGGTTCCCCAGAGGGATGTTATTAGAGCCCGTGATGCCTTGATTGCGCCACGACATCTTGATGGGGGTGATGAGTTGACGTGTTGATGTGTTTTGAGCTTGCGCAAAGTCCAGCGCAGGCAGGATTCTAGTTGAAGTTCAGGGGCGGAGTTCAGAGATTGCCAAGAGAAGCTAACCTGCCTACGCCCGCTGGACCTTCCTGATCGGCCAGGGTCGCCACTGCGGCGCGTCGAAGACCCTCGCTCTGTACTGTGTGACTGTGTACAATAGATTAACGTTGAGGTGCCTGGCAACAAGATCTAATTCATGGTCTTCATTGTCTCTCCCGTTCGTTCCGATAAGTAAGTGACTGTGACAATACCGCGACACAGCTCTCCGTTGTGTTGGAGGTATTCTGTGCCTATCAGCGATACTTCGTTCGATACTGTTGGCTCTATTTATGTTGGCGTCCTCGACTGGACAGCGGTAAGAGGCAAGGTCGAGGCGACAGTCATTATCCTTCTCTGTCATCTAATATACTGGGAAATCAAGAGCTCTTTTACAATAGAGACGGATGGTCTTGGAGGGCAGGGCTAGAAGCAGCGCGCACATGCCAAGGTAGGGACGAGGCAAGAGAGGTCTCTTAAGGCAAAGGCTATAACGCCTCCTTGGATACCCGGATCTAATCACCCTTACCCAGACCACCTCCACCATGCGCCCACTCCCAGCACAATCGGCAGAGCCACAGTCAAGACCAATTTGATCATCGCATCCCTCACCTTCGGCGTCAGCCACTTGTCCTTCAGATCCCGGTGCTCAACAGCTCTCGGGAAGGGAACATCCTTCGGCACCTCCTTGCCCAGGTACGCACAGATTTTCTCCCAGCCCAGCCCGTCCTCCAGCTTCGCCACCAGCATCCGCTCCGGGGGTATCACTCGCTTCACATCCCGGAGGTACCGTTCATAATTCCGCATCAGCGCCTCTTCGTTGCGCGGATCGCCCGGCCTGGTGGACTCGGACCACAAGTTATAGATATCCAGGTTCGTGGCGCAGAAGTAATTCAACGTCCTGTTGAAGTGTCTGAGAATGCTTAGTGGGGGCTTTTCAATCGCTCCCACAATCCCACCAATAAAGCCATTGAAACTTCGCGCCCAGCTCTGGGGTGTCCGCTCGGTCAGGATGAACTTCACGTCGGGATCTGCCAGGTATGCTTCGAGGCAGTCGGTGCCAAAATACGAGGGCAGTTCCACCACGGCATCATACCCAGCGAACCACCTGTCGAAGTCGCGCTTGGTGTACGGAGGCTGGCACGCCGGGCTGGAGAGCTTGTCGTGATGGGCGCGCATGCTTTCCATAAAGACTTCCCAATGCGGGTCGCCGGCCACCATGGACAATTCATAGAGGTGGTAGGGGCGGTAGCCGAGGATTTTGAGCGCCTGGTAAACACCTAGCGTGGCGGTGCTTCACAGGCAGGAACGTCAGCAGTGGTCTATGGTCGATCTTCTCCAAGCTTAGGTGTGTATGAAGGGAATACATCGCGTACCGGCTACGACTTGCCACGACGATCTTGACTTTTGACGAGGGCGGCGGGTCTGGAAGCTTGTCGATCGCGCGCACCATTGTTGCGGAAGACTGTCGGTGAGGTTCGACGGTGTAGTGCTGTACACTGTGCTGGTAACTTGCTCAGGGACTGGAGATGGGCAAGTCAGAAACGTTTTGAACGTCGAGTGATCTACCACCAGGCTAGAGGCAAGGTAGTCCCAATGCTCATAAAGCGACGACTGGAGTGCGGACCGTACTGTATATGTACCAGGCAACTTGCGGCAGTCCAAATAGCCAAGCCACAGAGTTATTGTCTCGCTCTTCCCCTCTGCTTTATACGAACCCGGCAGATCGTATCTCAAATGAATCAAACTATCTGTCTATCTACCGCGACACTATCCCTCCGCCCCCAAAGCTTGTCTCGCCTTTCTGTCCTGCTACATTTCGTAAAACCCTCGACCAGGGAGAGGGCGGAGAGTAGAGGGAGACTGAAGGGGGACAGGAGAAAAGATAAGATACCATACCATACGCAGCGCGAATCCTCGCCTTGACCTCGCCGAATCCCCACGCCATCAATCAATTTCGTTGTGCCACTCCATGCCAGTGACGGGTAATTGTAATTCTTCCGCGCGCAATACGTACTAATACCACATGTCTGTGTAACAGTAAGCACTTGTGGGCCGCGCAGGCGGCCGCGCTGATGCCAGGGGGAAAGGGGAAGAGCAGGCCGGGCCGGGAGGGTTGGATCTATGGAAAACAGACGCGTGAGACAGAACGAACCAGGTTGGAACGACCGTGATCATGATTGCCATGGACGTTGGCGTTGGTGTTGGCGCGGGCGTGTATTGTAATACATCCACGGTGCCACCGCAGTACGCAGTCTGTACTGGCATTTAATAGACTCCCGGCGACACGACGCAACGCAACGTAGCAGTCCGTACTCATAAATAATGGGTACAGTAAGGTAACTAGTATAGTTGTGGATAAAGCTTCGAGGCGCCGATTGGGGGCCCCGGGAGACCTTAACCGTCTGACATTCATTAAATCCAGACTACGAGGTACTACTCTAGAGTACCTCGTAGACAGGACACGGTGGTTGGACCACAGTGCTCCGTAGGAGGGACGAGTACACAGTAGGTAGATAATGTAAGGTAGATACGGTGACTTACTCAGGACACACAATGGCCTCCGTACGGAGTACCTCGTACATTAGAGGTTGCCCCTCCCGGGGGATCGAGACCGTGATGACTACAGCCCCATATGAAGGATCAGGAGGAGGGGTAAGATATTTTAATAGTGCCATACAATACGGCACACGGTACCTCGTAGGTGGACGGCGGTAGGTGGTCATGAGTGGCAGTGGCAGTGGCAGTGGCAGAAGCAGAAGCAGAAGCTCAACCTCCATACCAATCTCGGTCCGCGCTTTACTGTCACACCAAGATTCATCGACAAGCGCGTTTCGCCTTGGCCTTGGCCCTGGTTCGTCAGGCCCCCAACCCGACCGCGGCGCCGATCCCCGGCCTCCTTTGCTCGAGGATGCTCATCGTCTGCTCAAAGACTTTGACCCGTGCCTTCTTGCCCGTGGCCGAGTAGATCCAGCCCTCGACGTCCTGGTTCTTGCCGTCCGACATCATTTGCCCGTGCGACTCAGGGCCCGCACACGCGCCGTACATCAGCGTCCGGGCGCCGACTTCTGTCGACCGCGCAAGCAGCAGACGCATGAGGTACGCGCCTGCTACGGCGATGGCACTGCCATTGCGGAAGATGTCGGAATAGCACATGCCGGGGTTAACAAGGGTAATGGTGACGGGCGAGGGTGTACCGAGCCGGAACACCAGTTCGCGGACGAAGAGAACCTCGATGAGCTTACTGGTCGAATAGCTAGACACATTTCTCTATGTCAGTATACTGGCCGATGCTAAACACTAAAACAAAGAAGGGGGGCACGTACCGTTGCATGGCGTCGAAGCGTTTCTGTTCATTCAACGCGGCATAGATGTCCGGATCGTTGAGTTCCTTGAATTTTGTGAGCCGATGGCCCTCGGAGCTCACGATTTCCAGGTGCGGGCTGGAGGTGGGATAGTTCTGCTTCGTCTCCGTCAACTTGGGCAAGATTGACAGGGCCAACAGGAACGTGTTGAGCACATTGACTTGGATGGTCTGTTCGAATCCCTCACTGACGATCCAGCCTGGGTTGAAGATACCGGCGTTCTCGACCACGGCGTCAAGGCGCGGGAGTTCCTTCTGTACGCGATCCGCAAAGGCGAGCGTGCTCTTGGTGCTGCAGAGGTCCAGAGGCCACACGTCGATGGCCTCTGCGCCGTCAGATCGGTGTTTCACGCTTCGGACAATGTCTTCCTTTGCGGCCTGGCCCTTGGAGACGGTGCGCACGGCGAGGATCAACTTCGCGCAGTTCAACCGGTAGAAGTGTCGCGCAGCTTCGAATCCGAGGCCGACATTGGAGCCGGTAACAATGACGACCTGGTTCGCGAATGACTTGGTCGGAGAAGGTGGCGTGCCGAAAAACTGGGAGTACAACAACGTCCGGACGCTCAGTCCAAGGTCGAGCTTGACGTCAAATTCGGGTGCCATGGCGGCGACCTGCAAACGAACGAGGTGGGAGGACCACTGTCAGTGTTTCACTGCCGAGACGGTTGGTGGCTGGGCTGGCGGATACGCGAGTCTTCAGTGGCGTCCGTGGCAGAAGCTCTGAAGCTTGAGGGAGCTCTGGAGATATACATAGCTGCCGCTTTCCAGCTAGCCGCGCGGCGTGGACTTCAGCCTTATCTAATGTCTCATAGTATGTGAATATGTATCGTATGCGACCGCGCAATTAGCTCATCCGTGATTGGCACCAGACACGGATGAAATTTTGACCGTGTCGACTTAGATTTTCGTCCGCGATTCGGGCTTTCCATTTTTGTCTTTTCTACACGGGGCTGATAAGGGAGAATGTCCGTGTCGACCTTGAGAAGTGCCAGCCTCACCCTACGACGGGTGTCGACCTAACAGTGTCAATCGCAGTTATCGTTCATATGGAGTAAATGTCTAGATAAGAGCCACTTTGCCAAGCATGGTGCACGTGGTTCACGTGACCTCCAGCACCCTCTAACGCCTTGGCGGCTTAGGTAATGGAGAGCGACTCGCCCACTCACCTAGGTGCCACTCACCGACCACTCACCGAGCCACTCGGTGCCTACTCGCCTTTTGACTCACCATCAACACAACCTCTACTTGACAGAGCTCCATGGGATCCGAATTTCGTAACGCTCGACTGCACTATTTCAGGAATTCTCTGTTCGGACCTGTCTCGTTGGTGCGAGGCAAAAGATGATCTTGGTGACGATGACGACCTCCTGGATCCCGACCCACGGATATGCCCAGGAGGTCGCTCATATCACGCCTCTCCCCTTCCCCGGGTAGGTACAGCTGGAATCGCTAGGGTTGTTGTGATGGAAACTAAGGACTTCAGAGCTGACGTTCCTCCCAGCCGGTGGCATCAGCTTCGCCGCGGGCGATTTGGATCATGATGACGGCTCCGAGCCACACGGAGACACAGATGATATCCACGGCGGTCAACAGCCGGCCGGTTTCGTCTGCACCGTTCTGGACTTTACCCATCATGACCGGAAGGAGGGTGAGGATCAAGTTCATGCTGTTGAAGTTCTGCACCGCCAACAATCCCGTCCACGGAGATCGGCAGTGATGTCCCCGGGCAGAAGGGGTTTCAAAGCGGCACGGTTGGGATAAGCCTTATGGGACCTTCGAGGCGCGAACAGATTTTCTATTGCTTTAGCCGCTAAGGTGCCAAAGGCAAGCGCTGCTCGCTGAGATGTCGTGTGGTACAGACTTCTAAGCTGCCGTACTATGCACCTGCTCGTGCTACAGTAATAATGCGCTTTCGGAACTCCCTACAAAAACATGAAAGCCGCATTCGACCGATCATCGGGCTGAGCTGAACTTCACTGTATGAGGGCATCCTCTGCAGCTACCACCGGGACCACGATACAGACATCTCTGCAGGAGACCAGCCTCAGGACAGTGGTCTAACAATGTCTTCAAGACCCGACGGCTGCCCATGCACCATTTCAAACAATGGATCAAAGACTGTCGATGCACGCTTCGAATAGTCTC
Organism: Phialophora macrospora; assembly: GCA_000835435.1. Lineage (NCBI taxonomy): Eukaryota > Fungi > Ascomycota > Eurotiomycetes > Chaetothyriales > Herpotrichiellaceae > Phialophora > Phialophora macrospora. The sequence continues at coordinate 1,444,216 of KN846963.1, read as the reverse complement.
CGTCTGCGTAAGGAGGCTTTTCCTGGAACAGGAGCTGGTCCCGAGACGCTTCGATGATCTTACCGTTCAGCGACGGGTCGTCCAAGAACTCGAGATACCCCGCCAGTATGGTTGATCTAGGAGTTAAACTGTTGAGCCCGATTAGTACTTTGAGCAGCACGGCCCGTGTCAGGAATGTACCAACCTGTCTACTCCAAACGTGTCGCGCATGAACTGTGGGATATTCCGAGTAGGTACCACTCCTGGACATATCGCATTGATGGTGACGTTGTCTCGCTGCTCAGCGTCAATTTTTGCACTCTACAAGGCTCGCCACAATACTGACCAACTTCAGAAGGGGAGCGGTTGCTCGCACGAATCCGATGATCTGTGGCAATGTTAGTGACACGGTCGCGTGGCCTTCGAGTCAGTTGGGGACTTGCAGCCGCTTTGGCACCAGAGTACTCAGGCAGTGAAGCCATGGGATAGAGTCCCGCGATGCTGGAGGTCGCCACAATATGTCCCCCGGGCGTCGGGTTCTGGCGCATAAAGTGTACTGCAAGCTGGGTTCCGTAGATTAAGCCCTTGAACATAACGTCCGTGGCAGCAAGGTCTGGCTCTGGAGGTATCCTGCCACACATGATCAATATCGTACACCCAGGTCCTTGGGAGAACAACTTACTCGGTACTTCCGCGACGGTTCAGCAGGTATACGGACGACTTATCCACGAAACCTGCATTGGAGCAAAAGGCGTCGACCCGGCCCCATTTTTCGAACGTCTTTGAGAACGCCGTTGCAAGTTCATCGTACTTTGAAACGTCGCACGGGATGAAGAAGAATGCCTCTCCGAGTTCTTTGGAGAGCTCGTCAGCGGCGGCACTCTGGCCAGCAAGGTCGAGCCCGGTCACTTTCCATCCCTTGTCCACCAGGCCCCGCGATAGTTCTTCACCAATACCAGACACGGCCCCTGTCACGATGGCAACTCGCCCTTCTGTGGCTGTCATTTTCCGCGGAAACCAGAGAGAAATCACTCGAGTTCACTCAAACGATATTTTGCTGGTTATGAGAGGAAGACAGCTGGACTCGAACGAGAGTGATAGGACTTCGACTCTCACGAGACTTGCCAGCGAAGCAGCTAGCAGGCAAGAAGGAATAGATCGTGCAGTAGCGGAGCATGAAGCCAAAATGTGGGACTCGGAGAAGCGAGCGCTGGCAGTGGGCGGGTTGTCAACTCTTCAACCACCTCAGCTGCTGTGGAAAGATGTGTCTTCAGATGGATGCGAACGTCACTTTGGGAAGGAACTGGCGCTTCAGTTGAAGTGAAATGTGCATGTCGCTCCGTCTACCGTCACCACGACCGCGCCGCTTTACAAACCGGCGCATCCTCGACTCACCTCCTGCTCACCTCTTCACCTAAGCTTACCCTCCTTCTACTGACTCTTCGACTTATCTTCTAGATTATGCTTGCCACAACAATTCTTTCCTCTTAGCTCTTTCTCCTAATTCCCTCCGACACTCCGGAACCCGTTTTTGGTGCCGCTCGATAGGCTCTGCTTTCCTTCGGTTAGTAGAGCTGCTCGAGCTTGCAGTAAAGATGCTCCTGCTCGCCCAGGCGCCGTCTTCTCTAACTCCTCTCGGCCGAAGTCTCGACAAACTTGAGTCTCGCTATCGGGACGATGCTGGGAGGTATCGGGTATCGATGAAGCGGTCTGGCCCCTGAGGTCCCCAGGGCGCCTTAACATAATCCGACCGTAACTGGGAGGCGGTTGCCGTGTATGTTGATCAGGGTAGTAGGGTTCTCGTACCCAACAAGATCAGAAGCTTCTTGGAAGTAGAACAGGCTGACCAGTAAGTCTCCGTCACGACTGAAGGATGTTTTCTTAATGGCTTGGTCGTTGTAATGTCTTTGATGTCTTAGCGGCTGGGGACTAAATGACTTGATGAGGGCCTGAGAGGAGATGGCAATATCTCGATTCTTGACCAGGCACGCCAGGGCAGCAGAGCCGTCACGTAACTCAGCCTCATGGTCCATATGCACGTGTCGTACTGTGGACGGAATTGGCCAGAACCATTCAAGGGGTCCTGTGCGGAGGCTCGTCGTTGCTCACGCAGACATTTGCTATCCGAGGAGATATGTCCTGCAAGATATCCGGGTGAGTACGAAGTGGTAACCTTGATCTCGCACTCTTCGCGTACTTTCCCAACCGGTCCGGCTCTGAAGTGGTATACCTGGAACAAGCGTATCCTCGACCACGATGGTTTTTTCCCCACGATGGGCGTCCACGAAGCCGTTCGGAACTTCCCTGGGCCCGTACTTAGTGAAGTATGTTTTGACGTTGATCATGATCCTGGCTCCTCCAGCAGGCGACGCTTTCAATTTCAGTACGTCTTCCATGGGCTGGTCCAATTCGTTCAAGCTTCGGTGCTAACACCCACAAACTCGTCAAGGTCCCCATCACACAACTCGAAGAGTGGGACAGAACTCATTGATCCTCTTGATGGAATCTTTGACGATTATGCGATGGCAATTCGCAGCGACATAGGCGTTAATAGTCACGAGAAGGTAGCTACATTCATCAGTGAGCCGAAGGTGTGAATGTGATAGTCAGTAAGGGCAAGAGAGCCTTCAGATGGAGGCTCTAAGTCCATCCAATCTACGGTAGGAAGTGGCTATTGTCGAATAGTGCGTCTGATGCAATCAATTTCTTAGCAACCCTCGATAGATTCTCTGGGAACCGAGACCCGTTGATCTTGTAGCCGAGACTCTGGGGGAACTTTGATGACTGACTCCAACTGGAAAAGTCGCAATCCTCATGGGTGGACGCTATGAGGGTAGCGTGATATTAATATAGGCCTTCGCAACTATACAGTTAGGCGTCGCCTCCGACTCCTTTAATTCCATCATGTCCTCCGAATCGAGTCACACCTAATCACAAAGTTTTGCCCCGTGTCCAACTCTCGAATCCCAATTTCATATTGCCCGCCACATAAAATGCCTACCTTCCGACACATGGGGGCTGAAGAGAAGGTAAATCTTCACTGGCCGCACTCGACCATCACCCGCTACTCGCTCTCCGTAGGTGACTCGCTCTCCGTAGGTGACTCGCTCTCCGTAGGTGACTCGCTCTCCGTAGGTGACTCGCTCTCCGTAGGTGACTCGCTCTCCGTAGGTGACTCGACCCTGGCCCGCTTCTCCCTCTCGATTTCCATAGGTGCCTGGATCCATGCCCACTGTGGAACTCTTGACACTTTTTGAGCTTCTCGGAAGCGTTTTCGGAAAGCTCGTTCGTCTCGTAGAGGCTGACAGGTCAAACGCCCGTTGGAAGCGTAGAACCACAGATCGCTGCCATCGATATAGGCTGGTGTGAGTTGTTCATACGATCGGCTTAGAAGTCCTATCTCAAGGATATCCAATACGATCCTAAGGTTGAATGTCTCTAGGTTAGTACAGAACTGCTCGAGATGTCGATCCCTCCAGAGCGCGCTGAAACTGTCAAAATCCTCGTCAAAATCCTCGCTTTTAAACAAGACTCCATGTAGGGCCGAGATGATGCTAGCAGGAAGTATGTTTTGTCCGCAAAGAAGTCTCACAGCGGCTGAAGATTTGGAAGCAGCTAATAATTCGCAAGTGGGTTTGGCAGCGACCAAAGCTGCTAGACGCAACATTGCCTTGTTATCAAGGTCCTGCCGCCATCGCAAGGCCCTTTTGGCGGACTCTACCGTTTCCTCGTCTGGTGCATTTTCCAACACATCTATCAACGGTTCAACAAAGGGCTCTCGATCATAGATAGCCTTGCTGAGACCTTCAGTGTCCTTGAGGATATCATCACCGATATATTCGATGAAGTCTTTGATGACCTTCTCACTCAGCTCTTGTTGTTGGCCAATTATACGTCCAATATTTTCCCGGTTGCCCATCTTCTTCCAGGCCGACGACAAAGCTTCCACCACATCGCTAGGGAGATGGGATTGACCAGTTAAACTCGAAACCGCTGTATCGTAATATGGACTGGACGAGTCTTCTTTTGCAATCAGCTCCGTAACCAATGCAAATGCTCCAGGCAGAAGATCCAGAAGATCCAGGCGTCCGGTAAGAGCACGGACAGCCCTCCATGGGTCGTGTTCGAACAGGTTTCGAAGCTTGTTAATAATGTTAGAGTGCAGCCGGCCAGGCTGCTTTTGCAAGACTCTAGCGACCCGCCCCTCGACATCATCATCACCGTCTCGGAGTAACCGCACAAATCCTTCGAGAACGTTCGTCGGTAGGCTGGGCTGCGATTCCAAGATGAAGATCACAATTCTCTTGCATTCATCCCAATATTCTTTGTCCGGCGCCACAGAACCCTCCGTGCTTTGGGGGATTTGTCCTTGGTCAATACACTGTTGGAGGAATCTTCCCAACATTTCTATAGCATCTTGCTGCAAATATTTGTTGCTCAAGATTTCCCACACAAATGTAGGAGGAAAATCCGGCGCTCCCACAGCCGCGGGGTCATCCTTCCGACGGTCCAGAATCCTTGCAATAGAGAACTCTGAATAGTCATCTTTGTCGAACAACAGTTTGAATACAAAATCAACCGTTTCATCGGACACTGTCGACTGTTGCTTCAAGATTTGGAGTGCTGCTGAATGTAGACTGTCTTTGCCCGACACTAGCCAGGTGCACAACTCTTTAATGGTGGCTTCGGACAAGTGACGCTGTTCCTCCAAAACTCTCAGAGCACTGTCCTTTAGCTTTGTCTCCTCTCGTATCTCGCTCATGAAAAAAGAGATTGTGGCTTCGGGTAGTTTTGGTTGACATCCCAGAAATTTGACTGCACACTCCGTTTTGTTCGTGCCATCTTTCACTTCGTTTGTTAGATCGTTGATGAATTCAGAGGATACCGGTGTCCGAAGGGCGGTCATATTTTCAATTCGCAAGGGAATGTTATGGTATACGGCAGATTCAAGGATGGCACCAATAAGCTTCTCAGAGAGAAACGCTCGCTGGCAAATCGAAATCACGAGGTTTCTCCATTCGTTGTCAAACCGTGCCCGAGGATGCCAAGATAGTTCATCAAACAGGATACTCTCCGGAAATGCCATGGAATCGAAGATCAACAGCCATTTCGTAATGGACAGTTCAAACCGCAGCCACTCGGTGAGTTTGTCTTCGATCGCAACCCGACGACTCGGTCCGATTCGGTCCCGGCATTCGCTTAAGCAGACCATGTTTAGTTGAACATGTTGTGTACCGACAAGATCTCGTGGCTCCTGCTCCAAAAGATCGAAGAAGTAATCCAAATCTCCGGCGTCTGAGAGCAGCCCGGCGACGAATCTCCAGACGATTTCGTATCGGCGATTGTATTTGTGTTTTCTCAGATAGGTCTTGAGGCGATCGCGACCACCGACCAGATATCGAGCGGCAAGGAATTCCTGGAACGTGAGATGAATGAAGCTATACCTGTCTCTCTGGTGACTCTCTCTGGAATGTGAACGAAGAAGAGAGAGCTTCCGGAGATTTCTTTCCAAACTCAGAGGCAGCTCTGAGCCATTTGCTTCAAGTTGTCGAATAGCATCACCGATTTCTTCGTCGGCAAACTCCAAATGGTCCAGCTCCATCATGTGGATAGCCATTTCCCCCAGGAAATCGCCTTCAGCACGAACCAGCCGCTCCAGGCGGCCAGTATCTTGCACGGAAATAATTATCTCCTCGGTGACTGGCTCGCCATGGTCCAGCTTGCCCAATTCCGGGATATCTTTGCGCCACAGCGTGCGTACGACAGCTTCGTACAGAGCAGTTATAGTAGGTGCATCATGCTCTCCCGGGCCTTGAACGGCCATTGGTGATACCTTCCGCCTTTGAAGTTCGTCCCAACTGTAGCAAAGGAGGTCCAGATGGATAGGTACCTGAACCAGACCCTCGATAAAGGGATTGCTTTTGATGAAAGTACGGATGTCTGTGGCCACGTTATTCGGCACGATCTTGGTGTTACCCAAAAATGCCTCGACGCTGGCCATACTGAGCCCAAGAGCTTCCACCTCGAGATCGATTGACTCAATTCCAGTTTCGTAGGATCTCGATGTCATGACGACAGTTGGTCGCTTCATCAGCTCCTCGAGTAAGGTGCGTTTCTCTTGTGGCCAGCCTTGAGCCTCGTCCAGGCCATCCAGTATAATCAGAATTTCGCCAATTGTGTCTTTCAGAATCATACCCTCGAGAGACTCAGACATTTCGTAGCCCCGTTCAACAAAACAAAGGTATTCGTCGAACAATAGGTCCCTTAGACTGTGAAAGTTCTCGAACTTCCGGACGGGTAGTCGGACCACCAGTTTGAACATGTCAGATAATAGAGGATTCCACGAGTACTCGTACATGATGCGTCTACATAACGTCGTCTTTCCAATCCCAGGTCTACCTTGAATGAAGATTCGTTTGGGTAGGATCGTCTTGCCGTCTTTCCGTGTTCTTTCGTCGAATAAGTTTTGTAATGAAAATACCTGTCTCTCCTGCCCATCTCTCGAACCGGGTCGTTGCGCCTCTGCTAAGGTGATGTCGCTCAAATCCTCTGGTAATTTCTCTCCGGACACTCGCCGTATGGAACTGTGATCGGCCCTGGACTGTAGATTCAGAACATCCCGAATGCCACCCTTTGTTAGTGGCCTCACCATCACCCAGTCTTGTCTAGTGCTGTTCAGTGAGTGCAGTGCTTGTGAAATCTTGATTTCCACTTGAGTGTGATACTCCTCTTCTTTTGTCGCCGGTGTTGACAAGAGGCCCACTGATTCCTGGAAACAACGGTGCAGAGCTTCAATTATAGGCCTATCCTTCTCGAGAGTTTCGAACATCAACAAGATCTTGAAAAACTTGTCATGTGGTTCCTCTACATTCATATTGATCTGGATTTGCGTGTCATTCGTTTGTACGAAATCCGGTCTCCACTTCAACGCGGGAGAGTCTTTACCATCGAAAAGAATGATGGGGATTGTGTACTTCGGACCTGGATAATGATTTCTAAAGTTCAGGAGAGCGACTTCAGTCAAAGCATGGTGGAAAATCCCCCCCATTTTCTCAGCGTACTGTTGCTGAACCTGAGCAACTTCTGCACGGATATTCTGCCATTCTTGTTCCGAAGGTTTTTGGGACCCAGGTGTTAATATGCAACGGTTGCAAGCGTTGGAGAGAGCGGTGGAATACGTCTCATTATTGAGTTCCTTGAAGTTGCGCTCATCCTCCATGTATCTGGCAAGTAATTCGGAGTAGAAGATCAAGACATAGTCTACGTTGCATTCACGCCAATTGCGCGGTAGCAAGCAGATTTGGTTATCGACGATGTTGACACTGGCGCCATTGTGGGCGGGGCGGTTATTCGTTCCGTATCCGTGTGGCGATCTGTCCGAATCCACGTTGAAGCCAGCTGCCTTGAACCAAGAGATAAAGTCTTGAACGAGTCTTTGATTTGCCTCCAAGGGATAATTGTCGTTCTCATGGGCGTAGATGATGAAGAACTTGGGCGAATTTCGACTGACGCCAAGCTGATGCGATATGAAGAGGATCCTGTTGAATGTGTCTTGAACCCGCTTTGCTCGTACCTCATCTGCCGCTGACGCCGCGCCTCCATCATTCGGAATTGAGTCCATTTGCTTGGTAGGTCTCTGTGTGCACGGAGAAATCTTGGACACGGTTGTTTCGTCACAGAAGGACTCATTATAAAGAACGAAAATGGGTTGATCTGACCATGTGCTGCCAATTTGCCCGACGGCGCCCGGGCGAGGCGGGGTTGGGTCGCTGTCAACGCCCTCTTTACCTGTACACCAGACGGCGGTGATTCGCTCTGAGCCTGACAACGAAGCAAGGCTTACTAACATGTGGCGCCTGTGGGTGTACAGAATAGGTGATCCATGTGGCACGAGCAGTGCGAGTCTACTACTTCAACGTGATTGCAAAACAGGCACACAGGCTTCCGCCAGAGGAATCGATGCTGGGCTGTTACGTTGGAGACAACAACGCCGGAATATCCTCATTAACCAAATTATGAATAGATTGACGTCTCCCACCTGATCGAAACCTCAGGACACTTCCGCCCAGGCTGCCCTTGACAGTCACTTCCTCATGGGTGCCTCCGACGAATTATCTCGCCAGTGGCGGAATCCCAGCGATACTCTATCTCTTCTTCTCTTAATTGGCGGCGAGATTGTCCAAAGAGCTGTTGCGCAACTATTCGGAGTCCACGTGAAGCCGGCCAAATGGTGTCCCCGAATCTATCTCACTCCCGTAGCGTTTTCCTTCGGCTGGGTGGGCTTCGCCTTCATGTCTCTATCCTCCATCATTGGCGACAAGCAGCTGATGCCCGCTGAGCCGGACGGTTCCTCCATTGTCGTTAACTGCGATACCGGCTACACTCGGACCAATCGCTCCTGGCTGCTCGGGCGCATTCTGCGTGACCGCGAGCTGGCCGTGGAGGCCAACCCGGGCCCCGAAGAAGATAAACTGAAGAAAAAGGAGATCAAAGAATTAGCAGGCCTCAGGGAAGAAGATCCACCGCCCCGTGTCTCGCTGCGCATTGACATCTTCGAGCTGCAAGGTGATGAAACAGGCCCGTCCATTGACCACGTCTGTGTTCTCGGCTGGCTGACCATTGCCGCCCAGTTGGGCATCTCGATCATTCCGTGGGCATTGTACGGCGACTGGATCATTTTCCTCGTCACTGCCGCGGGCACATTGTTTGCTCTCTTGACCGGCAGCTTACACCAGTGGAACTGTGAGAAGTGGCCCGGACGGAGGCTGAATCCGCCAGAGAAACATGACAAGTCCAACAAAACCAACGACCCAAAGACGTCTCCTCCACCAAATAAGACAGCAATGATTTCTGTCAATACTGAAGTGACGCCTGATATGGAAAAAGGCCTGGCTGGGCCACTATCACCTAAACAGCCTCATGGCACATCGACCCCGAGGAAAGGCAAGACCAAAACGATCTGCCTCACGCGCGGCAACGGCCATCGCTATGCCATGATACTCCTCTGTTCCCAGTCGGCCTGGGATCTCGAGACTCTTGCCACCGCCACCTCAGACTCCCTGCCGGAGACGTCCTGGTGCCTGCTCAGCCTCGCAGTCCTGTGGATCTGCCTCCTCATCTCCGTCTCCGGCCTCGAGTCCCACACCTGGTTCCTGCTCCTCATCGGCGGACTGGGCATGCTGCAGAACGTATACGTCGCGTCAGCCCCGCGCAAGCCGGAGACTCTGGGACTGAGGATGAAACCATTTGCCCAGCGGCCCACGATTCTTGGCACAAATGTCAAGGAGGAGAAATTCTGGCTCAAGCCCGGTGAAGCGGAGCGGTGGAACGACGAGAAAGCGACGCCGGACCACGCCCTCGTGACTTCGTATCTGGAGCCATGGCAGACGGTCGGTGTGCGGGGGGCGATACGGGAGCTGGAGAAGACGGTGCCAAAGGCCGGGATGGCGATCATGCCCGAGTTTTTCCCCGCGGTCTGGCGGGTGGAGAAAGAGAGGTACCGAGACAAGAAGGAGGAGAAGTTTTGGCAGTGGATGTTTCTGAGGCCGAGAAAGGAGGACAGACCTGACGGCACGGCACAGAATGGAAGAGACTAGGAGACACTTTTGAAGCTGTGGACTGCCGATGAACAAGGAGACCAAGCCAAGAAGGAAAAGGAAATTTGCCAGGAGTTTCAGTGTGATGATAGAAATACCCAAGTGTAGTGCCAGGGATCCCATCCGCTGCTAATACCCCTGACCCAGCATGACTACAGTACAGTATATCCCAAGGCTGTGTCGCAAGGCTGGAAATGGCTGGCCTACATGCATGAAAGTGCAGGGTAGAGTACAGCAGGGATGCGCCGGTGAGTCAGGCTTTCGATTTCGTCTTCGCCCTGAGTGATGGTTATGCATACAGTAGTCGTTCGAGTATAGGATCCTCGCTCGCTAGCGACATGACAGGTGGTTACGAGGACAGTTGGTCGAGCAATGGTCGTGACGGTGACGGTCGCCATCTTGGACAAAATCCATCAGATCAGTCCGTGTCCATGTCCATGTCCATGATCATTGTCGAGTCATATTTCGTATTCTGCGTGCTAAATCCATAAACTACCTGCCTTGCCTGGCCTGGCCTTCGCCTCGGTTCCAGATCGTGCGTTGTCAATGAGATCCTCCGGTGCAGTCTGCCCACTTATATACATTTCGATATGTCAAGGAGTGTCCAGTGTATCCACCCAAGGAGAGCCTTCCCTCCCTACCGAAGTGCAAGTAAAAGACGGAAAAGACACAATCAAGTCACCGCCGTGGCATCGCGCATAAGTCGTCGCCGCATCTTCTTCAAAGCCTCGCTCTGATTCCCTCGCCGAATCGCTCGTCTGCTGCCCTCCTGCCGGTTCCACGCTCCAAATCGAACCGTAAAGCCGGCTTGATATAGCGCTCCCAACTCTCGCGCGTGTCAAAGCCGCCCGCCTCCTTGGCCCGAGCATTGATAGGCAATTGCCTCGTCCAACTCATTAATCTCTCGTAGACGTTCCCATCCTTGCAGCCCAACGCACTTGCCAGACTAGCGTCGCTAAAATCCCATGCATCTGTGAGGGCGATGGCATTGGGAAGTATCGCCTCCAAGAGGGTGTTGATTTGTTGAGACGCGATAATTTCGAAGCGCGGGTAAAGGAAGGCCGGAGGCAGGGATGCTGTTGTGGGGGATGACGTGGGGAGTTGGGGGAAAAGCTGGGTCAGCGCGAAGAGATGGCAGAGTTGAGAGAGCACGGGCTTGATCTTGCTGTCGGTGATGGTTGGGAGAGCGGTGTAAAAGGAGGACAGCACGAAGTGGGAAATGTGCGCGTGCGCGGCGCGGATGAGAAGGAGCATGTGAGAGTTCCATGCTTGTGGTTTGGGCATGCCTTCTTTGACCACTTCCTTCAGGGCCGTATGAGCGGTCACGACATGGTAGTGTGCTCGCATAGCCGACAGACGATGCAAATCCTTGAGAGACGCAGGGTCAATGGGTGTTGGGGAAAGGGTCGCCGGATCGTTTGCGAGATAAGCAATCTCAGGAGGGAGATGGCTGGACTCGGTCAGCGTGCGACTACAGAGAAGGTAGATAGTGTCACTCACCTGGTTCGAGGCTGCACGCTTTCAAACACGTCCATGACCTTCATCAGATATCGGGCGCTTTGCTGCCACATGACCATGTTGTCCCCTTCGAGGGTGCAGCATGCCGTGACCATGTTCACAATATCCGGCAATCCGGAAATGTTGAGATACCCATGGCCGCCACAGCACTTCCTCGCATCCTCCGCCCCGTCAGCGGCGACAGTGGTGAACCAGGCCTTTGCTCCCGCCATCAGGCCATGAGCATGAGTGACCGTGGAGTAGTCCCCCTTCCTCAGTTTCGCATCGAGATCGTCCTGGATTTTCCGCGTGATTTTCGATGCAAACGACATGGCGTAGGCGCTGGAGAGGAGACTGAACAAGCGGTATTGTTGAGACCTGTAAGCGATGATGGGTATGTCTTGAGACGCCTTGCCCTGGGTATCGAAAGGGAGGGTACCTTGCTCACGCACCACCGAGTAACGGATCGCAATCGTCACGGCGTATGCCAGTTGGAATGCCGCGCCGAAAGTGATGAATGTACGACTGGAAAGCATCGTACCATAAACGGCCTCTGCAGGCAGGTATCTCGTAAACTTGCCGTCTGAATCGAGCGCGCAATGCCCCATCAACATATCCGTGCGGGGGATTTTGAAGTTGTTGAAGGAGAGGTAACCGTTGTCATTCTGGTTATACGCGGGCTTCAGGCCGATGTCTCCCAGCTCGAGACCGGGCGTGGCTTGACCGGTCTCCGGGTCTCTGAGTTGGATCAAAAAGGGGTGAATTCCGAAGTCCTTGTACGGTTTCCCGGCAGCTGTCCCTGGAGGTGAGGGAACACGCAAACGAGCCATGACGACACCGTGAGTGGCAGAGTACCCAATAGAGCCAGGCCAATACTTGATCGCGGCCAGCTCGGGTGTATGTAGCACGATAGTGTCGTCGACAGGGTTGAAGGTCGCCGTGGTTTGGATGCCGGCGACGTTGGAGCCATGACCAAGCTCGGTTTGAATATATGCGCCGTTGACGCGGCCTTGAGCAACCAATGGCATCCACTTCCGCTTCTGTTCCGACGTGCCCATCAGGTCAATGGTCCTGCCAAACAGATTGTAGTGGATTCCAAATGGACTAGCGTTGGACATTCCGTAACGTGGGGTTATCACGTCGAAGAGGCTGTGGCCGTGCTTGACCCCATCGATCCAGGCTGCCTTGCCAGTCTGCAGGCCTTCGCGGTAGAGATCCTCCCTACTCGTGTGGGCGTACTGGTCAGGCAGTCGGTCAGGATCGGTAGCGCCAACGGCTTCTTCTACCCTGGCCCAGGCGCCGCGCTTTTGCTGAAGCGCTTCCGCCCCTCCATGTATGATCTGAGCGAGCGTTTCTGTGTCAAAGGAGCCCTGGGCGCGGGCCTGAGCCATCAGACTCATCTGGTGATTGAGATCCATTGCTACCGAGCAGAAAATAATGATGCGTCCGGTCGCGCACGGCGATCTGCACACGGGAGACTTGCCGATAGACAGCAGCAGTGTGGAGGTCAGAAGTCAGAGCTGGAAGAGACCGACGATGCGCAGAAGCAAGCTGCCAGTGAAGTCGTTGTAAACGGTTGGTGAAGGCAGTGAGAATTCTCAGTCACAACAACCTCGGTGGCACTCCAACGACACTTTCCTCTGGGGATTGTTTGACTTTAGCTAGTAAACGCGAAGGCTGTAAGAGGACCTGGCGCTTGTGAGGTATTTACCAACCCGAGCCCACTTCAGTCGGGCACGTAAAAGCCCACGCCCGATGGGTACATGAAATCAAGCACCCCCTCTCGGATTTGCCTGGTCCTCGGACGATAAGAGGATACCTTTCCGGGCGTTCCTGACCTTGGTTGAGCGACACCTGCAGCTCGACCTGTTCGAGCATTTCCAGCCGGGTGTCGACCAACCGCGAGAGAGGTCTCATGTTGGCACGCTCCTTCGTCAAAAGGAGGTGTGGACGTGGTGGCCCACCTGACGCTTGCCTGCAGCTGTTGGGTCATTGTGAAAGTCGGGAACGAGGATAGTGACTCTTGCCCGTGGCCCAGAGGGGAGAGGGCGACAAACGGAGGATAGCCACTACATCTCTCTCCGCCGATAAGAGGTCCTGAAGTGGGTGGAAACAAGAAGACCCATAGAATGACTTTGCCATGATTCGTGCCGTCGGGGGAAATAGTCTTTCGTCACTGCTGGACGGCGGAGACAGCCAATCGAAAGAACAGGTATTCGGCGAACTGTCCAAAAGGACATCCTGTCGTAGTCGAAGCCAGAGAAACGACGTGATCCACCGAGGCCAAGATGTGGTGCTTTGCCGCGCAGATATCTGATTCATTGGGCCAAATGCCGTCCAAGCGCGCGGCGTGGTGGCAGACTCGGCTATATTTGACGTAGTATGCAACCAACTCCTTCAGATGCGGGAGGCGAGGAAACATTGGATGATGGGCTGCATAGCGTCAACACTGATGAAAACACAGTTGCATCTCGGCCAAGGTACGTCTCAATGAGAGCACAGAATGACCTGACAGATCTGCACGTTGAGCGTTGGGCTGTGCGCGGAACGGAGTCCGGGTCGAGGAGCAGGAGCAAGCAGCCAGTGAGCAAATATGGCCGCCACACTTCGGGTGATTCTGGCATGCAAGGACAGACGAGGGGAGAGGGAGGAGGGGACGATGGTTTGTTTACAACGTGCTGGCCAGCAGATGGAAGCCAGCATACCGTGATTCGTCTCTTGGGCCGGGTTGTGACGTGGCAGAATTGTGGTCCCGCTCACTGCATTGGTCGAGGAGTCTCGCCATCGCTGTCACCGTACCCGGCGGCCGGAAGAGGGGCACTCAGGCTGGAGGCACTGATACTGAAGCCGGCAACGAGGTGAATGTCGTCGACATGCGAAACAAGCTGCTGGCAGCTAGTGGTAGGACGACGAGCAACCCCAGGGATGAGCATCTTGTTAACATCAGCCTCGCGGCTCGTGCCGAACTTGAAGCGCAGCCTTGTGATTGGCTTCTCCGCACCGCCTGGCTAGTGCAGGAATAACCCGACTGCGGCCTGCTGCTGCTGCTGCTGCCGTCTTCCAGCACGAGAAGGATTCCAGCTTGTGGGACTGCACTATGGCCACCTTGGCTCGCGTCTTCCAAGAAGCCTGCCGCTCCCGAAGACGAGACCGGGTGCAACACGCTTGCGCCTGCCTTCCTAGTTTGACTAGATCGGGCGAGCTCACCGCCACATTGAAACGACGAGGACCCCCATCGACGTCGTTCCACCAGATCTCATGCCGAAGTCAGCCTCCGGGGCGGCGGGTCAAGTCTAGGTCTGCAAGCACGAGCTCCGGCCCGAGTCGTCGCGCCGTCACCGTTACCAGTGACGATGGCCGGTACAACTGGAGTGAATTGAGCACCGGCGAGAAGGCGGCCAGAGGAACCCAGCAGACGTTCAACTTCCTGCTCGTTTCGCTCGGCTTGGTGGGGACGGTAAGGCTTCTTCCACCCACGCGCTATGTTTACTCATCGTGCGGTAGATCACGGTGGCATACTTCTTGTACCAGGAACTCCTCGCTCCCTCCTCGTCCACAATTCAGTTCAACGCCGCGGTCAGCCGGATCAAATCCTCCTCAGAATGCCGCGCCCTGCTGGGCCCCTCCTCGCAGATCCTCGCATACGGTGAGCCGACCTCGAGTAAGTGGGCTCGCGCCCGTCCTCTTGCGCACTCGACCGAAGTCGACAGAAATGGCACGACGCACCTCCGGATGCATTTCAACGTGGAGGGCAGGGACAGTGGAGTAAAAGGAGTGGTCAATGTGCATATGACAAGGCCCAAGGATGGAGACAGGTTGGAGTACCAACTTCTGAGTCTATCTGTAAAAGGCCACGAGACCGTCTATCTGGAGAACAAAGCTGCCGAGAGGGGAATCAAAGGGCAAGCGGCCAAGATGTTCGGCGTCCAGTGGCGGTAGCAAGTGAGACGTGGTATAGAAACAATACTAGGAAATGAACCTGGATCTGTATGTGGAAAAGTGCGAGCCGCCACTCGGAAGGCATGGCTCTTTTCACCATAGACCAATACCCTTATGTCTCCTGCACGTCGTCCTTGAACTGTCACGACTGGTTCAATCATGGGGAACCGAGCCCTCCAGAAACATTTTCGAAAGCACACACATAGGCCAAGCAGGCAGGCTCCTGGTGCCGTGTATCCAACTTCAGCCGTACCCAACCAGCCTAGTCTTCTCAGGCCGGCACTTCGTCGCGTTTCAGCACCTGAATCTTCGTCCCGACCGCCGTCGCCACAGCGGGTGTCGGGCTCGGGTTCTCCTCCCCTTCTGTTTTCTCGTCTGCAGAGACGGGCTGCCGTCTATGACTCGTGATGTCGATCCCCAGAACGCCACCAATATATCCTCCCCTCTCCCCCGGCACACTAAACTCGCGGAAGGTATATCCCCATTCATTTAACCAATTGCGCACGCCTTTTCCGACCTTATCTTTTCCGTTCTTGCTATGGTGGCCAGTGCCCGTAATGGCGTAGATGATCCTTCGGCTCGTGTTGGAGTGGCCGAGCAGGATGTTCTCGAGGTATTCGATCGCTTCTTCCGGATGAAGACCATGTAGATCGATGTAGAGCTCTTCGTCGTCGTCAACGCGGGATGTGGAGAGATGCTTGTTGCGTTCTTCATACAACGCTTTAGCCGCCTCACGATGGGCCTTGCGCATGGCGTCATTCTCTGCTTGACCCCGGAGGGACAGAGCCTTGGCGGCGCGAGCGTCGTTGCGGTTCCATGCTTGGGCCGCGCTATGTAATGTCAGTCCTTTCTCTTCCACTAGCCAAACAACTAACCTTTGCAGGAACTTATTGCGTATGCTGCCATGCTTGATTGCCTCCTGTCTGTATTTGAGGTATTGCTGATTGGCACGAGCACCAGTCTCTAGCCATGGAATATGCTGGGGCTCGGGTATTTTACGTGCCGCCGCACTCTCGGACCCGCCATATGTTCTAATCTTTCGTCCTGTCTCAACCTTGCGTTGCTGGCCTAGAGCTGGCGATGGTGACATGCGGACGACGTCAGCGAGTGAAGAGGGGGTCTCCTTCTCTGCACTCCCATGGCCATGTCTTGACCGATGGCCATGGTGTTTGGTTCCTCGCTTGGCCGAGCCCAAGGTAGGGAAAGCATCTGGATCGTCCATGGACAGCGAGGAAGGTGTCTCAGGTCGGTTTTGGTGGCGCGAATTGGGTCGAGAATGAGGTCGAGAAGCAGGACCGAGGCCTAAAGTGCCTCGGTTTTTCTGATTAGCGGGCACAAAGGTGTTGCCGGCTACCAAGCCGGCCTGAAGCGCGCTCCTCGCGCTCTGATGGCCCAGGGCAGGGAACTGATCATATTGATCTTGAAGCTGGAATGCCTGGGAAGGGGTGCTGTCACCAAGAGTTACATGATTCACCAGCAGGGCCGGGTCATGAGAGAACTGGCAAGCGTCTCCGGCAAGACAATTACCGTTCATCCAGTATCTGGAGCAAAGTGTCAGCACATGGAAGCATCGGAAGCACATGGGCCTACTCACTTGCACAGATAAGCACTGGTGTCGTGGGCGAAACGACAATCGGCACGGAGACAAGACCCAGAAGCCAGCCAGTACTTGCAGACTATAGGACTCTTGTGAGTGCCAGGAGATGCAGGACGAACTGCATGAACCGCCATGGATTTGCCGACAAGCACCCCAGCTTCAGTGGTTGGCACGCCAGTGTACTGTTGATCAGCCGTGTCTGTGCCCAGCAAAGATGCGATGGTGGCTCCCAAGTCGTATGAGTTCTTGTTGAGGGCCTGCTCGATCTCATCGTCAGTCTTGCGGTCGCCTAGTACAGAGCGAAGAATGTCGTATGGACTCATGTCGGGTTGGGGAACCCATTCTGGCGCGGCGGCACTGAGGCCCCCAGTGGCTGTAGAAGAAGTATTGCTGGCCGTCTCGTCCGCAAGAAGCCAGTCCACATTCTCATGCCCGTAATCTCCGTAGATGTCCGGTGCCGGGCTGGCATCGGAGAACTCATATGCGTTCAGACTAGGGCTGTGAGGTATCGGTTGCGCCATAGCAAGTCGTGGCGAAGGGCGAGGAGAGGCGAACGGAGACTGCATACTGGACTTTTGCCGGGAGAAGCTCGGGCGAGAGGCTGGAAAGCCCGCCGACATGGCGGGGCTAGACGACAGCGGAGGGGGGGACCCCAGGGGTGTAGGGGCACGATTGACCTGCCAAGGGGCAGGAGATGCCTTGCGAATGACATGGTGTCGAAGAGGAGTCTCGGCTGATTCTCCTCGTTGAGAATTGCGGTGTTTCCATAACGCGTCAAGGACGGCATTCTCCAAGGCGGAACCCTTTAGACCATACTCCTTCCCCATCAACTCCTCTAGGCGCTCTATCTTGTCCTCTTCATCTATTGTCGCATCTTCTAGGATGGGACGACACTGGTCGTATTGCTCGTCAGAGATCATTGCGGTCGTTATCGTATTCTAGCTGTATGATTCGTGTATGAGGGAGGGGGCACCTGGAGGCAACGGATGGCACTCGACATGAACGTCGTTTCCCGGGACTGCGCGGGACGCAACCGCGAGGTAGAGATGGGAGGGGGTAAAGCTGCTGTATTGGCTTCCTTCAAGTTATCTGATGCATGCTTCTGTCAAAAGCCAGCCAGCGCTTTGGTCGGACCAGCCTCACTGCTCGTCCGCGTGTCGACGCTCAAAGCACCGCGATCGCACGTGTCGAGATGCGAAGGATTGACAAGCTCATGTAGCAGATGCTTGCCGGGCGGGATTGCGAAGGGCAGTGTTCCGGACTCGATGAGCGGGCGGGTTTGGGATACAGTGGATTAGTTGAGGGAGGAGGGAGGCCGGACTTCTTGATCGGGATACAGCCACTGCGGTCGAAGGATCGAGGACAATTCACACCAGGTATTGAAAGCTACGGCGAGCACATGCAGCGCAGAAGGCCGTTGTTGGGAGATACGAGTACAGGAAGATGTGGGGAGAGGTTCGTTGCGAGTCCGGAGGGCAGGGGGTGGTGAAACGAATCGAAGGCTGTCGATGAGGTAGCTGAGTGAGTGAATGAATGAATGGTGGAGGCTGCCCGCGGCTCATGCCCCCCGTAGGTCTGGTTCCCCTAACGCCGCCTCCACGCAGAGATTCAGCTAAGATTCAGCTAACTCTTCTGGTACAGGAGCCCTGTTCTCGTCTGGTACGTGCGAGTAAAAGTACAACCCTTGCGAGTAGGTACCCTCACATCAGGTGCTCTATGCGCTCTGCTTGGAGGGATCAGCATCCCCTAGAGTTTACTCCTGTGTACTCGTACTGGGTAGGGTTCTCGGTTCGTTAACCAGTGACGTATTGTATCATAGGGCCACCCCAGGGCCACGCGCCGTGGACCAGCACAAGCATTTTCGGGCTGACACTGATCCGAAACCGACTGTATGAACTCCAAGCCGCAGTCTGCCATCACCACCAGTTCATGTCATCTCTACTTAGACCTCTGCCTACAAGTCTCTGCCGAACGGCTGTTTCCAACCCAACGCCCCATCAGCTCTTTTAAAAATGATTATTGCTTGCATTGGTTGATCTCCGCGCCCTCCGTCTTCTCAGCTCTCCCCCCGAGGAACCCTTCAAGTTCAACCTGGTCCAGGGCTTACTCTCAATCCACCCGGCATCACCACCTCCCCTCCCATCCTCGTCATACGCCATTATGGTTCCCAACCAGGTGTCCCTCCCTGATTCAGACGATGAAGCTCCACTCCCAGGACTGCTGAGTCCCTGGAGACCCCCGCGTCGCTCTATGTCCACCGGCGGCAGAAGTTCTCCCTTCGTTCCGAGCCGTTCAACAGCATGGCGAGACGAACTGATCAATAACACTGAGAAGTTGAGGCGCCGGGTGTACAAGGTGTGGAGTGGTATGACCTTGTTTCAAAAGATCCTCAGCTGTATTGGCCTGCTGGCATTGGGCGTGCTGGGGATTCTGTTCCTGGTTTTCAACGAGCGCATCTTTAGCTGGCTCGAGCCTCTTGCGGAGCGTTGGAAACACACTACCGGCGGCTGGACAATCCTGTGGGCGTTCGTATTTCTGTGTGCTTTCCCCCCTGTAATCGGCTATTCGACCGCTGGCACAACGGCCGGCTTTGTCTACGGTATCTGGGAGGGCTGGCTGATCCTGGCCACCGCTACCGTGGCCGGATCATTCTGCGCTTTCGTCGTCTCCAGGAGTCTCCTGCGAAAGTGGGTTGAACGGATGACCGCGAACGACAAGAGATTCGCGGCCTTCAGTCTGATCCTGAAGCACGATGGGTTGAAATTGCTGGCCATGATCCGGCTGTGTCCGCTACCTTATTCCCTTTCCAACGGCGCCATGTCGACATTCCCCACCGTCAGCCCCTACGCATACGCCTTGGCGACCGCCATGGTCACGCCGAAATTGTTGGTCCACGTTTTTATTGGGAGCCGTTTGGCCGTCATTGCGCGGACACGGGAGAAGATGACCATGGGCGATCGAGCCATCAACTATGGAAGTATTGCCCTAGGAGCAGTCATCGGAGCGTCGACTGGTTTTTACATCTACAGACAGACTATGGCCCGAGCTCGAGAGCTCGAGGCCGAAGAAGCCAACCATGTACGAGACTCGACGAGAAGGACAGGGCATCCGCCGGCGGAATTCAATGACGACCCTGAAGCGCAAGCCGCTGCAAACACTCTCGCACGCGATGACGACCAGATAGACTACTTCGACGATTTGTCTAATGAGCAATCCGAGTACCATGATGAGACTGATAACGACGACGACGTTTTCGGGAAGGGAGACGGAGACGAAGCTGAACCCGTGACCGCCAACATCAGTCTGCATCAACAGAAGAAATGAGCCAGGACAATTGGACGTCTGCTTTGGGAAAGTTGAAAATTGGATCCGCAACCATAGAATATCCTGTATAGACTAGATGGCGTATCCAAGTAATGCGCACCAAAGAGAGGATCAAGCAAAGTGTACCGTTTAACTGGCCACAACTATTGTACGCGTACACTTACGCTATTCTCACCTAAATACTGCAATGCTACACTACGCAGCAGATCCTTGTAGGTGCTCAAGAAGGCATCTTCGGCATTTCCCTTGAGACTTGAGAGGATCGCCGTCTCCGGTCAGTCAGGGACGCGGTAAAGCATCGAACCAATCGCATACCAACGATCTTGAGGAACCTTCCTACCCCAGTTGCCAGATACGGCTCGGACGGGTGAAAGTTTGGGTGGCACAGTGACGAGGCACACACATGATCCGGCGTCTCCTCCTTTTCTCCCATATTCAAAAGAGCTCGTGCCTTGCCAATGCCGCTCAGGGCACCTCCCTTCACACAATGTGAGTCCGTCTTCGGTTCGAAGTAGACTATTTATCTATCTGTCTGTCTGTCTGTCTGTCGACAAGACGTCATTCAAGTCAGCCACGCACCCAGATTCGGATTCATATCAAACAGTACGATTACGACTGTGACCGTGACCACGAGTACATGCACCGACTGGGCCCGAAATTTCCAATATCAATCTCAGTCCAGTCCAGTCCAGCTCAGGCATCTCGATGTCTACGTCCACGTCCATGTCGACGCTGCGTTCCTCCGCCCTCCCCATCCTCACCGCCACAATGGGCTCCATGGGCATCGTAAACGGGCTATATAGCCTCACATCCCCCAGTGATGCAGAGACAGCGTTCGGCCTGCCCGTCCCTCGGTCTATATCCGATTCCCCGACCAAGGAACTCCCATGGTGGCAAGCGGCGCAGAGCTACGCACGCGGCGTGCGCAATCTCGCGGGCGGGCTGTCCATCGTCGGGATCACAGCCCTCTGGCGGTTCAGTCCCCTGTGCGTGGCCTCGCCAGTCGCCCGGCTCGTAGCCCAGCGCTGCTTGGGGGTGATCTTCCTGACGGGGAGTATCATTGGGGTGGGGGACGGGGTGGTCGTGTCGCGGTTTGCCGAAGGGGGAGGTACGGATCAGGAAGCGCGCCAGGTGGCTCTGAAGGCTGGGTGGGGGCATCTTGTCATGGCGGTGCCGATCCTCGCGCTGGGGATTGTATGTTTTTGGGCCTGAGACGTGAAAGAAGGACGGGAGATGGAAGATGGGTGGGCTTCATGGGCTTGGCTGGAGGAGTGGAAGAGACGAGGATGGAGAATGAAGTGATGGTGAGGGTGAGGTGAGGTGAGGGTGATGATGTGGTGCTGTGTTCAGTTAATTTGACATCTCGAGATTCGCGAGCAATGTGTGTCTAACATCTACTGTACATCTGTCGTGAGCCCAGTCGCCGCTGTCTCACACCGAACATGCAGACCGAGCCCAGCCAATATGAATCATATTGCGTTACAGCAGACCAACAATACCTTTTGTTATCGAAGAAGCACTCAATCCTGCGGCGCTCATGGCTTTCGGCTACAGGACAGGAGTCGCCTCTGTCGGTTGAGAGTTAGCCTTCGAAAGCAGTGTTTGCAACAATAGCACATACGATACGCACCGTTTGAGAGTGGGCGCCTCGACCATCAGGTGACCAGAAATTGAGGAAGGTGTTATAGTCATCTTGATAGATTGGTAGTTCCCAGATTGGCATGTGGGTAGACCACGGATCGTTGCGACAGATAGCTACCAATGGCAGCAACATAATAGTAGGAGTGGGTTCACTATTTTATGAGATACGTTCCGTTTACCCTGGCTGGCCTGGTTGCCACCTTCCGTGTTGTCCAATAGCAAGTGCATCGATGTTGCAGTAGGCCAATGCATCCCGTGCGTCATAAAAGTCCAACGCTCACCCTCCACCGTCTCTCTGGACCCTCACGGCCTTTCGCAAGGACTTCTTGTGTTGTCTTGTCCTTGTCTCCAAATAGGCTTGTGGTTCTTCATCTCGGAATCTGCTCCAGACCAACCCTCCGCCTCACTTTACTTGCTGCGTCCCCCCTCACGGCCTTTCGTAAACTTCCGCCGGTCCACTTGCGTACATGACTATGGAGCATTCTCTGCAGCCGACCGCGTGACGGGAGCCTGTCGGCCTGACTCAAGCGTTTCAGCCCCCCGCCGAAGTGCCAGTTGAGCCTCCGCCAGGATCTGCTGATGCAGTACTAGCAATGAGGCTACGGGCGCCCGCCTGCTCGGTTGCAGCCTCGCTGTGCAGTTATTTACCGCCATAAAATGACGCCCAACAGCCCCGATCCTCTATCCTCAAGGTCCCCCTCGCCTCTGTCTCCACCTCGGTTTGTCGATGGCTACTTCCCTCAACAGCCCTCTGCTCAAATGGCCGTCGACAATGATGAACGAGTCCTTCAATTGATCCGACAACTCGAAGCCGACCGCAAGGTGTTCGACAAGCTCTTCGACACTCTAAGTCAGGCCTTCAACGCACAGCCGGACCGGAACGACCCTCACCCTGCAGACACATTCGTCCCTTCGGCTGCTTCGACATCCTCTCTTCCAAGCTCTGACCTTGCTCGACGGCTTCCACAGCCGAAAAGACGGACGACCAGCCTGACCAGTCATTCGGCGCTAAGCAGCCACATCCTCGAGCAACACCAACAATCTCGCCAACCCAAGGATTCGATATACACCGGAGACGGTAGTTCCGACAGTGATGACGACGAATCATTTTTCGCCCAGGATACATTGCCGCCACAAGACTTCTCCGAGACTGATTTGATCGAGCATTTGAAGACACACCCATGGGATATTTACAGCAAGTACATCCTCCGAGACCTCCTGCAAAATATCGATCTGCTTTCGGTTGGGATCTTCGTCAAGGACAGGCATCATCAGACAGATGCCAACCATCAACATGCCGACGTCTACCACGTTGGCACCGATGGTGCACCTGTGCGTCTGTCATCAAGGGGTGATGCAGATGAAGGCCCGCTAGCCTCATGGGAGGCGCTGAAGAGTATCAACAGCAATGCCTCCAGGAAACAAGCCGTGGGCCGTATCATCATTGTGCGAGAGCCCGCATCGAGCCTGTTCGCTGCACTGCACCTCACTATGAACTCCCATTTCGATATGGACTCGATCTACCGAATTCTGATCGATGATCATACCCCGAGTAAAGCAATGATCAAGGGCTACCTGAAGAAAGACCAGCGTCGGCAGCGTTCGATTGTGTTTGTCTTCAAGTATCACACTATTGTGGGAGAAGGACGGGCTCCTCTCCACTGGCAGAGCCACGATGACGACCTGGAATCTACAGAGGATCACATCCCTCTGACAACGTGAGCGTTTTCCAAGTTGGGGTTCCCCATATTCGACACAGACTAACAGATACCCGCAGGTGTTCCTCCATCGTCGGCCTGTCGCTGGCAGGGAATCCTGCTTATACACTGCGGCGCAATTCCAGAAAGAGCAAGTCGGTGCTTGGCCACGTCTACGACCCATTTGCACCATGGCATGTGCTGTCAATACAGTGCTTTCCAGACTGGAACTCAAGTGTGGACGCGCATGAACACAACCACCACTACTGTAACGGACCCGACGCGTTCCTGGCCACCCTATTGTCCGAGTATAGAGATGCAATCAAGCGGTTCAAGGTGGTGTGTAAGGAGATTCAACGGCTGGCAACACCACCAAATAGGTCCATCTTCGACAGCGCCTTACGAGACGAACTGCTCTTCGAGAACAACAGATTCACCTATTCCCGACGTTACTTCTGGGCTTCGCAAACACTGGGACTGTTAAGCAACGAAATTAAGGACATCATCGCAACATACAAAGACACCTTCACAGATGAGTTCTGGACCGGAGAACACAAGACCCTTTTCCCTGGCACCAAGGACCAATCGTCACGGTACAACAACTGGAGGAAGAAGTTGGTTCATACCCGGAGACAGTTTGAGAAAGAAATCTCTCGATTGGAAGAGGTCTACAGGACATTTCAGGATCAGCAAAAGCAGATCAAGAATCTTCGTGAGTGGCTGTTTTCTGGCACCTCCGTCCTGGAAAGCAGAGAGGCTGTCAGCATGGCGAAGATCACAGTCGAGCAAGGTTATAACATCCGGCTGTTGACGCTGGTCACACTGTTCTACCTTCCATTGAGCTATGTCACTGGTATCTATGGAAGTACGTCGTCCTCGTCGTTGTCATGCCAATCGCACAGATACTGACATGGCTACAGTGACGAATATGCCTCCCGAGGATGGGTTTCTACCATTCGCGCTGACCACAGTGGGGATATGCGTACCCACGTACCTACTCATCCTCATCGTCAATAATCCCGAGGCCTTCAGAATGCTGCTGGCCAACGTTGGTCTGTTCTTCACCAGCGTTGCCGCAATCCCTGCGCCTAAGAGGTCGGAGAAGCTCAGGGAGAAGATCCTCGAGCACAAGATGCCTCATCTGGAAGCCCATCCAGAAATGCACAAGTCCGCCACTTTTGCCAGTTTGGAGGCGAGGCTATTGGAAGACTTGACTCATGAGTCTTCACTGCGCGGATCACAAGGTTTCATGCAAGCTACTCGACGAATGTCCCAGACCATCACCAACCATCTGTACGGCGCGGGCGGAAGACATTCTTCGCAAGCAGCGACCAGGATACCGCCTAGGATGTCTACATCCCCAGAAGGACCGACCGGCTTGCCAGGACGCCGTCAGCGGTCCAGCACCATCAAGTTCGCAGAGCCATTCTCAAGCCCCTCGAGATGGCGCACGGGAGAATCACAGGTGACTACAATCCAGGAATTCGAAAAGTCCGATTTGGATAATTCCCCGATCTCACCAACCGACAGTTCTACTCTTCCGGCGGTTGTTCTCACAAAGCCGAATGGATCACCCTTACCGTCGCCTCCACAGAGGGGTCTGCTACGGCCGCCGGATTCGCGACGAGAAAGGAGTCTCAGCCCGTTGTGTGGAGGTGGCGCAAGGTCGCTCTTCGGCAGACTTGGCAGTCGGTTATCTTCGGCTATGCCGTCACCGCAGTCGTCGGAGGCAGGAAGTCCCAGGGAAACGGTATAGTATCAGGGGGATCAAGTACGAACACAGTATCTCCGTCTGCATGCATGGATCTGACGCTGTAAGGTACGCTTATGGAGTTGGACGGCTAGACGAAGAGCAGACTTGACTTGCACAGTGGGTCAACATGGCCCGACGACCAGCACAGACGTTCAGATAACCTAGGTGAAGAACGACTCGAAAGCCGAATGAGTGTCCAAACGAGTGAATGAACGCCCGGACTCTAACGATGACACGAGATGACACGAGACGACACGAAATGATGTACGATAAGACTTTGCAGAACTACTCTCTACAGTACGACGACGATTCTTACAACGATCAAATCCCATCACAGGGTCGACGAACCAGCGGACGCGCGAACGAACGACTGAATGACACATGCATGCAGGACCATTGAAAAGCATATGTCGGGCGTCGGGCATTCTACATACCAGCCGTGTGTGCTAGTGGTACATACTTGGTAGTCTCACGGCCAGGAGAATGCCTTATCAAGGCAGATGTAAGCTATGTCGGTTGGATGTAATGTATATATACGTAGGCGTGCTCTTACCCACGCATACACATTTACACACATCCATGTTGGAAGAATCCGACAGCCTACTCAAGCGCCCTTACAGAACCCCGCCATGTGAAATATGTGATTTCGTTACGATGGAAATATTGCTCGAATGCCTGAATGCTTCATTGTCTGTCTGGCATGCCCGCCTCGTCCTATCGTCCTGGCAGAGCTGCAGTTCAGGTTGCAACTGCATTTCTAGCTCCTCCGTACCGAGTAACTTGTATCGACATATGTTCCTTCCTAGCCTGCCTGACGCTCATGTTCCACGTTGGTATGGATGCATGGAAATATGCTTGTAAGCTCGTTTGGTGGCCACCCCCATGCCACACACCCGCCCACACACAGAGAGAGAAAGAGAGAGCCGTCCAGTACAATACGACAGGGGACTTGAGAGAGCCGAGGTTCGAGCATCCTGCGAGCCGCGTGCCACATGCCGTGTTAGAGGCTGCCTCGTCATAACTCGGCTTCCCGGAGTGCGTGGATTTGGTCCTCTTGCACCGCAATTGCCACTGTCTTGGTGCCGCCTCTGGCCCGACTGAACTTGAGCCTGGGCATGGGACTTAAACCTTGAACTTGAACTTTGACTTGTCGGGCTTCAACACTCCAAGTGTGTGTGCCGTGGCTGTTGTGACCGGATTCCCAGGAATGGCAATGGCAGTGGCACGCACGGATCGTCCAGTCCTGGCCCCTCCAGTTGACACGGCACCCTCCTCCACTTCTCGAACGTGACGACGACATAGCTCGAGGGGAACACACACGCCCGGGGGGCTTGTCTTGTTTAATTTGGGGCCCGTCGAAACCTCAAATCAGACCTTGACGTGCCGGCCCTCCCGCTCCACAACCTTGACGAGCGCTTTGTACGTCTCGACCCAAGGCTCCGAGTCCGTGTCCGCATCCTTTTCCTTCTTGTCCGCTGCTTTCTTGCCCACGTCGCGACTCACCATCACGACGCTGGTCGGCCGTTTCGTCATGCCTGCAATGCCCAGCTCCGCCCGGCTGGTGACGTAGATGTAGGGGATGTGATGATCCTCGGCGAGCACGGGGATATGGCTTATCACGTCCATAGGCGAAATGTCCGCGGCAAGGATGACGATACCGACGGGGAGGGACTCGTTGTTGGAAGGGGACTTGCGTAGCGCCTTAACCACTTCCTTGACGCCACGTTTGAGGGTGCGGTGCGCGGCGGCTGCAGGGGAGCAAACACCAAGTCAGCTTTTCTGCACCGTATGGCCCGCTTAGAGGGGGCAGTCGCAGATAGAACCAGAACGAAGAGTGGCTCACGCACGATCGCGTGATACATACCTTTCTTGACACCCTTGAACACCTTCTTCGCGACCTTCTCATCCGCTAGCGGGTTCGCGAACGGGACGAGCGCGCCCACAGGTCTCGCGACGGGACCTTGGCCCTCGCTTTTGCTCGCCTTCGCGGGCTGAGCTTCAGCTTCTCCTTCTTCATCGTCCCCTTCAGAGTCCTCGGCCGCCGCCGCTACCGCCGTACCATTCATTTTCGTGTCTTCTTCCTCTCCGCTGGAAGATTCGTCCCCGTCCGAGACTTTGTCGTCCTCGTTCTCCTCGTCATCGGTGTTCTTGGCCCCCTCGATCTCGTCCAGCGCCCGCTCCGCCCGCGCCTTCTTCTTCTCCATCTCCTTCTTGCTGCTGGCCTTGCCCTCCTTCTCCTTCTTGGACTTGGACTTCGTCACGCCGCCCTTCTTGGCCAGTTTCTCCACCTTGCGAGCGTGTTTCGCGGCTTTGCGCTCCGCTTTGGCCGCTGCCTTGGCCGCCGCTTTTGAAGCTTTAGAGCTCCCCGCCGCGGAGGATTGATCTTTCGCCATGGTGAGAAAAGAAAGAGCGGAACTGAGGGAGCTTATGCGGTCCGAGAGAGAGAGAGGACACTTTGGAAAGGACTCGCGTCGTGACTTTCTGCGAGGATGAAGAATATGCGAGGAATGGACGACAATGGGTTGGTTTGGTTGTCTTGCTCAAAATTTGGGCCTTCTCCGCACTTTTGGCGAAGGAAAAAAAAAGGACGGCGTTTCGGTGTCGAGCTTGAAATTTGGGTGGAGCTGCTGCTACAGCGAGAGAGGGTGACGCTAACTGTTTTTGGGCGACGCCATTCCGTCTACTGCTCCGTCTCGGTATTACACGTTGCTATGGCGCGTAGTATGAGACGTCACATAGTCGTCCTCCGTACAGTACGAGTACATTGTGTACTCAGTCTTGCGGCCCTATACCATTAGGTAGTCTCAGAGTCAAGGTTGACCTCATGAGCGAGAGAAACGATGAATCGTGCGCGCGTTCATACCTCATGCGTGGGGACGCTGCTTATGCTGCCGCCGCTCCGCCACGTCCATACTATTCCAAACTTTTGTACGTTCCTTACTGTGGTGTATGTACCCAATCGATTCGTCCCAGGGGATGACATGACCCAAAACATGGCCCTGTTCGTCCTTTCCTTTTTCCAGCACTGTTTCGCTCATCCTTTTGTCTCTGAAGTTTCCGTCGGCGGAGATCGTTGAAGCTCTTTCCCGGCCGGAGAGGGCCTACTCGACAGCGTCATCCCACTAATTAAACACCTTGCTAATGCTCACAACATCCGTGCTAGCCCAAAACGTCCTTGTCGTAACTCATTATGCTCCCGTTGGCCTCTGTCCCGGGTCCATTGACACCTTCGCCGCTTGACCCAACCCGTCCACAACTGGTCTCCCCGTCAAAGTCGACGGAACTGTCTGATCACGCGGTCCGTCAAAGGACCGTCCTCTCGGTGAGAAGTGTTCCTGGGCAATTGCGGCTAGACTGCTTCTGGAAGCGCCCTGCTCACTCCGCGGCGGACTCTTTGCCCGATCCTTTTCAGCCTGTCTCTCTTCTCTGGTCTGCGATATCTTGGCCTTCCACTTGCCGAACAAGCCTTTCTTTTCCGTCTCCCCATTGACGTCCTTGTTAACGTCACCCGACTCCTGGCTGGACTGGCCCGCTAGAGTCTGCTGTCCACTGAGGCTGGGGTCCAAGATCGATGACTGTGTCAGCTGCGAATCACCCGTAAAGCTTTTCCGCGGTCGACTCGAGCTACCGAGAGAACTGTTACTTCCCCGGGCACCGGCATTCTGTCCAATAGGAGGTGGCGGGGCAAGTGGGGAGTACTCTCCCTTCTTCGCCGACGACGAGAACCTCCAGCGATGCCGACGTTTCTCTCTCTCAGGTTGAGCAAGGGTATCATCAACCACGTCGTTATCTGAATGGTCGGTAAAGGAGGACCGAGAACGGGTGGATCCTGGGGGAGACGAAGGGAGCTTCAAGGTGTGATTCTGTGCCTCAGTCCCAGGAGTAGGCATCGGGAATTGCTTCGAAGTTGGGGTCTCGTTGATGGGTGTGGCGGCTGTGTTCGTGAAAGCGGGACCTTGAGGCGCAGCCAATGGGTCGTGTCGCCCAACACTATTGATATCAGGTGAGACAAGAGGGGTGTGGAATGTCGCCGCTTCGTCGCCATGGAGTGAGTTCATCGAGCTCTGAGCGCTGTCGTTGGCACTTCCGGGAATCTTTTGCTTCTTCTGCAATTTCCTTGGTTGCCTCCCCTGGGCGTCAGAGGGCCCAAAGATTGGCGACTTGGGAAACAGGTTCGAGATTTTCCGCTCTCGTGTTGTGAGGGGTGGTGGAGCTGTAGTCATGACCGGTGCCTGGCCGGTCTGGTTAGGCACCGGGTGCTCCGCCGGCAAAGGCTGGATTTGTTGTTGCGGAGGCTGACCGGGTGCCTGGACCGGCAGTGCAGGTGCAGGTACAGATACTGCTCTGCCGTCAGCATCGTCTGGTTGGATAGATCCAGATCTGGATGACTTCGACCCGGTCGTCTCTTGGGTCGTGGGTGGAGCCGCAATCTCTTGGGGGATAGGAACGACTGGGGGAGTGGTCGAATCGCCGGAGTCGTTGACTCTCTGAAACCGGTTGGGAGCAATGGCGGGAGATCTTTTGGACGGAACGGTATTGCTTCGTGTGATTCCTCCGCCTCCCGAGAACGAAGTGACACCGGATGGTGTACCCGGGCTCGAAACGCCTGGGCTCCCTCGTTCCCGGGAACCTCGAGATGAGACTGAGACATTGCGCCGCACACCATATTTTCGAAGACTTTCAGCACCAGCACTCGCGTTTGATGCCGACCGTCCGACAGCTTTGGGTGACCGTACAGACTGCGGGCCGCTTTCCACATCCTTTTGAGTCTTCTCATCAAGCGCGGTGCCCGACATGCCGATCAGGAAGTTATCCTGATTCTCGATCAAGAAGATCAACACATCTTGGCTAAGTCGATACTCTTGCGGCGACATGTCGTGCGACGGGTGCGAAAGTATACCAGGCTGAAAGATCGCGGCCAGGTTGTTGGCCGTCATGCGGTTCAGGTCTGACTTGGAAGCGAAGACTGCGAGAAGATCGAGTAGGTAGAGAAGCAGTTGGCGATTGAGGGGCGGCAGCTCTGTAATCAGCTTTTGATATGCACCGACAGCAACACTGTGTTCTTCATAGCTCATGTCATGCGTTTGCGTGCCGCCGTTGGCTCCTGCTGCTTCTGTCGCCGACCGAAGAGGCGCGCGAAAGCGCTCGTAGAACTCGAGAGGAACAATAGGCTCGGGAAGTTGGTTGAGATACCGACGAAGAATGTTGGCCGCGTCGTGAACGGTGTAGCCGGTCCAGTCCAGACCTTTTCCATATCTGTCTGGCGAGTCGAAGATGGTCTGCAACTCCTTAATCCTTTTCGCGGATCCGCTCAGACGGAAGATGCCTTCGATGTCGGTGGCTAAGACCCATCAGTTGTGTCTAATATTATCTGTGAAAGACCATACCTTTCTCTTTGAGAAACACTCCGCACTTCGCCACCACGATCGGCACGTAGCCGTAGATGAAGCTCTCACCACTATCATTTTGTAATGAAATGGCGACATTCGCGTATCTGATGCTGTCGGCCAGAGGGACCCCGAAGATGCCCGGACCCCCATCAGCTGGTGAAGACTTAGTGATAGCGCAATTCACCAGCGCGTTTTCATTCTCACCTTTCTCTTCGTTCTTTTCCGTTGTCTTCCTGAACTTCTTCCACCGCGACGCTAACTCTCGCCTCGACGGAGGAGAAACAGTGTTCAATGGGGGAGGCACAGGAGCAGCGCGATGGAGAGGTTGGACAATGGGTTGTGGAGTGGTCGCAGCACCAGAGCCTCCTGTCGCCATCGTACGGCTACCGCTACTGGCGCGGCTGCGCTCTTCACCGCCGTTTAAAAGCAGGTAGGACCGCTACGTGTGATGTTGACGTGCTTCTTGGTTCAGTTCCTTGGTTGAACTTGACGGTTCTCGAAGGGGGGAGACGGCGCCGCTCGGGCCACAGGTGACTTCTTGACGCGTTTTGGACAAATAAACCGACCTGGCGCCAGTGTGTGGATGAGACGGTGATGACGAATGTGGAGGCGGTTGAGTCTGTGTGTCCAAGGTGAATCTGGAGGATGGATCAGGTGAAAGAAAGACTGGCCAAGCGCAAGGGCAGGGCGCCGCTCTGAGTCGGTCCCTGGTCGCTGTCAGTGGGCGCAGGGCTTTGCTGAGTGTGTCTGACAGTTGACGCAGGGTAGTTCGCTGGGAAAAGTGGGAAGTGACGGTGACAGGGACAGGGACAGGAGAAAAATGCCGAGTCGAACGTGGAACGCGACGCTGAGCACCAAGGGACGAAAAGAGTGGGCGTGTGTTGCGGGCGAGTGTGAGTGTGTGTCTGAATGTGAGATGGACTGCAGTTTGGTCTAAAGGTTTTGAAGGAGGGTTGGGGTGGTGAGAGGTGCAGTCCCCAAGATCTAAGTAGGAGTAGTTAGCCACCTAGTTCCCGCTGTAGGCACGGTAGGTACAGTAGGCTTTGGCCCAGCGCAGCCCAAGACTGGCCCCGAGGCTTTAGTGGCTGGAGTGGGCGCCGCGACGCCAGTGTACACAGTACACACCAAGTACTGTAAGCGACAAGCACGACTCACCACCACCACAGCCACTCTGCCCTTTCTTGCCTCGCGCGAACCAAACAAGTCACTGGCTTTAGCGGACAGGTCAAGAGATCCTGTCTGGATCCGGTGTCTTCGCTCCTGCTGCATCCGTGCCAATACAAGTGGTTGACCTGGCCATCAGACGTCAGTTGCTTATTCTCTTTGGCTTGGTTTCTCGGGTGTTCGCGTAGGCCACCAGTTAAGACCCTAGTTAGTGCTCATCTGCCACAGGGAATGATTCGCTTCCGTCAGTATCAGGTACATTAGCCTGACGCCTGCTGAGTCTCCAGGTACAAAACTCTGCCTGGGAGGCCAACCCGGGAATGGCGGATCGAAGGCTAGGCCAGCAACCATAACGAGGGCGGCGCATGACTTCTCAGACGTGCCAGGTCTGTCTCAATACGTGTCACCCACAATGATCTGAGTTGGGGGATCTGAAACGTGCCTTTATAGGTTCAACCATGGACGATTCGAACAGTGAAGCCCCTATATTTAACCCTTGGCTCGCAAGGTAGCATGCACAGATCCAGCCCGTCCGAATCTTGCAGCTCGCCAACTCCCACTAAGGGCGCATCCAAGCCAGCCTCGACCTTGGAATTCCCCTGGCCAGCCGTGTCGGCAAGCCTCGGTGAGATGCGTTCCCCCACCGACGTCGTCTGTGCAGGGCAACGGAGCTACCGACTGTACAATTGGAAAGACGGATGTTCCTGTTTGTTCGGATTGATACATTCATCTATCTCGTATAGGACCTGGGGTTCTTAGGAAAGTCCGATAGGCAAACTCGCATGGCCCCCAGGATCTAGCTGGATCGCCCCCAAATAATCATGGCATGTTCTATGGTGTATTGGTCATGGGTTCGTTCACAAGAGCCGAGTAGGTATAGAAAACAACCAATGGCGCCAATCCACAACCCCCAGTTGCTGATGCACTGTGGATCCTCCCATATCGTAACTCCTCTTGATAGCAGTGTTGTATGGTCGGTATCGCTCGATTGAAGTTTTATCCAAAACGCCGTGTCGCTAAGCTGTCAGAGCCGTTCTACTGGACCCGCGTTGCTTCCACGCCCTCATGGTCATCCTCGACGATGGCGTTTGCCAGCTGTGGTGCCCCGCCACCTATTGTCAGGTCTTTGATCGCCTTGTCGAATTCCCGCTTCATGCCGTGCTTGACCGCATCGAGAACGTTGTCGACCGTCATCTTGGGCATATATCGGGGATGCGTGCCTTCTTGGAAGACACCCGTCCGGACCAAGATGGAATACCAGTTGGCCTCGGATTGGCCGGATTGGTCGAACTCGTTGGTGCCGCGGATATCGGACTCGGGCGTGTCGCCAACAAAGTATACTGTTTCTGGCGGTCGGTTGATGCCGTGCGTGTCTTTCCGCCATTGCTGGAGCAGCTTGGTCGCGAACTGGAAGGTTCCGACCTGTGGCTTGCCGAACGCAACCGTCTTCAATTCGGTTCCCGTAATGGCTCGGAACATGGCCTCGAGCGACGCTCGAAGGGCACCCATGCCTATCCGAGAATACGTGTGGGACGTTGCCCAGACCATGTCGTTGTGGGAGAAGAAGACGGGTGGGCCTTCATCGAAAGTCTCTGACCTGGTGCCGAGACGGCCGTTCTTGGACATGCACAAGTCGAGAATGATTTGAGAGTCACCTGCCCAGTCCCGACTGTCGGCAAACACAAACACCGCCTCGATGTTGATGTTTCCGTAATTGCGACGATGTGAGTGTTTCCGCTCCTCCTCGGTCAACTTTCGAAACGGCGTCGTATCTTCGTTGTCCTTGATGATGTCTCCGGGCGTGATAACATCCTTGAAGCCGTACCCCTTGGCGACCTCCCGGCACTTCTCTCCCTCACCACCGACGACCAAGACAGTCTCGTATTTCTCGGCCATTTCTCTCATAGGCGTATGCCCGCAAATGAATTGGCCAGGAGATACCTCCATCTGCAGCTGGTTGCTGAGTTGGATGCAACGCTCCTCCTCCGTCTTGCCGCCCCCATTGGTCACGAAGATGTACGGCCTGTTGAAGAGATTAGTGTGCTAAACGTGGGGCTTCAGTAAGGCACTTACACCTTGATGCCGAACTCATTCTCGCCGTTTAAAACTCTCATGGCTTCGATTGCCTCCGGGATTACTTTGCCTCCCTTGATGAGGACGCCGTCTATATCAAAGGCAAACGCATATTTGTCGGTGGTTGCCAGACCGACATCGGTAGGGGTAGCAGGACCAGAACCAGACGGTGTCGAGGTCGGTGAGTGTTCCGCCAGATGGTGCTTCGCCATTTCCATGGCAAGGGCCATCTCACTTGCCCCGGAGTGTGAGTCCAAGCGGTCGGCAGGCCCGACCAGGGTCGGACCTGAGAAGAGGTCGGCACGTTTTGCATTTTGACTCGACAATCTCCTCAACCCTGGCGGGGCGGCTTTGGCGGCCGTGGGATACGACGCGGTGCGCTCCAGATCCAAGGGTATGTCGGACTCCATCTTGATGGCCTGTCTCTCTTGCCCAATGGTGCCGACCAACACGGCTCGTCAATATATGCTGAGAAGATGGGAGCAGGCTGGGATTATATGGCCGCGGCGTGTCTCTGGCCAGAATGAGGTCAGGAATGAGGTCAGGAAAGGAGGGTTCATTCTCCGGGATGCCGAGCCGTATATATATTTCCTTCGAACAGACACCGCCATCTCCCAGGCTCGGGCAGGGAGGCAATCAGTAAGCCACGTGGGTGAAAAGTGAAAGCTTCAGATAATTGCAACCTAAACAGTGGGTAACACGATAACTGAACGAAACACGCCGCGTCGAAGCACTGGAGCATTTCTCGATAGTGTCGCCACAGGGGAGTCGACCAGGAAGGAATGACGTAGCCTTGCTGCAAAGTCATTCTGAGTTGGACGAATAGAAGACGCATCCTCCAGCGATCTCGAGCCTAAAATCCGTCGACGCTTAAAGTTTTCGAGGCCGCATATATCGCCGTCAGATGCTGTTTGGATTTCGTTGGAAGATGGGACAAGACCGAGACTTTGAGTTGCAGAAGGATCCGCAGGCCAGGTACGACCGCTACGAGCAGATTTGCATCGGCCTGCCTGCGACCTGCCCGGTGCGTCCTTTGGGTCCTCCTGTGTGCTGAATGCGCGGGTACCCATTTGACGTCACCCCAGTCGCACTCGCACGACTCGTATACCTGGGAGACCCGATATCAGTCAAACTCGTACGGAGTACTCGGCATAAGAGACCTCGGTCCACCCGTATGGTGGGTCATCATTCGTCAACCATGCCCCAGTCGCAGCCTCATCAGTCCCCTGTGCTCCAGGATACCGAGAGCAGTTGCATTTTAACATGTGCGTAGACGGTATAGGAGCCCTTGAAGGGGCCGTGGGATTCTGCCCTCATAAACGACCCTATAACCACCGACCGGAACCCATTACCGTCCCCAGGCGCATGTGGGTGTCAGTTGATCCTCCTGCATATCCGTCGTGATGACGACGTTTTGGACTGACGGGTGATAACAGAAACCATGTGCGAATCGCAGGGACCCCCAGAACTGGTACGTCTGGGACTGTTGCAAGGTAATCATGTTGCGCTATTCCAAATTACTCCAAGCCTCTTCGTCTAACCGGTGTCGCTGGCTGAATGATAACGAGAACGCTGAACAGGGCGCTGAATACCCGGGCACCGCACAGGGCAGGCAGATGTGCCGCTCACGCGCGACGCTGGTGTGGACTCGACTCCCGCTGAAACATGCAATCAACCTAAATCTGGAAATTATCCAGCCAATGCTTCACAACCAGTCTTCCTTCCTCAAATGCAGCCTTAGGGAAGCGCACAATGATCGCCGCATGACTGTGACTGCTCTTGTGGATGTAGACGGGGTACTTCCGGAATCCCACGTCGTCGAGCGCCTTGATCATGGCAAACTGTGCTGTGGTCAGTGCTAAGGTCGGGAAATTCGGCGATCGTTCAGTGGGCGGAGCTTGGTCACTCTCTGACTTCTCAGACAGTAAGGACTCGGTACTCTGCGCAAAAACCGCTGAAGACAGAGCAGGGCCTTCTACGATTGCATCTGCTATCTCTTCTGAGCCTTCTGGCAAGTACTCCTGTTGCTGAGCAGCATTCACATTCTCGAAAGCATCCTCCAGACCAATGCGCATATCTTGCACCATCCATGGGATTCTGTATAGACCGAACCCTTCATCCTGATGATCAGCCTCATGTAACTGTATCCTCCGTCTGCTGCGGAACGTCTGAATGCCGGAGTTGATGAGGAACGCTATCGTTGCGATAGGGAGGAGGACGACCAGAGCGAGGAGTATCGGTGCTCGGCGCAAATAGGTCTGGCTATGCATGCGGAAGCGTTGATAGAAAGTAGGCAGTTCCTGCTCCGGAATCGGATCGCAGGGGTGCTCCGGGTCCAAGATGACCGGTTCGTAGCCTTTGATGTAATGCAGGTTGATCTTGGCCAGGTCGACATACGGATCGCATCGGGAAATCCCGGTTGTATAGAAGACTGCTGTGCGATCGTTGACAATGTTAGTGTACAGAGAGCGGTTCTGAAACCGGGCGAGCGCATGAATGAAGATGCTGTCACGGTCTGCGAGCACACTCAAGAGAGGTCTATCCGTGTTTCTGAAGTTATCAATCAGGAACAGCTGGCGCCCAGATGTTGACAGCGTCCGAGCGCCAAGGACATTCCAGAGGTGATTTTGATACCCGGTCAGAGGTGTCCGGACACCCAGGTGCGGCGTCGCGAAAGTCGTGAAATTGATCGGGCTGATGCGGTCGAAAAGTCCCTTGTGGTAGAGCAGGCCAATTGTGTAGCGCGCGACCAGGCCTCCTAAAGAATATCCGATGATCGAGAATCGAGTGATTTTGTGTCCATCCCGTCCTAGTTCCTCCAATGCGTCCTCGACCTCTCTAGCAACCCGCTCAGCACCTACTTCAATACCACTATCTCCTCGTTAGTACCCGGCAGCAGTGGCAAGGAAGATGGAAGTCATGGCTCACTCGTAAGTCAGGGAGCCGAGATTCCGGCGACAAGCGAGGACAACAAGTTCCTCGTCGCCGTAACGATCACGTAGAGACTTCGCGACGTAGTCTAGGTGTCCCGGATTACCCCACAGCCCGTGGACAAGCACGACCAGATGCTGTGCTTTTTGAGGCGTAGACTGCCCCGATTTCCTTAGCGCTGGAGCCATCTCCCAGTTGAAGAAGAGGGTTTGCTTGTTGATACTTCGCAGGTCGAACGGCAGAGACATATTATCAGGTCAGGCGCCAGTCACTTGCCGCCCGCGCCAAGGCCGAAGAATGACGCCTGCTTCTCGCTGGCGCGCCTGTGGGAGAGAGGGGCGAGGGGATGGAGCAAGCCGGGAAGTCGCGACGCCCGATCGCCGATAGGCACCAGTCAAAGGATTAGGACCCCCCGTGCCTCTAATCTTTCCCCCTGAGTCTCGGCTTAGGCGGCTGAGTGAACCCTGACAGGGCTGCGTAACGGGTTGTCTCGCTGCTCCTTTGCCGCTCACAAGGCTTGAAGCCTGAGTAGAGATTGTTTGACGTAGACCTCACTGTCGTCACAAAGTTGCTCCCAGAAACGTCTCGGTAAGTGACTGCTTTTCTATCCAGCATGAGTTTTATCTGATTCGCAACAGACTGAGCAGTTTCAGGCAGCAGACAACAGACAACCAACTCGGGAACGGCGCAGGTGTTCGTAGAAGGCAGCTGGCTACGTTCGACGCGTGCAGCAAGAGAAGAAAATATTTCGCCTTCCCGCACAGCGACCGACGGCATTTATGGCCGCTGAGCACGGTCGTCCCACGAATCGGCCTGTTCACGCGGATTACGTATCTAAAATGGACACCGGTTCCTGCCTCTGTCTCTGAACGATATCGCAACCATATCTCAGCGACCGATAAGGTGGCACCCGAGGCTGCTGCCCGTGGCATCTTGGCTCTGGAGCCTGCTTATCACCACTGCAAGGCTTCGGATTACCTGATAGTGAACCACCCCTCGGGTCTGCTGGGTGGCGCGACCCAAACGTCAGAGCATAGATTGGGTCATGTTATTGGGTGCGACAAGAAACAACTAGGGCTAGGGTTACCGGTATTGCTTCCCTGACGAATCTTGGAACAATTTCTCCGAAGGTCGGTCCAGCCGCGTCCAATCGCCAATTCATCAAGACTCCAGCCCGCTGCTTGAGTCGCTGGATCCTCGTCCGTTCCGATAAGATGTTCTCCTCCTTGGGACACTTCCATGCGATTCCCTGTCCTCGACAACACGATTGCGACCTTCCTATTTGTATCTTCTCCCATAGCGAACCAGCGCACGCTTCCGATGCAGGCGAAACGCTCGGGGCCCCGCAAGAATATGACCCTCTCAGTGCCGGAGACGTGTCACCTCCGCCTTCGAAGAGAAGGCGGCTGGAATCCCCTCCAAGAGATGCGCGGCGTGCTGATGTCGTGAACGCGAAGAGTAGCCGCCTGAGCCCTCTCGCCTCATCGCCGTCCGAAAGACAACCAACCTCAACGGTAAAACCTGGGACAGCTTTCACACAGCATGGTGGAGTTTTGAAGGGAAGTTCTCGTACTGCGCCGCAATTACCCGCCAAGAAGGAACTACCTTCTTTGACCAGGACAGTCTCACCACCGCCGAGGAAGAGGACCGATGAGGTGTCGCAACCGCATAGGAAGGCCCCGCCCAAAGCGGAGGCACTGACACCGCGCAATGTGACGAAGGCGCCAGCCCAGCTCAAAACCAGGTTGACAGTGCTGCAGAAACTACACGAGCAAATGAAAGCCCAGAACAGCAAGCTTGCTAGCTCGGACGCAAAATGGGGACCGCTCGTTCTTAACGAGCAGGAGTTGATCACTTTCGCGCTTGACGAGGAAGAAGCAGCCACGAAACTTGAAGGCGACATTTACAGAAATGCAGTCTCCCAGACCATTATGAGGATCAAGAAGATGACGACTGAAGAATGGGTCAAGAAGGTCTCTGAATGGACGGGTGCATCGTCACAGGCGAAGATTCAACAGAAGGTTGTCAACCACAGCGCCGACTTAACTTCGATAGGCCTCTCTTCGTTGAGTCAGCAGATTGCCGTCCTCCGACATTTGCGAACTCCACTGGAGGGACTGGAAAAGTACGGTTATGTCACCTCGCAGCCCACTGCCGTGGAGATAGCCTCGGCCAAGACAGGAGTCGCAGCAGCCAAAGGGTATGAAACATGCGATAGATGCGGTACACGATTTCAGGTCTTCCCAGGGCGAGATGCCAACGGTCGCTTGACCAGCGGAGGGAGATGCCGGTGTCATTGGGCCCGAGCAAACCGTCAAGGTCGATCAGAAGCCGTCTACCCATGCTGCAACAAGCCCGAAGGTAGTGAAGGCTGCTCGGAAGGCGAGACACACGTTTTCGTGGTCAAAGATCACAAGCGGCTTGCCAGCATATTGCAGTTTGAACGCACTCCCGACAAGCACGGTGCGCAACCCTTGCAACCCGTGTCATTCGACTGTGAGATGGGGTATACCACGCTTGGGCTAGAAGTCATTCGAGTCACCGCTGTTGCTTGGCCGGACGGAAGACTTCTCCTCGACGCCTTTGTCCGCACATATGGAGAGATTCTCGACCTCAATACCCGATTTTCCGGGGTAACCACGGAGGCATATGCATCAGCAATGCCGTATCAGGCGCCGTTTGTCGCAGGAGGGGAGCTCCGTAGGGTGGAGTCCCCAGCGGCCGCCAGACAGCTGCTCTTTGATCTCATCAGCTCCGAGACGCCCCTCATCGGACATGCGATCGAGAACGACCTCAACGTCCTCCGCATCATACACCCCTTCGTCGTCGACACGGTCATGCTCTACCCCCATCCGCGAGGTTTGCCGATCCGCTTCGGCCTGAAGATCCTGAGTCAGAAGCATCTCGCGCGGGGGATCCAGACAGCAGGCGAGGCGGGCCACGATTCCAAGGAAGATGCAGTGGCGACAGGCGATCTAGTGACGAAGAAGGTCGCAGAGCAATGGAAGCGAATGAAGCATCAAGGATGGCGGTTCGTCGAAGGCATTCTGACGGATCCAGATGAAGTGGCGAGCTTCGATGGAGGTCACTCGATGCTCTGAGAGACGGGCGTCGGGCGTCGGGCGTGTCGTTTTCGATGAGCAACATTCCACAAATACTCCGTCCTCCGTGCAGCGACAGTACTGAAAGGCGATTCTTCCTCGTTGGAGGTATCCATTGCAGCTATGTACGTACTTGGTCCTCTAGAGAATGAGTGTTTCCTTAATATCCCCGGCCTAGAATGAGTCGCCCCAAACGGAAATCCCAATGAATTACCTCCGTCAAACGACGGGCCATT
Source organism: Phialophora macrospora (assembly GCA_000835435.1). Lineage (NCBI taxonomy): Eukaryota > Fungi > Ascomycota > Eurotiomycetes > Chaetothyriales > Herpotrichiellaceae > Phialophora > Phialophora macrospora. The sequence continues at coordinate 1,404,298 of KN846963.1, read as the reverse complement.
AACCTAGGAAGGAAGCTCCGACACAGTTACCAGACCTCGATCACTACACCCTGCTCCGCGTTATGGATGATATCAAGGGAAGAAGCGCAGATCTCTCTCTCTCTCACTCCCACAAACGTCGCACACTCACGGCAGCAAAACACGCAAACAGACTCAACGACCATCTTTCTCTTCATATCTTTCTTTCTTTCCTTGTCCTCACTTCATCTCGCGTCATTCAAAAGCATGGAAGATAATGTATTGTATGCAAGGAAGCAAGCAAGCACGTATACAACAAAAGCGGACTGTGGCACCGCATGCTTCGTATTTGCGTTTTATGTT